>JAQPZY010000831.1:215000-547010 GCA_029931535.1 Margaritifera margaritifera | reverse complement strand
TCCAAGATAATCATCGCGAGCGTCATGTTCTAGATCTTCATCATCCATGATCATCGTCGAGAGCGTCATCAAGAACTTTGGGTAACAACAACTTGACTTTCTGTAAATTACCTCCATTTTCTTCCATAACATCTTGACTAAGGTGTTTTTGTACCTGCTTCTTGTTTTCTCTTGTTGAAGCACCAGGAAATATAGCATCACTGAATATAGTAGATTTGCATTTATTAAACTGCACCTTTCCCAAATGAGTCAGATCTGCTAAACATTCCATTTGCCACATGGGATATAATGTTTTATATGCTTCTTGAAATCCAAGGGCAGATTTTGCATCACTGTATGTAGACACAAACTTAACTAGAACTTCATGAAGCACAAACTGTGTCCCAATTTCACGTCCCATTTCAAACTCAGAGTGAGGTGCTGCATATGGAATATTCAGAGTACAATCTGCATGACCATTAGGGATTGTAACATATCCTTTATGTCTGAACCAAGCTCCAGTCCAACACAATTTGTTTTTACACACAGCGACAAGGATATACTTATGATCAGTCATTTTCTTACAAGCTATTCCGACAGCTTGTGAAGAGGCTTGTCCTGGTTTCTCTGCACTAACTATACAAATAGAGTTGTAGCATGCATCAAATGCAATGTTGATAGGGGAAGGGTCTGTGCTGCCACGATCTTTAGTCCTGTCACGCGCCAGTTTACGTTTTTTCACCATGTCCTTCTTATTTAGCTCAGTTGTAACTTTTGCTACTCTATTTGCAGTCCTTTGCATGCCGCTTCAAGGTGGAGGAGGAATATCTATGGCTGTAAGCACGAGTCTGGCCCTTGTATTTCCCATTGGTGTCTCTTGAAGTCCCACGTGGAATCCCAGGTTGACTGCAGCAGCACTGCAGCCTGGTTTGGTGGATGGAACCCCATTGTACACTTTGAATTTAGGTGAGATGAAGCCACAATTCACACATTTTAAGATCATCTGCCAGCCCTAGCCCAACTTGCCTTCTTGGTGTATGTATACCTCCATTAGTGGACAATCTGTAGCTTCCTCATGATGTAGTTTTGTCATCTGATTGATCATTTCCACCACTTTTGTGTTGTTTAATAGTCGCATTCTCTGTAAAATGAGAAAGCAACTGTTTCATGTCAGTTTTAAAAATTGCATACAGGAAATAGCATACAAACAATTACATCTAGATGTTAAGCTAAGCACCTCTGTGTCAGGATTATCTGGATCAGGATTGGCACTTATCAGATTGTCTTGTCCGAATACTTCCAAGAGGTCAGTGGGACGATGCCATTAACTGTGCATGATTCGTTTTAGTGGCTTGGTATTTGGAAATCTTCATACGTTTGTTATTTGGGAATGGTCCTTCTTGAAGCATGTAGGTTTTGAATTATTTTTCACCTTTCATGGTAACAGATCAAAAATGTATGTGCTGGTGAAGAGCTTTGGACCCCATTTTTATAAGCCTAGGCACAAGCTTTCATGTGTTAGGCACAATTTTGTAATTAATTTTGAAAGTCTTTGATCTCTCTACATTTAATTATTAATGACACAGATCAATGAGATCAGTAATCTGGAATCATGAGGGGTCCTAAAGAGCAGGGGGGTGGCCAAGATTCCAGTTTTGAATTTACACTTGATTGGCCACATACGTGCAGATATAGTTCAAAGCCTGAGCACTCTGTAGAGGATCTATGCTAGCAGTTGTGTAGGTGACTTAAGTTAGTTTCTACTTACACAGCTTTTGGCAAATTACATTTTTAAAGGATTTCAGAATATACATTTAAATTTCACATTTTCTGTAAAAATTTAATGAAAAATGTAAACGACCTCCATTTTTGAATTTTATCAAAAGGCTTGGCAACCAGGCTTGGTTTCATTTTTGAGATTGTGTCAAATATATAACTTGGTTATTTGGGATCAAAGTCTTTAGTGGTTTTCTTTCGATAGCAATTTGAAATACTGTGCTGTTGTGTAGGTAGCCAACATTAGGTAAGATGAAATGTGGATCTGTGACTGAAGAATTTATGGACTGCTTATATTGAAAATTTCCTGTATTATTTCTCATTGGCATTGTATTGTTATGGCATGGCATCAGCATAACTGTATGCATTTCATGCCTCTGACAGATGCAAGGCTTATTGACAGTTAAATTGCCATATTATTAACAATAATTGACATACATACATGAAACTTGGCACATTTATTCCTTATAGCACTGAAAATACACTGATAAATTGTCAATTTCAAATTTTGATTTTAAATATATTTTTATTAATTGAATAAAAAATAAAAAATGTATAAATTCCTGTATTTTAAAATGTGGACCTAGTTTTGGTATGTGTTGATAGAAAATAATCAGTGATGTGGTTTTTTTGTATTAAAACACCAGTTTCCTGTTGCAAAAGTTAGCATAGAGGGATGTTTTCAAAATCTTACATTGAAACTTGATGAAAATGTTTTCCTGCTCCAAATGGGCAATGCCACATTTGGACTGGTGGCCAAACAACAAATGGGAGATATGGTTTACTTGCATACAAAGATCCCAATGGACAACAATTTAAAAAAGAAACCCGTACACAGAATTACTTGTATTGTTTTTATTAAGAATATAGCTATACCCCAATCTCTGGAATGCAGCCATCTTTGCCATAATAGCTTATGTATCAATATGTTTCATTTATGTTCGGAAAGCCATCAGGCAAATTGTTCTCGAAAATCTTGTCTTAGTGAAAACCAAATGCTTTGCTCATGGTACAAATGCAGATTGCTTACTTGAATTTCGAATGTACCAGTAATGAAGAATTCAGAAACTTATTTATCTTACTTGTATGGTAATCTTTTTTTATTTGTACTTTTATGCATGTATATTTAAAACACCCAAAATATTTTGGTCCCTCCATGAATCTCATCAGGCGGTGGTAGCAAATGTCTCAATATATGACACATACTACAGATTTCCCTGCTATTCTTTGGTTGTTGTTGTTGTTTTTCTTTCAACCAAGTATATCAGTCAGTTTTAGGCATAATGGTTATCTCATTATGCTCTGGCATATCTAATTGTCCCTTCCTATAGTCAGATTTCCTTGTTTGAGCCAATTTTCTGTACTTGTTATGGGCATATATTATGTGGCCCTGTCTTTTCAAAGTGTGGCACTTGACTTGAAGTATGGCACGGTATTGTTTGTGATAATCAGATTCCTTTTTAATTTGATCCAAGGACCTCAAAGTTCTTTTAGACAGGCTGACACCCAAATTGTCCAACTTTTTTACCATAGATTTGCCCAATTTGTTGTTAATTCTATGAATAGTTGTTGCACATCTCCCTTCAAAGTTCCTGGAGTAGTTGATATTCTTAGGTAGAGAAACACCTAGTTATCTATTCACAGCCTCACAATGTTGTGTGTTTGTGTAAGGTCTCATTGTCATGAAAACCTTTTTGCTTCACTTCATTTTCATAATTTCTTGTAGTAATTGTTTGTCATTTTCATCCATTTGCAGATTGGTGACTTTGTTTGAACCAAGAAATTTGGAATTGAGCCACCATTTATTTCTGTGACCGCCACCACAGACAATAGAGTATCTCTGGCATCAGGAGCAGTTGCTGTCATGGCAATGCAGTGTTGCATCAAGAACTTTGGGTAACAACAACTTGACTTTCTGTAAATTACCTCCATTTTCTTCCGTAACATCTTGACTAAGGTGTTTTTGTACCTGCTTCTTGTTTTCTCTTGTTGAAGCACCAGGAAATATAGCATCACTGAATATAGTAGATTTGCATTTATTAAACTGCACCTTTCCCAAATGAGTCAGATCTGCTAAACATTCCATTTGCCACATGGGATATAATGTTTTATATGCTTCTTGAAATCCAAGGGCAGATTTTGCATCACTGTATGTAGACACAAACTTAACTAGAACTTCATGAAGCACAAACTGTGTCCCAATTTCACGTCCCATTTCAAACTCAGAGTGAGGTGCTGCATATGGAATATTCAGAGTACAATCTGCATGACCATTAGGGATTGTAACATATCCTTTATGTCTGAACCAAGCTCCAGTCCAACACAATTTGTTTTTACACACAGCGACAAGGATATACTTATGATCAGTCATTTTCTTACAAGCTATTCTGACAGCTTGTGAAGAGGCTTGTCCTGGTTTCTCTGCACTAACTATACAAATAGAGTTGTAGCATGCATCAAATGCAATGTTGATAGGGGAAGGGTCTGTGCTGCCACGATCTTTAGTCCTGTCACGCGCCAGTTTACGTTTTTTCACCATGTCCTTCTTATTAGCTCAGTTGTAACTTTTGCTACTCTATTTGCAGTCCTTTGCATGCCGCTTCAAGGTGGAGGAGGAATATCTATGGCTGTAAGCACGAGTCTGGCCCTTGTATTTCCCATTGGTGTATCTTGAAGTCCCACGTGGAATCCCAGGTTGACTGCAGTAGCACTGCAGCCTGGTTTGGTGGATGGAACCCCATTGTACAGCTTGAATTTA
This sequence comes from Margaritifera margaritifera, assembly GCA_029931535.1. Classification (NCBI taxonomy): domain Eukaryota; kingdom Metazoa; phylum Mollusca; class Bivalvia; order Unionida; family Margaritiferidae; genus Margaritifera; species Margaritifera margaritifera. The sequence continues at coordinate 542,497 of JAQPZY010000831.1, read as the reverse complement.
GGTGAGATGAAGCCACAATTCACACATTTTAAGATCATCTGCCAGCCCTAGCCCAACTTACCTTCTTGGTGTATGTATACCTCCATTAGTGGACAATCTGTAGCTTCCTCATGATGTAGTTTTGTCATCTGATTGATCATTTCCACCACTTTTGTGTTGTTTAATAGTCGCATTCTCTGTAAAATGAGAAAGCAACTGTTTCATGTCAGTTTTAAAAATTGCATACAGGAAATAGCATACAAACAATTACATCTAGATGTTAAGCTAAGCACCTCTGTGTCAGGATTATCTGGATCAGGATTGGCACTTATCAGATTGTCTTGTCCGAATACTTCCAAGAGGTCAGTGGGACGATGCCATTAACTGTGCATGATTCGTTTTAGTGGCTTGGTATTTGGAAATCTTCATACGGTTGTTTTTTGGGACATGGTCCTTCTTGAAGCATGTAGGTTTTGAATTATTTTTCACCTTTCATGGTAACAGATCAAAAATGTATGTGCTGGTGAAGAGCTTTGGACCCCATTTTTATAAGCCTAGGCACAAGCTTTCATGTGTTAGGCACAATTTTGTAATTAATTTTGAAAAGTCTTTGATATCTCTACATTTAATTATTAATGACACAGATCAATGAGATCAATAATCTGGAATCATGAGGGGTCCTAAAGAGCAGGGGGGTGGCCAAGATTCCAGTTTTGAATTTACACTTGATTGGCCACATACGTGCAGATATAGTACAAAGCCTGTGCACTCTGTAGAGGATCTATGCTAGCAGTTGTGTAGGTGACTTAAGTTAGTTTCTACTTACACAGCTTTTGGCAAATTACATTTTTAAAGGATTTCAGAATATACATTTAAATTTCACATTTTCTGTAAAAATTTAATGAAAAATGTAAACGACCTCCATTTTTGAATTTTATCAAAAGGCTTGGCAACCAGGCTTGGTTTCATTTTTGAGATTGTGTCAAATATATAACTTGGTTATTTGGGATCAAAGTCTTTAGTGGTTTTCTTTCGATAGCAATTTGAAATACTGTGCTGTTGTGTAGGTAGCCAACATTAGGTAAGATGAAATGTGGATCTGTGACTGAAGAATTTATGGACTGCTTATATTGAAAATTTCCTGTATTATTTCTCATTGGCATTGTATTGTTATGGCATGGCATCAGCATAACTGTATGCATTTCATGCCTCTGACAGATGCAAGGCTTATTGACAGTTAAATTGCCATATTATTAACAATAATTGACATACATACATGAAACTTGGCACATTTATTCCTTATAGCACTGAAAATACACTGAAAAATTGTCAACTTCGAATTTTGATTTTAAATATATTTTTTATTAATTTAATAAAAAATAAAAAATGTATAAATTCCTGTATTTTAAAATGTGGACCTAGTTTTGGTATGTGTTGATAGAAAATAATCAGTGATGTGGTTTTATTGTATTAAAACACCAGTTTCCTGTTGCAAAAGTTAGCATGGAGGGATGTTTTCAAAATCTTACATTGAAACTTGATGAAAATGTTTTCCTGGCTCCAAATGAGCAATGCCACATTTGGACTGGTGGCCAAACAACAAATGGGAAATATGCATTACTTTCATGCAAAGATCCCAATGGACAACAATGGAAAAAGAAACACGTACACAGAATTGCTTGTTTTGTTTTTATTAAAAATATAGCTAAAACCCAGTCTCTGGAATGCAGCCATAATAGCTTCTGTGTCAACAGGTCATTTGTTATTCGGAATGACACCAGAGAAATTTTAAGATCATATGCCAGCCCAATCTCCACTTAACTTCTTGGTGTATATATACCCCCTTTTTTTAGGAGTCATTCTTTATTTTGAGATGCATTTTATTGTTGTTGAGAAAGCAGTGTGGTGGAAGCGCACATGTAAAGTAAGTGTGAGATATGGTCAAAAACTATGTTTTGATTGACCCGAAAATGGAAACATACCCAAGTAAACATTGATGTGCTGTTATTCTTAACTATGATGGTCAACAACTGACTAGTCTTGGTGTGTGTAATGGACGATAATGGCACTGACACCCCTAGGAATCCTTGTGTGATTGGAACATTGGTCTGAGTTCAGCTTGAAGAAATGCATGTAGGTAATATATATTACTTCCATTTTCGGGCAAGTCCGATCAACCTGTATTTGTATTAATATTTGTCTTTTGCTGTGTAAAGACTGTGCTTGATGCAATACAAGTTTTGATTTAATTTGTATTTTCCTTTTCCACAACTAAAATTTAATTCCCAAGTGATATTTCCCAAGTTATCTGCCAGAGCACGTGGGCCAATAAGCCGTTGGCTTGTAAAGGCACTCACTTTGTTTTCAAGTTGACAATCCTTTTGATCGAGCCTCGAATCTAATACTTGTTCAGTGTCAAGTTGAGTTCTACAACTTCCTGTGCATATACTTTGACCTTAAACCCTTAGCTTGTAAAGGCACCACACTCTTTGTTTTCCCACGTGACAACCCTTTGATTAAGCCGTGAGTTTGATACTTGTTCAGTGCCAAGTAACAGAGGGTGGTTATTTGAACTCCGTGATCTAGCTGCACTATTGACACATGTTCAGTTGCATTCTTTAATAGATTTCTGACTTTATGATCAAAGTGTTACTTAAAGAGCCCAAGCTCAGTCTCTGCATAAGCACCTGCATATGACAATAAAGCAGAGAAATCGGAGAGACAGACAAGATTTACGATGACTAGATGATGACGATTTACATTGACTAGACGATGATGTAGGATTTCAGAACTTTATCAGACAATGAGGATTAATTCTAGGACTTTGTACCAGATGACATTAGATAGTGACATTTATAGGATACCATGAATGACAAAAAAGTGGACTTAACTTTCATTGTTTATTTGTGGAATTAACATATTACGGGATATTGTGAATCGGATCATTCTGAACTACTATTTTTATACTGGTATGTGACCTATAATTGAATTCGTGGATTTATCATATAAATGGATTTGAAATGTCAAGCATTATGGATTTCAATGGACTTTATTACACAAAGATGGACAAATTGTAAGTTGTCAATTTATTTGTGACATATTTTTACTCAATAATATAATCGTATTTTACACTGGTTTTGTCTTTATTTTTCTGATCTATGTATCCAGTGGCTTGTTTATATTTCCAAAGTGCATTTCTTACTTGCTAAGAAGTCACCCCTTCAGATGGATCTGACTTGCAAAATATACCCTGACTTATAGGAGGGTCAAAGAGAAATTTACTTTTTTCAGCCCTAAAAAGGGGGGTTGACTTGTAGTTGAGTCGACTTATAATCGAGTATATACGGTAGTAAAACTAATGATGTTCTGACCCCATTTGAAACTGGTGCCAGAGACTGATGCTATGTTTTCAAAGTAGACGGATGATGATTGTTACACTGATTTTTAATTATGGTATTTGATTTGAGAAAATCGGAGCTGAAAGCGGCTGCAGCCTGTGTGGAAATGGATGTTGCAGTTGTAACATTTGCACAGTGTACAGCCTATTATAATCAAAATGTTTTCATGTAGAGTTCATTATTACTGTAATTGATGTTGTACTGGAAATATTTTGCTAACTTTTCAATGATTTTGAAAAGGCTGAAAGGTTTCTGCTGCATATTCAGTTGCCGTTTACAATACACAGTACATTGCGTTGTTTATGATGGCATTGATGAGAATTTGAAGGTTGCAGATATAGCTGTGTTGTTCCTGTAAGTAATATAAGGAATCATTTCATAATAGGTCTATAAGAAATTAAAATATTGAATATTGTTAATGTTAATTTTTTTTTCTCAATCTATATTTGTTTTTTTTAAGAACACTTCAAGGCAGATTCCACCCACCAGACTCCGCTTGTTTTCAAAAACTCGCTGATGCAAAGCCCTAAAATTAAATAGAACATTTCCGTTTATTTGAAAGCAGTTAGAATTTTTCCATTTCTTTAGATTGGGGATCATCTCAAAATGCTCTCACTCTCTCTCTCTCTTAGACACACACACACACACACACATTCACACTCTTCATAACTTCACACAACACAGGACTAAGTCAAGTTAATCACTATATTTACATAATAACAAATTAATGTAAAGAAATAAATTTGATAAGCTATTAGGTTCATGTCTTCAGTTATTAAGTTCAGATCCATATAAACCATGAGCCATTTTACCTTCGACTCTGTTGTCTCCACTATGCACAAGTTCTGAAAAGTTGATTACATGACTTAAACTTTAGAAACTATATTTGTGTTTGCAAAACACGTATGCCATCCACTGATGAAAGTTATAAAAATTACTAAATGACATGAAGTCTGATTGAATCAGGTACATATGTATATAAACCATTCAACCGAACTTCACTTGTCTACGTCAGCCATTGAGGGCATATTGATTTGGTCCAGTCCATATGTACAACTGCACTTCTTGTTAGCATGATTAAGCATAAACCACTTGAGGCAGAAAAATGAAATTTAATAGTTTATTCATATGGAGTTGACCTGTTTAAATTTTCTGAAAATTAAATAAATTTTTGTTTATTTAATTATTTATTTTGTACACATTTTTTGAACTTTTTGGACTTCTACTTCTTGAATGAAAACCTTTGTTAGAACGATTAAGTAAATACCACTTGAGGTTGACAAAGGAAAGCAAATGTCTCACTTTTTCACATGTTTATCTGAATAAAGCCGAGACAATAAATAGATAAATAAATAAGTGAAAGTAGCACATATACTCTTCCTGCAGCATCAAACTCGAGGCATAGAAGTTCCATGGAAAAGATAATCATTTCAAGTTTCTATTTTGAAGAGCATTTAAACACCTCAAAATATGCACATTCTTTTTGTTGAAGGAATATTACTTGGATGTCATTCAAGATGATTTTTCTTTTTCTTTTTTTTGTTAGCATTATCTTTGTAAACCAGTGCACTTAAAGAAAAACTGCATATTAAGATCAAATGCCATAGTAAGGCTCTGCAAAATAAAGAAATAGTCAATAGCTACTGTTTTGAGATGTCTGAATAATCTGATTGAAAAAATATACAATTTAATTATATCATTCTAATATGTTCAGTAAATACATCAAGCAAATGATAATTATTTAGGAAAAGGAAGAACAAAATTCATCAGCAGACAGCTACAAACTTAAAATAGAGGTCTGTATAAAATTTAATTTAAGCTTTAAATATAATTAAAGTATTTTAACAACATTTTACATCTGATCTGTTCGCTTGGCTGCTAATTTCCACCGCTATTTGAGTGATTAACCAGCTGTTTGATAATGAGCTATTACCAGAATTTTGTGTACTTGAGTGAACAGGCATCTGCATAAATTTTGTTACCACTGTGCACCCTATGGTCAAATGTCACCTGATGTATATAGAGACATCTTATAATTTGCTATAATAATAGTTTGCTCAGGTTTACATAGATGCAGCAATGTTTCTTATTCACAATATTTGTAGTCTTGAATAATCATTGTACAATTATGCAATTTCATAACAAACCAGTGGGAATAGTATATTAGTCTCTCTATTGAATCATTGTGTTGAAATGAAATTTTGTGCAATATCCAATTAGAACTAAATACTGTACAGATGTTGTGGATAATACCAACTAAATTTTTTTAAAAATAACTTTTCATTTAAAATATTCTTCAATAACGCAGATGTCCCTTTTATATTATTTTCTTGTTTTAACTGACACACATATTTTGATCTGAGAGTCAGCAGGAAAGAATTCTTATTATTAGCCCTTATTAAAACATTTATTAATTCCAGTTTCTTGAGGATATGACTGTCTGATTATGGTGATAACGATTATGATAATGAAGATAATCATTTACAGTAAGGACTGTTTTGATTTTTTTTCTTTGTTTGATTTGTTAAAGACAGCTGCTATTACCATAAGGAGTGGAAATGTTGTCATCATCACATGTAAACACGCAGAAGAAAAAGTTATATGGAAGGAATAGTAGCTACAGAATTGAACTTGGTCTATTGATTTAGATTTTTCTGTATCTTAATTTATATCTTTACTAACATAAATATGTTCAATATCACATTGGATGGAATACCTCTCTGAATATCAGCACTTCCTGACGCTTAAATACCGTATATAAAGAAGTAATTTTTATTCCATGATTTTTGACGGAATTTCATTAAAATTGGTGATTTAATGTCTCATTTGTTTATATATTTTGGGCTAATCAACAAGGTAAAATGTATCAGTTGCATATTAATGTTTACATGTTATTATTTTACAGTGAACATTTATAAATATCTTTAAAAATAGCTTTGTTAGAAAAAGACCCATTATATGGTATATATTGGAATATCAGTGAGCATCTCAAAATAACCTGCTCTCTGACTTTTGCTCTCCATAAGTATACTTACAAAAAAACTTTACACTTATGCCTGCCTGGGACTTGCCATAAGGTTACGTAAAAATGTAAGGGAAACTTATGAAAAAACGTACATAATTCTCAATAGTGAAACACCCATAATCACATAACAAAAGTCGTATATAAAAACTTAAGAAAATCTTAGGCATACATTGCTTTGTTAAACAATGCCCAGGTGCATATTATATTTACTTTAAAGTCTACATTAATACAAGTCATTTTACACTTGAGCTAACATTCTATTGAAACTTTTAAATACCCTTTAGAAGATAACATCTTTTATTGGTTGAAGCTAAAAAAACATTGAATTATTTGTCTTTAACACAATATTCAGCATATAATAGGTCATACATGTATGGCCATTTATATACCAAAGAGAACCACTGACCTACAGTAAGCTACTGGCTGAGGCTTGAACCTGTGTGGACACTGGTGAGAGTTATCTGTAATCCAGTTGCATCATGCAAAGTAATTCACAGTAAGCAAATATTCACTAATGACAATTACATATGCATCAAGATTCTTAATATGTACACTTAATTAAGTATGCATCAATAAACTGTTTTGGTGCTGTACTTTGTTACATTAAGCATACATGTTCTTTTTTATTTTCAGGCCAGATCTTCAGTGAATTCATAACCGAGGAAAAGGTTGAAGAAAAAATGTGGAAGGAAATGAACAATAAAATTTGAGCAATTAGAAGTGAAAAATATAAGCTGAACTGAAAACAAGTTAAAATGTATAAGAAACTGAAAATAAATTATATTAAAGATGAATAAAGGTCCATTTTTTATCTCAATGAAGTACTGTTTTTCGTTGATATTTTTTAATGAAATTTCAGTGAAATTTTAATCAGAAGATTTCACTGGAAGTTTTAGAAATGTTGGCAATATATTGCTGAAATTTGGTGAAATACCAAAATCTTGGCAAAATAAGGACATTTCAGTGAATTTCACTCAAATTCTACCGAATTTTCACTTTAATTTCAGTCACATTTTCACTAGGGTCAGAAATACTTCAATTCCTTTTAGATGTTTTATTCACTACATTTTAAGATTGCTCATAGAATTTTGCTACTTGTCTTGCAACAACACTCCAGGGTTTATAAACTATGAAACTGACAAATGAGAAATGCAATTTTATTTCCCCTGTAAGTACCTTGGGATCATAGGAGATAGAATTGGCCATATGATGAGTGCTTACCATCTTCCTTGCAAGAATAATTTAGAAGCAGATTACCTATACATGTATAAGAATTTCAGTGATGGTGCAGAGTGGATGTAAACAAAGATATCTTTCACAAATTTCGTGGAATATTGGGACATTTAGATATCGAGATGTTTGCCTCTAGACTGAATCATCACATTCACAAATATGTGTCATATAGACCAGATCCAAATGTTTTTGCTATCGATGCTCTCTTAATGACATGGTCTGGCCTAATTTTGTATATGTTTCCACCATTCAGTCTGGTGGGACATGTTATTCAAATGATAGTAGATGACAGTGCAGATATGATTCTTGTTGCGCCATTGTGGACAATACAACCACAGTTTCACTGTCTGTTGGGCAAATTGATTAGCACTTGTACATTCTTCTCCAGATTCACAGCCAGGTGACCTTACCTCAATACCCACACAAACAACACTCGCTGGTGTAAAGGCATATCAGGACAAGCTACCAGTGTCATCCTTGATTCATGGAGAGGATCCACTAGGAAACAATATTTGACATATCTCCAAAAATGGTTGCAATTTTCAATTAGGAAACAAATTGATCCCCTTAATCCACCTGTAAATAATGTCTTAGATTTTTTACAGAACTGTTTTATTCAGACTTAGGTTACAGCTCCATTACCACTGCTAGATCTGTCTTATCTTCATTAGTAAAACTGAGTTCTAATGTAAACCTTGGTAATGATGTGTTTGTAAAAATATTTTTGAGGAGTTTTTCTTAATAGGCCAAGTTTGCTGAGGTATAACATAGCATAGGATGTACCGGTTAGAACTGTTTTTCAGCACTTGGAAACATTTTTTTCCATTGGGGGATATTTCTTTCAAACAAGTGACTCGAAAATTGGATATGCTGTTAGCATTACTTAGCAGCCAGCGATTCAAAACTTTGCATGTAATAAACGTTGATATTGGTATTTCATCAGAGTTGTTCTCGGACAGTGTTTGAAGCAAAGTGAGCCTGGTCTACATTTATCACAATTGACTTTTTCTGCATATCAGGACAAGAGACTCTGCATAGTTGAAACCTTAAGAGAGTATACCATTAGAACTTCTTCCCTCGAGGAAACTGAGAAAAGATTATTGATAAGTACACAAGCTTATTTCAAAGTCGTTGCTAGGAGTATCTTTACCGTATATACTTACATATTATCTGATACCAACTGCAAACTGCATAGACCCAGATCTGCTGTCACATAATGCACCGGCAGATCTGGGTCTATGCAGTTTGTAAGGACTAATAAGTAGAACAAACAACACAGACCCTGATCTGCCGCTGCATTATGCAATGGAGGATCAGGGTCTGTGTTGTTTGCATTTGGACCTGGTTTGTACGTGAGTATATACGGTAGATGGATTAAGACTGTTATGAAAGAGGCAGGAATCAATATGTTCATTTTTGATGCTCTTAGTACTAGAACTGCTTCAAGCAGTGCAGCAGTGTAGACTGTAGGGTGAAGCAAAGACTGCATTTTCTGCAGGTTTTATAATAAACCTGTACCTGATGGGTTAGACTTAAGCAGTGCTATGCTAGATAGGTCCCAGTCTTAAAATTTATAGACAAATATATCAGATGCACATGTATGTTTGTGAATATTCTCATCTAGTACTTGTTAATACACAGTTTACTTCTTGTTTGTGAATATTCCCATCTAGTACTTGCTAATACAGTTTACTACATGTTTGTGCTGCATTTGCTTGGATGCATCAACTCTGAAATCTTGTGATCCCGTGGCACTTACAGGGGAAATAAAATTTCACAAATAAGACTTACCAAAGTTGCAGTTTGATTGGGATTTTATGAATCAGTAAGTGCCTGAGGGATCATATGCCCACCCATCTGTATAATTAGTTAGCTTCATGCATATCACACCATGCTAAGATTCTTTGAAGCATTCAAGCTGATCATGCTCTTAAGACTGACTCCACATGTGGCCAATTCCATCTTACATGATCCCTCAGTCACTTACAGGTTCATAAAATCCCACTCAAACTGTGACTTTGGTAAGTCTTGTTTATTGTGAAATTTTAGGTTTAAGTGGGAAAGGTAAAAGATGACTTTGGACTATACAGACAATGATAGTATGGGTCACATCAGAGTACCTGAAGAGTGAGGCATAACCTGAATCAACATTACGAAACAAGAAAACAAAAGGAAAACAATACCCAAAACTAACAACTGCTAAATTTTTATCCTGCCTATACACACTACAGACACAAAAACCAAAAAATAAAAATTTTTTTCTATCAGAGAGAGTGAACAACCAAAAACTTTTTTTTAAAAATGGCTTTAGACCACAATATAAAAGGAGACAGGGGGAGCACAAAGTATAGCCTCTGTGATGGAGAGAACAAAAAAAAATCACACAAGAAAGTCGCGTAATAAACGGGCGCCAGATGACGTCTCCGCCACAGTCTAAAAAATGATGCACCACCAGTATCCAAATCATAATCTCAATATAGAGATTGTACAAAATGTATTTTGGAACCTTTTTTTTGTAAAGTTGTTTTTGATCCTACATAAAAGTAAATAATAACTATATTAAGATTTGAACAATTACAGCCAGTCCAAACAAGAATACAGGGGTTTATAGCATACGACAAAACATATATAGCAAACACACTTATAGCATACACTGGACTCATAAAGATCCCTGGCAGGGATCACTAAAATACCATAATATAACATGGCAATGAAACCAGCCGCAAAGGTAATACCTGAGGAGGGGAGTACGAGCCATAATGTAAATTTCTTTCGGCTAAGGGTGGAATGAAAGGGAACCTGGAAATGGGATCCCAATCAAGTACGCCCATCTAAAAATGTATATTAAGAGGAACCCTACCAAAAATTGAAATAATACAATTTCTCTTCAAAATTCTTTTTTGATTTTTTCTAAGAAACCCACAACAACAGACTTATGGGGGTACATACAGATATAAACAAAACTTTAAAAAAAACTTTTGGCACAAAAGGGGGACACCTCAAAGGCCTCTTAGCTCAACATAGCTAGAGGTCCAAGAGGGATCCACAAAGAAACAAAACAAAAAAAATGTGGCCAATTCCATCTTACGTGATCCCTCAGTCACTTACAGGTTCATAAAATCCCACTCAAACTGTGACTTTGGCAAGTCTTGTATATTGTGAAATTTTAGGTTAAAGTGAGAAAGGTAAAAGATAAAGTGTGAAGGTGTCTCATAGCCTTTGCTGCATATGGTAACTTCTGGATCATTGGGGAATGCAATAAATTATAACAGATAAACCATTTAAAATTTATAACTATTTAGGATGAAATTTTATTCAAAATTATCCAAAGTTTTGGATATGAGACTTTTTTCCAATGGTCACACTTATATTTAAATTCTTCAGGTCTCACCGGATTGTTTGAATTTTGATAATCCCCTAATTTTTAAGGTAGAGGGCATGAGCCTTGCATTTATAAATTCACACAGAAGCTAAATCTGTAATTTGCTGTACATTTACTCTGAATTTGGCTTGAAAATGGATTGGTTTGTTTAGAGACTACCTTTGACAGTTGGACTAGCACAGGAGATCAAGCTAAAATCAGTTGAACACGTGACAAGCTCACTTCCTTTGTAAACACTGAACATTTAATGTAATAACTACAAATTGCCAATGGAGAAATCAGCTGCTGGAAAAAGTACAAAATGTTGTCAGACAGTCTCAGTAAAGAAGGAAAAGTGAAATAAATTCTTCTAAAGGAAAAGGTTGAAATAAACATTGTCAATTGGAATATACAGAATGATAATTAATTAAGATATTTGTAATCTGCAGATTTTTCTGACAAGGTGATTTTGCACCATGACTGATGATCATTCAGAATAATTTTAAATAGCATTAATTATAAATTTTATCACATTGATTCCATAACAAGCCTGTGATTTTTCAATGAAAATATTTAATACTTAAACATTAGTTACACCTTTCATAATTTAAATGTAATTATTACCCACATCTGTGTGATACCCTTCTAAAAGGCCACCACTCTTATAAGGCCACTTTCCTGTTGCAGATGGGGTAACATTATAAGTGGGAGACGACTGACTTTATCTTGTTTATATTTTGAATGTTCAGGAGACACTGACATTCACATCCCTAACATCGGGCTTGCAGTGAATGTATTCAGGAACCTATCTTATGGCATTGTTGAAATTGTAGCTTGCTCCTGGCTGGACAAGAAAAGATAATTGGTGGGACCCAAAACTCTACAAATTTTCTGAGTGGGTCTTGGAATGCAGTAATGACTGGGACCGAGATAATATAGATCATTATGGCAACTGTCACATATTATATGGATGTGTGTACTGATGGATGCTATCTGTAAGTCTATACTTAGGATGTGTACATGTTGTTACGGAATCATACCTTTTTACCTTTTTATAATGATTTAAATTACTAATTTATGATCTCTGTTTTAGTCTGAATAGGGGTTAGCATATCAGTATAGATACGACTAATGCTCGATCAATAAGTGGTCACATGATCAATTGCGCGGGAAATGAAGTCGACCTGGCTTTGTACTTTTTGGAAATTAACATTGAAAGGTCACTTTCCATACTACAATAACATTATGTTTACTCTTTAAGATTTTTAGTACGCTAGACCTTTGGGTAAATGACGCGTAACCTAGTTCCTGATTGGTTCTTAGAGGGTTGTGTTATTTTGAAATACCATATTATTAAAGACGGAGAAAGGACATTCCCTTTTAATTCTGCGCACTTAGTAAAGATATATAGGGAATAATCTTGGGAATTATCATTCTTTACAATTGCTTGATCGAAGAGAGGTTATTGAAATTATTCAGTTCAGTGTGGAATTTATTTAATTAGTAATTCATCTGAATTACTATACAGCTCCGTGGGATTATCGGACATTATTCTAAAACTTGTGAGATTCTAGACTTGCAAGGATTATTTTGGATTTTATCAGAACTTATCTACTTCAACACAGTGCAGGCTTTTTCATTCGGAATACCAAATCCGTATTATTTGGATTAACATCAGGAAGTGAACTTTAAAACAATTTAGGACTTTTTAGGATATTCTATACAGTAAGTTATTTTAATTCTTTCACTTTGATTGTTTGTTGAACTATTTTAATTCTTTTAATATTTTAGGAAATTAAAGATTTTCATTTTAATCTTGAAAGCTTGTTTGTGTCTTTTATTCTGTTACATTACCCCTAGAGTCGTAACAGGATAAATTGGGGGCTCGTATTACGGGATTAGAAATTAGAATAATTTCGGGATCCGAATTTAAATATTTTGAAATTTAGATTTAATTAAATATTTTCGAAGTTTTAATATTTCAGAGATTTTGATACTTCGGAAAGTTTTCTTTTTGGGATTTGAATTTCATTGTTTGAAATTTTAGTGGTTTTTTGATTTCCAGATTAAGAAATAAAGAGAAACTAACAGGCTTTCATAATGACATCCAGAGTAGAGAGTTTCTTAGCTGATCCTACCCAGGAGAAATTTGAGTCCTTAAAGAAGGACGAATTACTTGAAATTGCTCAACATTATAGTCTTACTGAAGTGAAGGCTTCCATGTTGAAGCAGGATATTAGAAGTATCTTGATTCAATATTTGGTACAATCAGGTATTTTTGAAGAGGGGGTTTCAAGTGTTAAGAAAAAATCTCCGTCTGGTTTGGGAAAGAAATTACAGATAGCTAAGGACATAGAGATTGAAAAGATCAAACTTCAATGGGAACAGATGCAGATGCAGGAAAGAAGGGAAGATAGGGAAAGGGAGGAAAAGGAAAAGATTAGGGAAAGGGATGAAAAGGAAAAGATTAGGGAAAGGGAAGAAAGAAGGGAAGATAAATTAAGAGAGGGAGAAATTCAGAAGGAATTAAGAGAAAGAGAAATTCAGATGGAATTAAGAGATAGGGAGGATAAAGTAAGAGATAATGAGATCCAAAGGGGAATAGAGAAGGAATTAAGAGAAAGAGAAGATAAATTAAGAGATAATGAGGAAAGAGAGAGAGACAAAGTTAGAGAATTTCAGAATCAAAATTCTGATAGAGAATTTAGACTAAGGGAATTAGAATTGACCAGCAAATGGCATTCTCATGACATTCAGGGTTCATACTTTGATTTGGCTAAACATTTGAGACAGGTTCCCCCTTTTAGAGAAAAGGAGATAGACAAATATTTTCTCAGTTTTGAGAAAATTGCCGAGAATCTGGAATGGCCAAAAGAGAAGTGGACCTCATTATTGCAGAGTGTGTTAACTGGCAAAGCTAGTGATGTTTATACTGCACTCTCATCTGAACAATCTGCTGATTATGAAGTGGTCAAAGAATACATTTTAAGAGCTTATGAATTGGTACCTGAAACTCATCGTCAAAACTTTAGAGAATGTAAAAAGGAAACACATCAAACTCATGTAGAATTTGCTTGGGAAAAGAAACGTTTGTTTACAAGATGGTGTACATCTAAGAAGGTTGAAGGCAATTATGATAATCTTGAACAACTGGTATTGATTGAAGATTTCAAGAATTGTGTCAGTGATGATATTAAGGTGTATCTTAATGAGAAAGGAGTTGAGACTTTAGAAAAGGCAGCCATCACAGCTGATGAATATTCTTCAATACACAAGGTTCCATTGACAACTAAAACTTTTCCTCAACAATCTTATGTTAAGAAATTATTTCAGACCCGTTCAGGAAATTTCAGACCTCAGGGTGATGTGATTGTAAAGAATCAAAATTCTGATAGGGAATATCAGAAAACCTTATCTCTGCCCACGTGTTCATATTGTAAGATGAAGGGACACGTTATTTCTGATTGCTTAAAGTTGCAATTTAGGCCTCAGAATTATAATAGAGCAGTTCCAAATGCTCTAGTTATCCAGAAGTCAAGGTCAGGGTCATTTATGAATGAGAATGATATTTGTTTAGAGGCTAGCTTACCTCAGTCTGATTTTATAATGAAGAATTACGAACCATTCATGTCGAAGGGTTCTGTGTCACTTGTTGGTGACTTGGATAAGGCTACTCCTATTAAGATATTAAGAGATACATGAGCTTCTCAGAGTCTATTGTTAGATAGTACTTTGCCGTTTTTTGAGAAGTCTTCTACTAGTGAAAGTGTATTAATACAGGGGGTAGATTGTGGATATGTTAATGTCCCTCTTCATTGTGTTAATTTGTCATCAGACTTAGCTTCGGGACCTGTGACCATAGGAGCAGTGGCTTCTTTGCCTATTAAGGGCATTCATTTATTACTAGGTAATGACCTAGCTAAAGATAAGGTCGTGGTTAATCCACTTGTAACTAACAAGCTTAGTATGGATCAAAGAGTTGATCATATTGAAGTAGAAATCCCTGGTTTAAATCCAGCTTGTGAAGTTACTAGAGCTATGGCAAAGTATGCTCTTGAGAATATTGTTGTTGAACAGGATGTATTTCCTTTAGCGGATACCTTTGTGGGTCAGGCTTTTCATGAGGTCACTTCTGCTCCTCAATCTTGTATTGATAGTGATACTCTTTCAACTACTATGTCTCATAAAAATAGTCAGGGTGTAATAAGACAAGCACTAGATGTCTTACAACAGGGAGATTCGGATATCTCCTGTTTGTTTCAGGGGGCTATGACTGAAACTGAAGCCACGCAAGAAGGTACTTGTTACTTCTTGACGAGTGAAGTCCTTGAACGGAAACAGAGATTGCTTAGGATAATTGCTGGTGATGAGTGGTCAGTTGGTAAAATAGTAGTTCCTAGATACTATCGTCAGGAATTACTTAGTGTAGTCCATGAAACGTCGTTGTCTGGTCGTTTAGGAATAAATGAGACGATGTTAGGCAACCAATACTTGTCGGCGAAGTGTGCGTCTACAAGTTTGATAAAAGCTATTCCTTTGTGGAATATTAAAACTGAGACCATACTGAGAGTTTTGGTTGGGTTCTTCACACTGTTTGGTCTTCTGAAGCTGATACTATATCAGGCTTTAGAACGAATTATTGTAACATATTGTTATGAGATGGTATATAATTGGGAATTGTTGTGGAACAGGAAGGGAGTAGGTTGAAGGTCTCCAATTATTGTTGTTTGCTGCGAGGGGTCAGTGTAGGAGTTTTTTTTTAGTCAGATAATAGAATATTAGTTTTGCTACCTATACCCCAAAAATCCTCTTTAGGTTAAGTATTTTGGTCCTTATACTACTGACAAAAGGTTAGGGAATTTAAATTATTATTAATACTTCTGGGAGGAGAAAGCAGAAACAACTTTGTCAGAATGTTAGAACAATATGTAGATAGAAATAGCCATATAAATTATCGATTACTTTAGTAGTACTTGTCTCACACATTGAAGATTTGGAAGATGAGAAATCCGATAGGATGATTTGAAGTCACTACTCTTCGCACATACTGCCGCCTGAGATTTACGAACTGAAATAGTTGATAGAAGAAAATGAATATTTATTTACAGACATTCTACACGAACCAAATAAAAGTGACTGGAGTTTACCATGTTTCAGTGCAGAAACAAAATAACACTTTCCGTATATGTGTAAAGTATAGAAAGTAAATAGAGTCACCGGGACATATTCATTTCCAGTTTCTAGACAGGATTGGAAATGACTAATACGTCACAAGATATTGACCTACTGAAGGGATTCTACCAAATTTCACTTACGGAGAGAAAGAAAAATTTGCATTCACGACTCCAGAACTTTTCCAATACAAAGTCGTATCATTTGGGATGAAGGTTCCCCAAGTTTCCAACGTCTGATGAATATAATAACATCCGAATAGAAATTGCGATGCATACATCGATGATGTCATCATCTGCAACGACATGTGGCAAGATCTAATAGAACCATTCTTCAAGAGATTCAGCGAAGCGAACCTGATCATCAATATTAAAGTGACTTTTATCGTGCCTGTGTTACCTTTTCAGGGCATGATTGTGAGACATGGACAAATAAAATCGTTAGAAGCTAAGGTTACGGCTATTTCTTAGTAAAATTTAATCGATGATGTATTTTCATGTGTATAATACCACCGTTACACTGTTTTGTATACATGACTGTATCATGTATTAATTTTCTTTTTGATTTAATTACTTGTATGTTGGAAGTACATATTAAAAAATAAGTTTTATTGCATAAATCCTTATTTTTTCCGTTGATGGATGAGGGTGTTACGGAATCATACCTTTTTACCTTTTATAATGATTTAAATTACTAATTTATGATCTCTGTTTTAGTCTGAATAGGGGTTAGCATATCAGTATAGATACGACTAATGCTCGATCAATAAGTGGTCACATGATCAATTGCGCAGGAAATGAAGTGGACCTGGCTTTGTACTTTTTGGAAATTAACATTGAAAGGTCACTTTCCATACTACAATAACATTATGTTTACTCTTTAAGATTTTTAGTACGCTAGACCTTTGGGTAAATGACGCGTAACCTAGTTCCTGATTGGTTCTTAGAGGGTTGTGTTATTTTGAAATACCATATTATTAAAGACGGAGAAAGGACATTCCCTTTTAATTCTGCGCACTTAGTAAAGATATATAGGGAATAATCTTGGGAATTATCATTCTTTACAATTGCTTGATCGAAGAGAGGTTATTGAAATTATTCAGTTCAGTGTGGAATTTATTTAATTAGTAATTCATCTGAATTACTATACAGCTCCGTGGGATTATCGGACATTATTCTAAAACTTGTGAGATTCCAGACTTGCAAGGATTATTTTGGATTTTATCAGAACTTATCTACTTCAACACAGTGCAGGCTTTTTCATTCGGAATACCAAATCCGTATTATTTGGATTAACATCAGGAAGTGAACTTTAAAACAATTTAGGACTTTTTAGGATATTCTATACAGTAAGTTATTTTAATTCTTTCACTTTGATTGTTTGTTGAACTATTTTAATTCTTTTAATATTTTAGGAAATTAAAGATTTTCATTTTAATCTTGAAAGCTTGTTTGTGTCTTTTATTCTGTTGCATTACCCCTAGAGTCGTAACAATGTAAAAGTCATATATGTATTATATAGTATGGACATACCAAATGATGTTGTCTGTGCGTCTTTTTATTTAGGCTGCATAAGTGAGCATATCTTTCAGACACGTATTTTGTATTAAACAGGGCTACTGCTGGATGTTGTCCATATGTCTTTATTCCGGTAGTTCACAAGTGTGTATCAGTCAGAAAAATGTTGGGCATGTAGCACTCATGTACATGCATTATATGGATGGGCCTACAGATATATGTTGTTTATATTTCTTATTTACACTTTGTAAGTGTGCATGTCATATATATATAGATTATATAAGATGGGCATACCAATGTATGTTGTCTTTAATTCCTTGCTAGCCAGTGTAAGTGTGTGTATCAGCCACATAATTGTATAACATTGGATGTGCCTGCTGATGGATGTTGTCCTTGCATCCTTTTAGGCTGTGTAAATGTATGTGGATCAGTCTGGTAATTTTATAATGTAGGACAGGCCTACTGATGGATTTTTTCTATACATCTTTCTTTTATCCTGTGTAAGTGTGTGTATCAAACAGATACTTGCTCTATAAAGGATGGATCTACTGGTGGGTATTGTCTATAGGTCTTAGAATGTGCAAGTGTATATCATTAAGCTACACATGTTATATAGGATATAGCTACTGATGGATCTTTTCTTTGTCATTTTAGGCTGTACAAGTGTGTCGATAGGTTTTGCAAGTTTATAATATAAAACAGGCCTAGTGGTGGATGTTGTCTGTATATTGTTCACGGTATATGCTGTTTAAGTGTTTGCATCGAACAGATACATAACTTATAAAGGACAGGTCTACCGATGGATGTTGTGTATAGGTCTTTTCCTAGAATGTGCTAGTGTTTCTCAGCGAGATACATATATCGAATGGGCCTAGTGATGTTAATTGTAAATCGTTTTTATGGTGGGTTTTATATATTTTGATTATATATCATGTACAAACTGGTGGATATTGTCTGTAAGTCTTTAATTAGGCTGTGTAGGTGTGCACATCAGATGGATAGAAATATATTACATGGACAGGCATTATCTGATGGATGCTGTCTGTAATTCTGTATTTAAGATCAGCGTCTATATTAGTCATATAATGAATTATATAGTACAGACCTACCAATGGATGTTGTCTGTCTTTATAAAGGCTGAGTAAGTGAGTGTATCAATCAGACATATTTAATATAGGATGGGCTTTTTGATGGATGTTGTCTAGCTATATACGTCTTTATTTGTTTGTGTGTGTGTGCGTGTATCAGTAAGACGAATGTATAAAAAATGTCAGGCCTTTTGATCTATGCTGCCTGCAATTTGTATTTTTGGTGTTTTTGTGTGTGGGACTTATGTTTATGTATTACTACTGATGGATGCTGTGTATGTCTTATTTAGGCTGAAAGCGTGTGTATCAGTAACATGTAAGACCATTCTCAGAATGTATTCATGTTTTCATGTGACCCAGGGTCAACGAATCCAAAACGAGGCTAAGCTAGGCACCAGCTTCATTTTACCTCGCAACCATGGTTGCTACAATTGATACTGGCAAGGAAAAAATCGTGACGAATATTGTTGTGTTCCGTTGTGCAATGGCAATACTAGAATTCACATCGATTTAGGCTTCCACCATATTCCATCAGTGAAGAAGATGGAGCTTCGTAGAAAATGGATTGTTGCAATATGTCGTGATGAGGGGCCGAATTTTAAGGCAAGAAACTGGATGATTGTTGGTGTGTTTGTATTTTCTTGCAACTGAATGATGTAATAAAGAGAAATCCAAACGCGAAATAGGTTCTGTCGATGAAGCAAATGAGTGTATGTCTGTGTTTTATAATGGTAGGTTTCTAAAATTTTTACCCCTAGTCCCTTTCCACAAAACGGGGTCATCGAAAACTGGGCGTACCTCCACGCAGCGCATTTATAGCTGAAATGTCAAAGGAAGAGAAAGTCCACAACGTTCTGACAAAATTTATGGAAGACAACAGTTTCACAGCTCCAAAATCTACTAAACAAATAAATGATAAGAAATTCAGAGATCAGAAAAGAAAACGTGAAGAAAATATCAATTCCAGAATAAATATAGCTGATGATGTGGTAAGTGTTTTAAGTGAGCTTCACAATAATCCAATTATCCAAGAAGTAATTCTAACGAAACACAAGAAACCTGTTGTCATTGTTTATTGCAATCAACAGATGGATGATATGATCAGAAACTGAGAAGGAAATGACGGGAGTGTTCTAGGCGTTGATAGAACTTTCAACTTGGGACGTTTCTATGTCACAATCTTTTCCTACAAAAACCTATGTGTGATAAGTAATAGAACCAATGATTTTCCGGTTATGTTCGGGCCATGTATGATACATTTTGATGCCGAAGAACAAACTTACGGGAACTTTTTCTCGCACGTTAGCGATAAATTCGGACACAAAGCTCGATTAACGATAGGAAGTGATGAAGAAAAGAGCATGACGAACGCTCTGAAAGCCAAATTCCCACAGGCAAAATTTTTGTTATGTACAAAACACATTTATGACAATGTGCGACGGCATCTTGAAGAAAATAGGTCATGTGCACAGACCCGTAAGAGAATACTTGAAATCATTTTTGGAAAAAATGATGGAATGTTATATGCCACAGATGACACCGAATTCGATTCAAGATGCCAGAATTTATAACCTTTTTTCCAAAAATTGCCAATATTTCAAGCGTACTGGAAGAGGTTTGTGTTGGAGAAAATTCGCAATTACGTTTACCGTCCCTTACGGGATCGATTAATAAGTGCACCGTGGACAAACAACAACAGCAAGTCAATGAATCATAATTTAAAGGCGGCTGTTAATTGGGACAGAAACAAGTTCCCAGAACTTATTGAAGAGGTTGGAAATATCACGAAGAACCAGATTTTGCACGTCCGATGTCCTATTTACAGCAAAGGGGATTGGCGTCTAGCGCCTTCAATGGAGCAGCAAGCCATTCCACAATTAGTATGGCATGGTATGCCGCAAATGGACAAAGATAGACATGTACAAAAATTTATGCTGGCAAAACCGCCACCAGCTAAAAAATCAAAGTATGTAGTTGCAAATATATTTCAAGTGTCCAAAGGCTACAGAAAATGTTGGAAAAAAGCCAGGCCAGCGGAAACGTCCAGCAGCTGAAAGGACTAAAAAATGTTATAAATGAAATGACAAATTGTAGTTAATATACTTGCATATGTGTACGTTTAGTCATTAAATAAGTTTATATTTTTCCCTCGTAAATTGTTCTGTTATAACTTTTTACTTTATAACTTACATGTACTACTTTGCACAATATATTGCGCATGTCCGTTATGATTCTCATTCAAAGTCTGATTTCACTATGTCCTCCAACTCAATGCATCATTACATCATTACATGTGCTAATATAACGGACTCACCCTTAGTTGTGTCCCTTTATTTCGCGTTGTGACAACTATATATGCCGACAATTGTTAATAAACATTCATTAACGAGTTGAGATATAAACAATACTATTGTGACGGTATTATATTGCATGAGTATTATATCAATATTTAATAGAAAAAGACAGATAGAGTATGACAAAGTTACATATAACTTAGTGTATGACAAAGGCAGATTGTATAATTTTATATAATAATAATCGTATTGAGAGACAAATACTAATAATATGAAGTTATATATTGCATAAGTGTAATATAAGTATATGTATCATTACAATTATATTTATAATAATGATATCAGCACGACTACACAGGCAGATTGAGTGTTACAACCGATCACAATAACGTATGACATCGTTCTCACAACTTTCAACAAGACTAAAACACGCTTTTTTAATAAAGATTTTAATTACGATATTGTCAAAATAAGGTTAATATAGTATAATATATACATATATGTGCAAATTAATCAAAAATAAACAAACAGACTTTGTTTGACTTTGCATGACTTTGTCAGACTTTGCGGTGTTTAGTAGGATCGCTGACACCTTACTTAGAAATGATATTAATGCAGACCATGAAATTTTATTAATACTGAACATGAGAAAAACTTTCATGTCAATATGTTGTCGATTTAGTTGGATTTGGTGTGGATTTGAGTGGATTTGGGTGTTACGTAACACCCCTTTGTTAGGGAGCCTAACCACTTGAGGTCACAACGAAGCAAGAAATTTGAACACATAACTTCTGGTATATTCTTCACTAGGAAGAACGCAAATTTAATTGACGCAATGCCTATGGCCACTTGAGCTGACTAAGAAAAATGTTTTAGTACACACAGATCTTGTTGTAGCGTCTTCTTCCTAGAACCTTTATATACATTATTCTGGTTTTGCGAAGAGAAACAAATTGTTCAACTCGTATTTAATTGTTTGTTTGCCAACTGAATTTATGGACCTTTTTGTTTCATTATTTCTTTTGTATTTTGTCATTCAACCTTAGTTCAATTTCGAGACGCGTTTCAGTTTTTCTCCAAGAAACTATCGGTAAAACGGTAGAGAGAAAAACAGCAAATGCGTATTAAGTAGTATCCATGAGCGTCTTCAGAAAACGTACACGGAACTAAATGTGCTATGCAAAGAAAATCGTAACCATCTACTGCAACTTATACACGGTGCTGATATTTGCATGTAATACATGACACCTAAAGGGCATATTGTATATAACACATATTAAAGGTATATTTGGGTGATGTATGTGCTTTGTGTAACCGTGGAGAAACTTGTTTTAGCTCATCTGACTGCAAGGCCAAGTGAGCTTTTGGTATTAATGCATTTCGTCAGTGCTTTTGCTATTGCCCTTTGTCCGTTGTGCGTCATCTGGCGTCCGTTAGCAATTGATTTTAATAACTTCTCAAAAACTGACATCAGTTTCAACCAGACTTGGTACAAAGCATGATGGCATAAAGGCCTTTCAAGTTTGTGCAAATGAGGCCGATCTGCTATCAATCCTGGCCACCATTACTAACAATAGAAAAACCTTCTAAAAACTTCTTCTCAAAACCTGCTTAACAGAATTTGACAAATTATCCTAGCATAGAGGGCTTCCAGATTTGACAAATTATATCTATCCGCCATCAAATGTGACCACGTTTTGAAAATAATTTAAAATTTTCTTTTTAAAATGACTTCACAAAAATCGCTGAACAGAATTTAGCAATATTTGGCACAAATCATCTTGACATAGAGGGCTTATCAGATGATAAAAATGATGTCCGATCCATCGTCAAACATGGCAACCATTACTAACAACGTAATTAAAAAAAAAACATTTACAATTCTTCTTCTGAAAAAGTGCTTAACAGGATATGTCCAAACTTTACAGAAAGTATTATCTGGTATAAAGGGAAAAACGTGAAACGATCTCTCAGAAACTACTTATCAGAATTTGACCAAATCTGACATAAGCACTTTGATAGTAAGGTCTTTCAGATTTGTACAAATGATGTTGTCTTGGCTTCAAATGTGGCTGCCATTACTAGAAATGGAAAATCCTTTATACGACTTATTAAATTCCACTCAACATAATTTTAGCACATTTTACTGAAAACATTCTGGCACGAAGGGCTTTTAAGTTTATTCAAATTATACCAATCTACCATAAAATAAGATTGCTGTTACTAAAACATAAATAACTTGCAATACCTTCTTTCAAAATAAACTTGACAGAAGTGTCCTACTTTGAAAGTATTTTAGATTTATACAATGATGTCTTTCCACCATCAAGTATGGCTAATGTCACAAAATGTAGAAAAACGTTGACAGCTTTATTTGAGAAACAAAAAAAAGCTGAACAGAATTTGACCAACTTTTACACTAAGCGTCCCGGCATATGAGCCTTTTTAATATTGGACACATAATGTTCATGTACAATAAAATATGGATGAAGATACAAAAACAATAGAAACCTCGCAAGAATTGTTTTCATAACATATGCAATCAACGGTATTGGAAGAAAGTTCAACCGAAATTATTATGCATGCCCTGATATATTGGCCAACTGTTCTTGTACTTGACTATTAAACGTATGTCATCTAGATGAGTAATCTCTGGCTCACTTGGGCTTCTTGTTTTTTATATTGGATAATTTGTTTTCATTATAATGCACACATTACATTTAAAAAAAAAGATTTTCTTTTTATTTGAGATATCATCAGCATATTAGCTACAAAAGTTGATTCAATTTGTAATCAAATTAAACGTTATTGGCTACTTTTTTTGTGAGTACATGGCAGATATTTGTGTACATTTTTCAAATAAATGATGCAAGGTTCCTCACATTTTGCACTGTTACCTTTTTGCAGTGGGTACATACTCGTTACCAATAAAAGAAAATCGTTTCTCTTTCACTCTCAATGTACTTGAAAACAGCGATGTTTTCATCAAAGCAATAAATTTGTGCACATTTTAAGATATTTGTTTGTCATAATTTCTAGTCGCATCACCACTTCTTATACCTTATTATCTGCAACTCAATTCATTCGGACCACCTCGGCTCTCTCTACGAATCGATTGACCATTGGATTGACCTAGAAGTTGCGAATGAAAAAATAGTTGGATGCATTTGCAACTTCTCAGTCAATCCTTGTTTCGTATGTAGCAGAGATGGTCCGAATGGCAGTTAATGACAACTATAGGCATACATTCGAGGTATGATCTATATGACTGACGTGGAGAAGTTGCGAATGGTCTATCACCAATACGTTTGTCTGTTTGTCTGTATATGGACACAGTAGCGTACTAACGGGGGGGGGGGGGAGGCTGACGGGGCGGTTGCACTGGGAGAGTTATCGTTAGTTACAATATGTTCCGAATGACGAGTGTCAGTTCCAGAAATTTGAAAGTTGTGATTTGATTGGTGACACACAAGATCAACAGAACATGACCTCTTATTGGTATCCATCAGATCTCTACTTAGGACTCTGGAGATCTGATTTTAATAACATTGGTACTCATGTATCATTAGTCTGATACCCTGCCTCTTCACTACGTTACTAAACTGAGTGAAGTTGGCAGGATAGCAGACTAAAATTTTATAATGAAGTTTCCATACGAAATAGCGGATGGGTCGTAATAGATTAGATATGCTGTTTCCAAAATAAAGTTTATTTTGGAACTGTTTAAAAATAATGACACATAAAAATAGTGTTAAACAGAATGGTTAAATTGAAAAAGAATTCAGATAATGTAACACAAGCAACCAGTTTATAAGACTCAGATTTTTGCATCATACTCTGTGAACTTATTGCTTTTCTCCACACGATAACTATAAATGGTTACTTAAGCTAACAAATTCATCAAGCTGCTCCAAGATACTGCTAAGACGTGTTCTTGTTAATAAGAAATCCAATTATACTGAAATTAAATTGAAACTTCACAACAACTATCAAAACTTAAAGTCACTTTCAACCTACTGACATTTTGTCGAATAACAGGTATGGACTAAGCAACGTTAGAGATGACGAATTTATAAATGTGGCGACATCCTGTGCATCATGAAAGTTGTCTATTGCCGAAAAGAAATAAAGAAAGTGTCTCTAACAAAATTGCTTAAAAGAAAAACTTTGGTAAATACCAATTTTTTTCTACACAATTTACATTTGATAAAATAGCTTGTCACAAGCAATCACCGGAAGTTTTCCTTGAAAAAGGTATTTATTTTGCATTTTGTTTTCTATGGTGCAACGTCCCATATTCACCCCCACCCCCGTTACAGCTATAATATACAGCCAGAGTATTATTTTACCTTCTCTTTATTTTATTTACCTCTTTACCTTCCTTACACACTCACCTTCCTGACAAGCTTTATCCATCCTCCACATGGCCGCTTAAAAAAGGTTCACTTTAGTTTTCATTTATTGCTTTTCTTCACTTGTAGCTAATTTTTTTTTATTATTGAACATTATTGGGTCTTGATATATTAAGATAGGGCTTTATTCCATTTTTCTCTTTCCTTTAGCCCTTGTCGTCTTCTTGTAACGCGGAATTCTTCTGATCTTTTTTCTTCTTTTATTCAGCCGCTACGACAGTTGTTTATGGGCTCACAGACTGTAACGACATCCGTTTCCAAAAATCCCTGTCGTCATAGCCTGGAAGCACAATCCTTTTTTTCGCCAACATTTGTTTTGTTTGTGTTGGCTTTAACGGCACTTTTAAAATATCATTGTATATATCATTCCGAGGAAATGGGAGTTATGTGCCTTTCCCAAAGACACACCGAGGCAGCCGAGCCGGGCTTGCCTGGACGGACATCGAACCAACGACCCTTGGATTACGAGTCTGACTTTCTACCATCTGAACTACCCTGCTCCCTTTTTTCTCAAAAGGGTTTACAAATTAGAAAAGCCTGGTTTAAACAAAAGACCTTATTATAATCCTTTTTTATCTACATGTAATTTAAGTGTATTTTATCATCCACCCATCAGTCTCTCAAACCCTCCTTCCATATCTCCCTTACCCTTACACACACTTAGATTAAATTATATAAAATGTGCAGCATGCTATAATTAACTGTGTGTTTTACCTATATTTTGATACATAGATAGATAAATTATAACGTAAATGTTAGCATGTTGGATTTTTGTGGTGCTGTAATAAGAACGAGCAAATGACGTTAACAATGTATCCATGGATATCACTGAGAGTGAGCAAATTTATAACCAATACTTCATAATACTTTCGACGGTTCTATGGAGTTTTTATCATTCTGGATAAAAATAAAACAAGCAAACAAAAAAAAAACGCGAATACACCAGAATGGAAGCAGGGTTCTGAACTCACCGTACTCGTATCAAACGTAAAATCCCGAAATACAGCAATATGTTAGGAGTAGGGTGTAATGTTTTAAAGTAGCAAGACAGTAGACCAACTATAATTAAATAAGTACAGGGAAGTGTAAATTTCAAATTGAACTTACAATTTCTTTTTGATTTTTAAAATCCTATCTACGGCTTAAACTTGACCTTTTAGATACAGACCAGCTGCTGGTATGAAAAGAATGAGCCCCCATCCCTTTTTCTCCCTTAGGACACGTTTTCCAGTAATTCGTTTTCCATTTCAGATAGGGATGGTAGCATATGATTGAAGGTTGGATTTGCGACACGCCTTTTAAGTTTGGTGGTGCAATCTGGTGGGTGATGGGAAGATAAGTTGAAGTGAACCTTGTAACATTGTAGTATCTGAATAGCAAAAGAGAGTGAAATGTATAACATTCATTGTATATAAAACAAGAGTACTTAGATGAAAGAGCTGATGATCAGCATCAGAATATGCGTTTTTCTTCACACCACCGTATGTGATGATAAAAATCAATTAGATCTAAACTCCACCCCAACTCGCACCGAATCTATATCCCACCACACGCACCCCAACCAGAACAGACGAAAATTGCAAATTCACCAGGATCAATTTGTTCGGCCACACATAAGAAACCTGGACACAAAATAATGAAATTTTATTCAAAGTTTGCCCTGAGATCTATGTAATCCCAGAGGGAAATCATACCCATCAGATATCAGATATGGTTACAAGTTAAGCCATTTTGAAAACTATGTTGTCTCAACTTATCCTGAAATGATGGTCGCATCGACTTGTTTCTCTTTAAAACAGCTGGTATTAGTGATATTTATGTATGGATTGTTCCTTCACTCATTAATCGTTATTTCCTCCTTTAGTAGACTTTTCACAAAGAAAATACTTTGGAACATGACAAAAATAATTACAAAGACATCATAGTAGCATGCATACAAATTTACACAGCAGTTACACACACACAGACACACACACACACACACGCGCGCGCGCGCGCACACACACACACACACACAACAAGGTGTTTCACTGTAGACGCATGACTGTGGAGGATGTTCTTTCCAGCATAATCAGATAGTTTCACTCATTTCGGCAATCGCATTGAGGCAATATGGCCGTCAGCGAGTGGCCCTTTATGTAAATCCTCAAGGACAAGAAAACTGAATCAATTCATTTTGTATGCATGCATATTAAACTGAAGTTATTAGTATCAATAAAGATTAAATATATTACATATACATGGCCAAAGTGTTCTTGTTATTGCCCCTCTTGTCTAAATGGAGAGTCATATTTTCATGGTTGTTTGACTAATACAATTTTCACAAAATACAGTCAATGAAATTGTGACTGTCTGATTTCCTGCAACGCCGCCTGCTTTACTATTTAAGCTTTCAACTTTATGATCTTTCTATCTTTACTCCTTCTGAAGGGAACGTCGAATCGGCATAGTGTGAGGTGATACTGATTGACATTTTTGTATGTCTTAAAGCGTGTTTGGTAAAATTCAACCATTATAGCCATAATACATAATAGCTTGCACACACCACATTCTAAGAAATTTAGTATAATTCTATTAACAAAAAAAAAAAAAAAAAAAAAAAAAAGTGTTCTGTGCATATTAGCAATATTGCCAATGTAAGTACACGGCTCTCTTTGTTCATGAATATTTTGTTTGAAGGAGCTTGTAAAATGTTTTGTTCAATAAAACTAACTTGTTTTCTTTACGAATGGTTTGGACCAGACTTTATGTTAATATATAGGTACCGTAGACGGCACAGTTCATATGAATGTTGAGAGCCAAACTTTATGGTTATGACTCAAGAAATATATTGATCGATCCCTCTGTTTGTCTTTCTGTCTGTCTGTCTCTCTTGCATAATGTACCAAGCTTTGTTGAAACTGCTTTAAGAAAATTTAATGCAAAGACTAATAGTAATTTTTTTAACAGTGATCTTGATCTTGAAGCACCTCATACAAAATTATTAGACTTTTCATGGGAAGGAAAATATAAATGTTATGGACTATAATTACACTACGTAACACAATTTTTGTTCCTGGGTAGTAAGTGTTATTTCGTAATTGCTTATGCCTAAAAAGTATAGAAAATGGCTATTATTCCCCACAAACTTTGCTTTTGTGACCAGGAGTTTGATATTTTGAAATTTACCTATTTCCAATTAGAAAACGGGCGAATTTGTGTCTTTTCGTTCACATAAAGTCAGAAAAAACAACAACATATGAATAAAAATTAACATGTATTTATACTAAAGTAATACAAAAATGACTACAAAAGATTTAGAAATGAGTAGTTTTTCGAGATTTACGATTATACCGTAAATCACTTTCACGAATCAGCCCCCAAATGTAGTCTCCCATCATGTTCTCGTTATACTGTCCTTGGTAGCGGCGTTCAAAGTCCAGTATATCCTGGTGGAAGCGCTCGCTTTGCTCCTCCGAGTACGCTCCCATGTTCTCCTTGAATTTATCAAGATGAGCATCAAGGATATGGACTTTGATTGACATCCTACAGCCCATTGTGCCGTAGTTCTTCACCAGAGTTTCAACCAGCTCCACATAGTTTTCGGCCTTGTGATTGCCCAGGAAGCCCCGAACCACTGCGACAAAACTGTTCCAAGCCGCTTTCTCCTTACAAGTGAGTTTCTTGGGGAATTCATTGCACTCCAGGATCTTCTTTATCTGTGGTCCGACGAAGACACCGGCTTTGACCTTGGCCTCAGACAGCTTAGGGAAGAAGTCTTGAAGGTACTTGAAGGCTGCCGACTCCTTATCTAGAGCTCTGACAAATCGTTTCATAAGGCCCTATTTGATGTGCAGTGGTGGCATCAGCACCTTCCGGGGGTCCACCAGTGGCTCCCACTTGACGTTGTTCCTCCCCACAGAGAACTCGGTCCGCTGTGGCCAGTCCCGCCTGTGGTAGTGCACCTTGGTGTCCCTGCTGTCCCAAAGGCAAAGATAGCAGGGAAACTTGGTAAAACCGCCTTGGAGACCCATCAGGAATGCCACCATTTTTAAGTCTCCTATGACCTCCCAGCCGTACTCATCATACTTCAAGGCGTCCAGCAAGATCTTGATGCTGTTGTAATCCTCTTTGAGGTGCACCGAGTGAGCCAGGGGAAGAGACGGGTACTTGTTACCATTATGAAGCAGCACGGCTTTGAGGCTCCTGGATCAGCTGTTAATGAAGAGGCGCCACTCATTCTGGTTACAGGCGATTCCGATTGCCTCGAACAGACTAGTCATATTGTGGCAGAAGCAGAGCCCATCTTGACGGGTGAAGAAGCTGGAAAAAGGTTGGTGACGCTTCCTCTGATCTGCGACTTGCACACTTTCATCCAACAAGTTCCACTGCTTGAGCCTAGACGTCAAAAGCTCGGCATTGGACTTGGTGAGACCAAGATCTCTAATCAAGTCGTTGAGGTCTTTTTGGTTGGGGTAGTATGGGTTTCTCTCCTCAGCTCCACCTCTGAAATTGTCATCTGGATCTACAACGTCTTCCTCGCTCTCTGACTTGCTGCTCTCTTCTAAAGACGGCTGCTCTCTCTCCGGAGGAGTGGGTACGGGGAGCTCATGGCAGTGTGGCACCGGGGCGATGGATGAAGGAAGGTCCGGATAAGTGATAGCAGGTGCATTCTTGCCAGTCCGACGTTTGGAAGGGTCCACCATGCAGAAGTAGCAGTTGGTTGAGTGGTCAGTGGGTTCCCGCCAAATTCTTGGGATAGCGAACTTCATGGCTCTCTTTTCCCCTCTGTACCATCCTACAAAAATACATTTATTTCACCCATGACTAATGTGTAAGAGATTCTCGCAACATTTTTCATATATGATATATTTTTTCAATAACATTGAAAATTTTAAAACGTTTTAAAATTAAAACTTTTACGATTTTAAAAATTTTAACAAATTTTATAACATAAAATTCCGAGCAACAATTGTCCATCTTTCCTTCCAGAGTTTTTTTGCAGTGCTCGCAGGTGAAATGAGGTGCCCAGGGTTTGTCTTGATCCCCGACAGGCATGCCGAAGTATGCCTTGTAGGTCTCACACATCTTAGCAGATGCTTCCACGGAGTACTTTTTCGCTCTTGTCTTGATAAATTGGCCGCAGACATAGCAAAATGCGTCTGCCGGATGCTTGCAGCCTCTTGATGCCATCTCAGAAAAATGCAGATATGTATCCACTTAGGCAGCTGGAACTAAACTGAACTGGTGGGCTTAAGGCCCCTGTATTTATACTACTATTTATATAACTGGAAAGTTCTAGAAAGTTCTAGAAGTTACTGAAAGTTTACTCAGCACTGAAGCTATCTGGATTGTTCTGGAAAATAGGTAAATTTAAAAATATCACTGTCCTGGTCACAAAAGCAAAGTTTGTGGGGAATAATAGCCATTTTCTATACTTTTGAGGCATAAGCAATTAGGAAATAAAACACTTACTACCCAGGAACCCCGCCCCCCCCCCCCAAAAAAAAAATTGTTACACGGTGTTATCATTATAGTTTCGATATCATTTCAGGTTATCCTCTGAACATATTCTAGTCTAGGTAATTTAACGTCTTTTCTAACAAACTAAGACATTTTTCTATTTATCTCTCTGGTATAGCTCATGAATGTACCAACATGATGCAGGGAGTCAGACAACTGATGGTCAGTTAATGAGCGGTCCTCATTATGCACAGTTCATTAACATTTGAGAGTCCAAGAACAGTGTCTTAAATTCCCATAGGCAGTACTTATAGAGAGGTCTGAGGTTTATTAAAATGAGCAAAGAAGAAATAAGTGCCAACAGTATGTTTGAGTTACCAGTAGCGTACTAACAGGCGCCAGAGGTCTTGGGGCGACAAAACAGCTGTTAAAAATTCGGGCCTCGTATTCTGTCCATTTGGACCATCATCGTCGCCCCGGGCGCCATTTACCTTAGTACACCACTGTGAGTGAATGAATAAATGAAATTTTCAATGACCCCCCCCCCAACCCCCAATGTCATGGACTTATCAATCACTAATGTTTTGAGAAACACCGTAACAATATCCTTTTTATGCGGCATCCCTTATAGATACATAATGAAATGAGATGTTGTATTTAACATTATCTTAATTTGAGCATTTCGCTGTTTGTCAATAAACTGTGAGGTGTTTTAAATCTAAGCAGTTATAGCAAAAATAATAATAAAAGGAAAGAAGAAACAAACTTCTCTTGTATACCCGCAAATCCAAACTAAATGAACAATCGAATGTTTCAATTTTCTAGAATTTCCTTGCAGTTTCAATATCGTTGCAAACTTTTGTATATGCAGGATTCCCGAAACGGCTGCGATCAGTACATAAAATTCAAAGTTAGGCTTGTGATTATGGTACAATTTTCAAACAGCAAACAATGTCAGCTGTTGACCATTTATGTTCTGCTGTGTTTTGTGTATATTTGCACAGAAAATATCAGGTCCTCTGGCGGTCGTGTGGTCTAAGGCATCTCACCTCTGTCCACATTGAATTGAGTTTCATCTCGTCAATCGTGGGTGAGTGAGAAAGCTTGCCAGTAGCTTCCTGTGGGTCTGTGGTAAATCCCAGGTTCTTATTCCACCAAATATACTGGCCACCATGTATAGCCTATGATGTGTTGAACAATGATGTAAAACCCACAACATGTAGAATGAATGCTATATACAGTTTAAAAAAAAAAAACCAACCCCCCCCAAAAAAAACAAAAAAAAAACAAAACAAAACAAAACACACGTCCACACTGGTAATAAAACCACCCCGCTATAGCGATCTCAAATCTAAAGACTAAAGAATCACATTTATCTCCAAGATGAAAACTCTATACAATCCAAATTAAAACAACTCCGCTATTCCGGATTACGAACAGTGATTCCAGTCCAGAGTGATACTTACATTTTACCCCGCTAATACAATCGATCGATTACCTATTAGTCCAGTACATTTACTCAAAATAGAGGCTTGACCCAGGACATATTGCAACAGAATTGATTTTGATTGGATGATGCTTGGGAAGGTCTATACATCAATGTATTAAAAGTCCCCCAAAATCTAATGATTAAAAATGGCATTAATTAATTAACTAATTAACTTACGTTTATTTTTCACGTTTGCGCTAATAACTCGAAAACTATGACAAGTACCTGGTTATATAATACACCATTTGAAAGCCAATTTTACACTCTTGTGTTTGATATATGAGAAGATATGAACAAACATTAAAACACCAGTTGAAATTGCATAAATAACTTAAATTTCGTGCATTAATCGTTACACTGAAAGCATATACACTGCTTAATACTAGTTTTAGGATCAAGCAGTCTAGTATTTTCATAATATCTTATTTAGAATTTTCTCAAATGTTCATAAGCTATATTTCAGACCTCTAATTTGTCTGTTGTAAATGTGAAATAGAGTGAAATACAGTAATATATCAGACAGATCTATTTAGTCAAAATCACCATCTTCTTCTTACAATGTTGGATGCGGGGAGTTGAAATAAATTGTGCCTCTACAGTGTCCACAAGCTGTCAAACATTCTAAATTGTGTTTTTTACAACTACATCTCAAGGTACTACAATCTGTTTGGCAGTTGCATCGTATTATCTGCAGAAGTTCCTTTGGTGCTGGAGGTAAATCAGTCGTCTTAGGTAACATCTCACTCTCGTTAATTTTCCAACCCCATTCTGCTGGATTCAAATCTGTAACACCCATCCACGATAGTACAGTCTTAGACTGTGGTACTTCGCTGCAGCACCAGTTGGTGGTAAACTTTGTTGCTGAACAATAGCGTTACTCTTTGCAACGTTTCTCACAAAACTTGTCATAAAGGAGACTGTGCAGTCTTTCTCCGTATTTTCCACTGAATATGCAAACAAGGGGCTCTTCTACTGCAGTAATGACATCGTCTGCACTGGCATGTGGCACAGTAAATGTAGCAATGATATCTTGAAACTTTACATACTTTTGTGCTTTTCATAGAGCTACACCTTTTACTATTCCAAATATTCTGGATGTTGTGTCACATCCAAGGAGTGCATGGATTGGGAGTATCAAGGTGCGCAGTTTGTGTCTAAGTATTTCCTTGATATCTTTAATGTTCCAGACATTAGCTTTTCTTATTGAACTTTGCTTTGGTTCAGGCCTTAAGAAGATTATGTGGGCGGTAAGGTCAGCAGCTGTAGGTTTGAATGCTATAACATTTGATTTGCCATTTATTTCAGTTATAACAATGTTGTCTCCTAAATGTTTCAAAAGCTTTGTTTTCATCCATTTAAAGCTATAAGCCTCACAGCCAGTATTTTGAAGAATATCATCCATCTTCTTGATGAGATCATGAATAGTTGTCTATTCATCATCATTCTCTCTCGTCCAAATATTGGACAACTTTTAAAACTGCTTCACTTTTAACATCATCTGATGGTCTGCCTACTTTTGATTTATGTGACTTGGCACCTTCTGGGAGGTAAGTTGAGGCTTCTGGCATGGGTTTTCGTGTTCTAAAATTAACACTGCACGTCTGATGGTAAACTGCATCTGAAGCATGAAGATCAGCAATGGCTGACATAATCCTTGCCCAAAACTTTATCAACCCATTCATCTCCTCTTTCTCTACATGTTGCTGTTGTTATAGACTCATCACAATCTTTTGTTCTTACAGGAAAAGTATAAATGCTTCTCCTTTTTGAAGTTTTCCCATCAAGTTTAGCCGGCGTAATGCAAAACAAACAGTGTTCCCTAAAGGAAAACTTTTATTCTTTGGACCGAAGTGTACACTTTTTGCTTGTTTCTTCCTCTGTCAACTGATTACTAGTACACGTCTTTTGGATTTGACGGGAGTGACAATAGCGGCGACGACATTCTGTGTGTACACGCTGACCGGGTGTTACTTGTATATTGTCTCCTCTTGCTTTACTTGTATTATTTATGCTAGCACCTAAGGTTGCAGTTGGCTTTTAATTTCCCAGTTTCCATTACAGAATACACTCTTCTCCATTTGAACTTGGATAATTTGTTACTTTCTATTTTCCGGAAAGGAAATAATAAAGTCATTAGTACATTCAGCATATCATGAACAACAATTGAAACAAGGGTGAAAGGCAAGAAAGCAATCATCATTAGATACATTTTTACAACGTTGTACGTCAAAAAAATTAAACACAACAATTCTCATAACTGTGACAAATATAATGCTATGAACAAAATATAAACTTCATTGGAAAGTTAGTGAAATGAGCATTCCAATGATGTATCACACACTATGTTATGTTCCATGTATATTTCACAAACTGCATTAATAATATAACTGTGACCGATAATTTATTAGTGAATTAGTATGGATAATTAATCAATTTCCCACCATAGGACTTTGGGGGACTTTTCATATGTGAATCAATACAGCCTTCCAACTTGAATGCAACTGGTTTCATTTCTGTTGCAATTTGTCCTGGGTCAAACCACTATTTTGACTGGACTATATAGTCATCACATAAACCACTACCCGATGGATGCCGACAGCAGAACCCAGATATTTAGACCACTCTGCTTATGCGACCACTTTCTTTCCGTCCCGCTGCTGGTCGTAATAGCGAATTTTCATAGTATATGATACCATTAGGTGATTACCTTTGAGCGACATATATATAGAACCGTTGGGCGACACATACAAATATGTCGCCCAATGGTTGGTTGTATGCATGAACGGAAATCGTTTTACCTTCCGGCGACAGTAAATTGGCGACCAAAAATATATGTTTGTCATTTATGTTGTCTTACCACTTTTTATGACCTTTTACATTCCTTTCAATAGCAATAGTCCATACAGAAATCACTATATAGGCACAAGGATGACTCGCAGATATTCACACATATTCAATGTACAAAGATGTCGCCAAAAGGTACCAATTTATATGCTGTCGCCTAAAGGTCGGATTTGTCATTTTATATATATATATAATATATATATATATATATATATATATATATATATATATATATATATATATATATAATATATATAGCTTAGTCTGGATTCAGTTCACTACGTCTACTATTGATAATATATTTACACTCCACGTACTAATTACATCACCAGTTAATTCAGGTAACATATTATCCAATGCATGTATCGATTTTAAAAAGGTATTCAATTATATTGCAAGAAAATTGCAGTGGTTGATGTTTATTAAAATTGGTATTAAAAGTATGATATTCAATGTAACGAAATCTATGAGCACTACATGAATTTTATTGTAAAACGAGTGTACGACAAATGAAATGTTCAACACCGTTTTCATTTTCAATGTTTATTAATGGCTTAGATAAACTTTTGATGTAAAAGTGTATCGATGGTATTGACATTGGGGTCTAATTATGGTATTACTAATATGTTGCAAATTTTCAACAAGTAGTGATGGTTGACAAAAGGGACGAGATGCACTGAAGTACTAAAAATGGAAATGGAAATTAATAATAAATACATCTAAGTTTATGATTTTTCGGAATGGTAGTAGAGTCGCGAATAACGAACAAGTTTATTATGATGGAACTGACATTGAAATAGTTAGGACCTTTTTTTTACGACAGGCTACTCTTACAGAAGCTGACAAATCTATAGTAGGACAAGCAATGAAATCATTGTTTACATTAAATAAGTACTTGTATTCATTTTCCGATATACGGTCAAACATTGCATGCAATTATTTGATGTTCTTATTGCTCCAGTTCTATCATAAAACAGTCAACACCGAATTACGTTGTATATAGTGATTTGGGGAGAGTTCTTTGTAGGAAATGTTTTTGGATTATTAAATACTGGTTAAAAATGGAAAATTCTCGCAGAAGAAAATGCACAAAAATTGTATATGCCATTTTATATGCAGAATATATAGTAGTAAGTCCAAATAAAATTTCGTCGTTTGTAAGAATTCAAGAACTTTTAGAAACACTTGATTTCGAACACGTAGGCCTATTGTTGCAACAAGATGTTGGTATGTGTTCCTACAAATGGTAAAGCAACATTTGTAAGACAACTTTATTCAGAATTGGAGTTTTAGGCATGAATCTTCTAGTCCATCAAGGCTATATATTCATCTTGCAAACTGTTTGTCTTATAATGAATATCTTACTTTCATAACTATTAAGAATTTTAGAATATCATTAACTGAATTGCGAACATCATTTCAGAGACTCCAAGTTAAAACAGGTGTAGATGGGTAAAGGCACAAGCGGTATCATGAAAATAGAACATTTGATTTTGTAGCGTGATAGAGGACGAATTTAATTTTATATTAGAATGACAGTGTTACATAGAATGGAGACGCAAGTATATACCTAAATATTACTTGAAGCATCCAATTATGGCCAAATTTATTCATCTCTTTTCAAGTAATAATCAGAAGTCGATACCAAATTTAAGCAATTTTATATCTTTTAAACTTAACAATGATTTCATGAAGTCTGCACCATAATCTTTCAATTAATTTATTTAACGTTTAATTGTTTAAAAAGTGCTTTTTTGTCGTCTCCAGATTGTTAGTTATTTCTTTTATAGCAATTAACATACATTTCAAGAATGATAATGATTCATATTTTCACGCATACTTCAAAAGTTTTATTTTTGCTATTTAATTTTCAATTACACTGTGTGATTTAAAGATACTATATATGATCTATATTATATATATTTTTTAATATGTGTCTGCTATTACATCATTTTGGTATGAATTCATTCTGTATATTTATATGTTTGCAAAAGGCTGATAGGCTAATATGCGATAAATATTATTATCACATAGTTGGTACGCTTTACATATAGTGTGTGCAGTTTAATATTTTTGATATGTTAACTTGTTAGCATATCACTTTATATGAATCTGATTGGTCCAAATAAGCCCATGAAATTCTTGTGCAGTATTCTCTTTACTGATTGACTGCGACCGTGGGAATTTTCCTTACTCCGCCTTCTGGAACCTTTTGTTTTTTACTATTACTATCAATATTTTGGCGGCCATTTTTTTTTAATCGATTGCCCAAAGGGCATGGAGAAAAAAAGGTTAGGTCTCTCGGAATATGGCCAATATTCCCCACTGGAGCTAGATAAAAATAAATTAATAGTATCGGTCAATGGATAGAGCAGGGGTATCAAACATATGGCCCGTCAGACTCATTGTTTATTATTATTATTTATTGTTTTTTATTATTATTATTTATTCTTATTTATTATTATTATTTATATCAATTCTGGCCTGCCACAGCAAATTAGTTTGACACCCCTGGGATAGAGGGCTGGAGGATCCAAATGTAGAACTAGAACATGAGTACATTTTACCCAACCCCTAGTACTAATATTAGTATCCCTTTTTCGTGGACCATGTCGAGGCTACGACATCGTAGCTACTCACTCCAAGGACAAGCATGGTTTAAATGTTAACCGATAGGAGTAAATAAACTCACCTCTGTTTAGAGAAGAATGTGGACAAATGCCGGTATCCCGACTGACAGAAAGTTTTCCAACCACAGCATTCATCCAAATAAAATAATACAAATATCCGGTCACAAAAAACATTAAATCTTGAATCACTATTATACACAGTAATACCTGCATAGTCTAGATTTAGTAAATTTTTTGCATCCAGTCATAATCCCTTCACAAGAATATCCAACAACTGGATATCCAATTTATGAAACGCGTTGATATCCAATTTATGAAACTCGTTGATATCCAATTTATGAAACGCGTTGATATCCAATTTATGAAACGCGTTGATATCCAATTTATGAAACGCGTTGATATCCAATTTATGAAACGCGTTGATATCCAATTTATGAAACGCGTTGATATCCAATTTATGAAACTCGTTGATATCCAATTTATGAAACGCGTTGATATCCAATTTATGAAACGCGTTGATATCCAATTTATGAAACTCGTTGAATAATTTCCAGCTTTTGTTCGCCAAGGCTCGCAAAAGCTGGAAATTATTCAACGAGTTTCATAAATTCAATATTAAATCATTACCCATTTGAGATCTTATTTCTTCTGTATGCTACCGGAGACTGATGACAGCGTCTGACGTCATTACTATTGCACGGGGTAGTGCCTATCCCTGAAATACCAGTTGAACTTAGAGTACGGCCTGGTCGAGGGTTACCATATATGGAATACGGGGAAGATCAGAGGACAAAGTCGCCGTCATAAAACAAGTGCATACGGCTGAGTGTTAAATTCGGCTTGCCTAGTAAGTAACTGCTTGTGCTCCTCGAATACTTTATTTCGACCTTGTTTTAGCCATTTGTGAGCATGAACGCATGGTCGTGTTGGTTAGAGCGCTGGTGCGTGTGAGCTAGGCG
This sequence comes from Margaritifera margaritifera, assembly GCA_029931535.1. NCBI lineage: Eukaryota > Metazoa > Mollusca > Bivalvia > Unionida > Margaritiferidae > Margaritifera > Margaritifera margaritifera. Next base: position 503,654 of record JAQPZY010000831.1, on the reverse strand, counting down.
ATATATACCATGTCATTCAATATATAGATAAGTGAGACTACGACGATAAATAGATAACCTAAAGATAAAAGTTGAACACATCATAAATAATGGCACAGTTTAATGCTTTAAATGAATAATTCCCGAGTGTGTTAGTTATGCTATTACCATTGTTTTAGGAGTATAGATATTGGATATTTCAGCGTAGCCTATTCTAGGTTATTTGTAATTTGTTAAAATCTACAAACGAAGGAAAAAGATGCAGAATGGAAAAAGTAAAAAAATAAATAAGTAGATACGAAATAAAAACAAACATAATATTAATTAAATATCGTCCAACCAGCTGATCTTGTGATAATCCTTCCATCGTGCGCCATGTTTCTCGCGACCTAACGCGCTTGTTTCGAGATAATGACGTCATCAACGGTGTCACCAGCGTTCTTCAAGAGTGACCGGAATGAATTAAACAGTAAATTCAGACAAAACAGGTACTTTCATGTAATTTTTAAAAAAAATCATAATGAAAATCTATATTGTCACTAATGCCTTTTTTGTGTCAGACATTTTGGCCAAGAATTTTCTATTTTATTTTATGCTAAAGATAGCTCCACCGATCACATGATGGCTTTGTTTACATATTTTGAACAGGAAAACCAACTTTGGGAATTAATACAACTAGATAGCCAATGTAAATATTTGGTTTTAATCATGTGGGGTTCTTATACAACGTAAGAAAAATTTACACTCGAAATGTATATTCACTCCGGACTTTTTCGTTTCATTATTAGTTCATAATGAACATATATTCTACATCAAATACATTGAATCTATTATAATAAAATGTATATCCATTCACCAGTGTCTATTTTTAAATTAATCTCTCCCTCTGTCTCTGTATGTCTGCCTGTCTCTCTCAGTCTATTGAGTCATGTATTTAGATGGTAAAGAAAAAGCAAGCAGTAATGTAAGTGCACAAACTGCATATGGAATTAACGGAATTTTTTTTCTTCATTTTTACATTTTATTTTTTTTATCTAAAATACATGGAGACGCTATAAACTAATAATATCCATACCTTGGCATAACTGACACATTCCGGTCATTTGCCACGTGACCTTTTAGTCAGTGTCGCGAACCATGGACAACACTTCTGGAGATAAGTTCTCTTACACACGCTCGGAAAAACGGTAATTCTGAACTAATGTACATGAATGCCAATTTTTTTTAACGATGATTAAATGAGGTAGATATAATTGAACACTTTCTTTGGTTATTTGAATAGATTCTCACAATATTATAACGAAAGCGTTAAAATTCACGTTAAGTGCACGAAAAGTGGTTGTTCGAGGATAATTGTATCTCCTTTGCTTGAAAGAATTTGAAAAAGGGCTGATATGCTTTTCAAATGTATTGCAAAATATACTTGATCTCTCTATGGTCAATTTATTTGCTTATTGCATTTTTTTCTTATCCTTGAATCTGTTGTATTAGGTATGATTCAGATAAACGTGGTTGATTTCATCTTCACTAATCGCTTTGCTTACAATGTCGTCAGTCCTGTTTACTTACGAATTACATAGATGTTGCTTTTTCATCTTGTTTTAGACATGTGGTGTCGATGAACATTTACTTGAAAGTTTTTGCACAAATCCTAACAAGATTGCATTAAATCCGCTAAATCAAAGAGAAGAACTATTCCCGCAACACATATTTCAGCTGCTGGTATTCCTATATCACCTGAAATTTAATCCATGATAGCCAATATCCAGTTCAAAACAAGTTGTGATACTTTGTATTTCTAACACCTCAATAGTGTTCAATATCTCAGACCAAATCATTTTTAATCTCGTTTAATTTTTGCAACCTATATATATATATATATATATATATATATATATATATATATATATACAAACAGACACAGACAGACAGACAGACACACACACACACGGCACACCGTTGACTTTTTAAGTGTTCTTCGGCTAGCTTTTCAAAAGCAAAATGTAATCATGCTTTAGATGTGTGCCGAAGGTATACTCATTTGGTACGGAAGTATTCACTCTGCTTTGCACATGCTACATTATTTATCTGACAGTGAAGATTCATCAACAACAAAGCTACCAGTACACATTTATTTAATAATCATTTTTGATGAACTGTACTCAGCACTGATTCAGTCCTTTGCACTGTCTTCGTCGCCGTGGACTATGTGTGGACAACGACATTTTCAAAATTCCTTATTATTATTATTATTATTATTATTATTATTATTATTATTATTATTATTTTTATTATTATTTTGTTTAATTACTTTTTTTTGTCACTTAAAAAAAAAAATGTCAATATGTTTTAATATAGTTAAACAAATAGTCAGTACCGACAAAGGTAATCACAAGGTAAATTACAAAGCCAGTGTAGAATATAGCAACATTTGAAATCATGTAATTAACTTTCCGTATAATTTGTAAGGTTTCAAAGTAGTCGATTTGAGAAATTTGTAAATAAACAATATCACTGTGTAGATTACAAAGTTTGACAACGAATCGAAATTTTAGGAGCTCTAGCATTGTCAATGGACTCGTGCAAACCCTTATTCGTTTCTTGTCCATTTTTCCAGTTTTCAGTCAGGTGTTTGCACCTTATCTCTTTGTGTGTTCGTTTTTGCAATCTTCGAATTAAACCGAAGGCACACTTGCAGGGCACAATTCTGGAAAATGGGGTTATTGCTATTTTTGTTTTTGATAAATCTCCATTATTTATTTAGTTGTGCTTTGCCCACTTATCATAATTAAAGTCATAATTTGCACGCGTGCCGTTGTCCCTCCAGGATAGGTTGCAGGGCACAAAGTGTCCATGTGCCTTCGGCGCATATCTGAGGTAAAGGCACAATCTTTGGTAGTGGGATAGCTACAATATTGCACATGGTGGTAACGATTTATAAATGAAAGGATTTATGAAGATAATGATGAGATAGTACAAACACAAAATCAAATTCAAGTTGACAATAATGCAAATATTGCTTATGGTTCTGATGAAGTAAAAGGTCCACTGTTTCGACAAGAACAAACAGAAATTAAATTCGAGGAACTATTTAAAAATGTAATCATAAAGTAGGCTTGGATAAAGGTCAATGGAGAGAAAAGCCGAAGGGTTCAGTTGTATTAAATAATTACAAGATGGGGATTTTACAAACCAGCATCTAGAACCTAGTTTTATCATAAGAGAAGAATTTCAGGATAAATTAAATAGACCCCGAGGTACTGGAGTAATGGCAGAGACTGTGTAACACACAACAAAACCTAAATATCCACATGAATCCGCTGTTGGGAAAGGCAATGAATAAAGTAATCGAGGAAATAGAGATGCGAAAAGTAAGACATAAATGAGCCATTTGATGACCTGGTATGAAAAGCAGAAACTTTTATTAAATGATTACCAAGGAAGAATTCAAAGTGTTGATCTTCCACCTGCATTGAAAAGACTATTCACTCCACAAGAGGAAAGATAATTAAGGACTTATGTAAATGCTGAGGAAGCTATCAATTCTAAAATAGAATATAAGAAATCTTATGTTGAAATCTATGGAACACATGTTTAAGAGCGAAAAGAAAAAATCAGGAAAGAAACGGTCCTAAACATAAGAGCCTACCTGAAAAAAACAAAGCAAAAAAAAAAAAAAGTTGGAAATTATTGAAAGCATAGAAGCTCAAGCAGTTGGACATATAACCAAGTTTGATAAAATATTCGGACAAAGTATTAACAGGATTAAGAAAAATGTTAGAGAAATATTACCACTAGGCGAAACATTGAAACAGCAATTTATAGAAAAGGATGTGACAATTGCTGTTTTATTAATGCAAGTAGTATGAATATATCAGCTGTTCCTCCATCAATGACTAACACTGTGAGAGATGCAGTATATGGTGCTAGAGGATGTGCCAAGAAGCAAAGATGATTCGATCGTTGAAAAATTAAATAGGGCTTCATGAATACCGGTTCCTTAAGAGTGCTGGCCAGATTGTTTCTTTCTTGGTTGAACTTGTGTCATGTTGCTACTTATTTTCATTAGCGGGTTTTGATATTTGCATTTTTGATCAAAGGCATCAACAAAGCATCTGCTATGATTCACGAAACTCGTCACAGTAGGTGAATGAAAGGTTTGTAAATTATTTGAAAATGAAACACGGAACAGCTTCTGTAACCGTTAGTATCGATATAAATGACTGTTTATTTCAATCCTGCGTTTTGGTCTTTCTAAACTTGACTTTGTCCACATGTATGCTTCACCTCCTTGTTCCACAATTTCGTGACTGTCAACACTTACGTTTCCCCTCCGACTACATGTACTAGAGGAGCTGCATTACCTGATCGAAGCACAGCAGCAACATCATAAAATCAATCTTCTTTACATAATTTTACTCAGTTATCATCTTATGAGATTCTTTCACATGCATTTATACATGTCTGAAACATACTTAAGTTTAGGTAATTGTCTGAATATTTACCTGAGCACGATTATCATGTGTACTTCTCAAATCAAGTTATATACAATGGTTATCAGTGTACAAAGTTTCAACACTTACACTTGCCTCACTTGTGAGCATCTACATTTTTGTATATGTTGATTTAAAATTGTATACCTAGTTGAACGTATCACTACCATGCAATCTGTTATAATGTGTGCTTCTCACATCAGCTCAGGTGAGGTGCATTGGAAGTCAGTTTAAATACAGTTACCACTTACGTTATTGATTTCTGCTTTTGGTGTTCATCATAAAGAAAATACGTCGTGGCTTCAGTTGAAAACCATGAGAAAGAAAACAACCTGTGGCAGGCCTTCTAAAGTCACTGAGATTGTTGGTATTGCTGAGTTGTAAAACTGTTTTGAATCGCTTTCTTCGTCTTTTTTTTTACATAGTATCAAAACACTCTTTGAAGCGCATTCTGGAAGAATCGAATATTTGATTTGTTAAAGTTGTATTTGCTGCTGCTGCTGCTGCTGCTGCTCTCTCTCTCTCTCTCTCTCTCTCTCTCTCTCTCTCTCTCTCTCTCTCTCTCTCTCTCTCATTAACTGATTGCGCAGTTGATTTAGAAGTAATCGTACTATACTGTAGACAAATTTTGTCCAGTTCGTTGTCTTGTTTACCACCTTCTACCACTTAAGAGGATTTTGTAAGTGTTACGGTTTTTCTCTGTAATTCTTCAACGTTTTATCGTGTCTAATTCTTCATCAACTTCAATTTGATCAAATAATCTGAAAAGATAGTTGCTAGCCCTTTGCCGAGTGTTGCTCCAATAATGTCTCCTGCTGCTCTGATATTTTGGGGTAAAAAATAGTAATACTGCTGCTAGTTTTACATCCTGACTGAATAGTTGGTTCTGTTTTGTTTTCCAATCTAATTATCAAAACAATTGTTCTCTTTTTGATGGTATATGAATATTTTCCAATCTAATTATCAAAACAATTGTCCTCTTCCAGACGGTATATGCATGTTTTCCAATCTTTTTATAAAAACAATTGTTCTCTTCCAGCTGGTATATGCATGTTTTCCAATCTAATTATCCAAACAATTGTTCTCTTCCAGATGGTATATACATATTTTCCAATCTAAATATCAAAACAAGTGTTCTCTTCCAGATGGTATATGCATGTTTTCTTTACGTTGTAAGGCAGTGGTTCCCAAACCCCGGGTTGCGACCCAAATGAGGGTTGCGAGGATCCTCGCGACCATATGCTGGTACTGCATTTGGGTCGCAAAAGATGGTATTTAGGGTCGCGATCAAAAAAGTTTGAGAACCACTGTTGTAAGGATTAGATTCGTGCACTGCATGTTTACCAGAGTTACGTTAAGATTCTTTTTTAACGTCTAATAAGTAGGCAACAATTTGATTGCCTGCCTCTAATCTAATGTTAAAGTCCATATTAACATCCTACAAAATCTGTAAAGGTTTAAATCATACGTTAATGAAAATTGTGTAGAATTCTGAGTTTTTAAAATTTGAATTACATATTGATCTGCTAATATTTTAATCCAACAGGACGATGTGCGAACATAGTCAAATATATAAAAAGTTACCTAATTTCTTGCGATAAATCAGTTTGATAAAACTTGTACATCTAAAAACTCTCATGATTCTGGTTGTAGTAAACATTGTCTGCATAAACATTGCAATAATATCGATAGTATACCATTTCCGTTGTCAGTTGGACTGATAACATATATGTCTTCTTCAGGGAATGCGTCTATTGTAATACAGCTGTCTATTTGTATAGGCAAATTTAGCGCAGCTAAAACATAAACATCATATACTTTTTTCCAACTTGTATTCTTTTCTGTAAGTTTCTCTAGGATCCCTTTCCTTCATGGTTGATTTCATTATTACTTATAGTTTTTTTATATCATGTCGTCAATTCTGTTTAAATTACTGATGCTACTATTTCATCATTTTTAAAAACTATGTTGTAAATAAACTTTGCCTTATTAATGTTGTACTAAACCCCATAAAAGTCAAAAGAACAACTACACCAGTAACTAATCCTGGAGCACCTTCTTCGCATACAACTTGAAAAGGTTCCCATGCTAGCCCCCACCCCATTCCAAACAACATTGTATGCTATTTCGTATTTTTAAAACACTTCTACTACAGTGTTAAATCTCTCTTATCAAATCATTTTAAACTCATCAATTTATTTTGTGCAACATAATACTAGGAACATTTCCAGTTGGTTTTGTCCCGCAGAGGGAAGCCATCGGCAGTTTATGACATAACGGTAGAGCACTTGGTACTTTCTCACTTATTTATATATAGGAAAGAGACCGTTTCGACAGTGTTGTCATAGCCGGTTTTATTGACTCTGTAGATGCTGTGTTAAGTACATGATGGCCTTTGGTTCGTAGCTGTCACCGCTACGTTTTACAGGTTGTACTGTTGCATTTTTCACATTTATCTCTGGCTTGCCTTTTAAAACAGAAATGTAACTATCTTTTAGTCCAGAAGTATTAATTTTGTTTGAAGATACTCCGCTATTTATTGGGTACAAATTTCTCATATACAAGTTCATTTGCTATTAGGTAGATAACTGTGTGCTGTTTTAAAGAAACTGGAATCATTAGCTTAATAACCTTGTCAATACCCATGTTTGACGGCGGACTTATTAGAAAAATTACCAGCATTTCTGGTATTGTTTTGGACAAAGTCCATGCTTTACCGTTGTAAGAAGACAAAGTTGGGTCATGTTGTTCTTAAGTTATGTTGATTTTCATGGTTTCAAACGACTTGCTCAGTACAGACTTTGTTGTCTCTTCAGATTTAACAACAGAAACAACTCCACTTCTGACCATGAACAGGATGCTTTGAACAGGTACACCACCACCTATCAGGTAATAGGTAGGTACATTTAATATTTTCTTTCATCTTGTACATTTTGGAATCTCCTTGTTCTTTCTTTCAACGCTCAACATTGGTCTTACAGAACGTCTCCCAAGTTTTCTAACAATCTCAACTCTATGTAGATAGTTTGGCTTTTGTAAAGTTACATTTCAGGTTCTTTATTACTCTTGCCTTCGTTTTCATTTTTGTGTTCGCTGATTTACATTTAATTTACACAAACATTTGTAAGTTAGATCAGTTTTCCTCTGAATCTGAACATAGGTTATGACTTGTAGGTTAATTGCAAGTCATATTTCCGTATGATTATTATTAGTAAAAAATAATTTGAAATTTCATTGTTTAAATAAACAAGACGGATACAAAACTATGTCCCACATACGAAAAAGAAAACAAAATAACTGAATTAAATAAAATCGGTTACTGTATATCCGGTAAAAGAGAGTACGTGAGAAAATGGAGAGATCAAAAATATGGTAAAACAAATGAAGAGATGAAAGTAGAAACGCCATAATGAATACTAGAGAATATATATATATATATATATATATATATATATATATATATATATATATATATATATATATATATATATATATATATATAACACAAAACAAAGATGCCATTCACCTGAGAGCACTGACTAAATATATTAAATCAGATACGGCGTGGAAAATACGTGATGTTTTATCAATTGAATTTTATCCTAGTTACCAATTTTGTCAAAACCTGAAGTTGTTAGTGGAGCTGATTTAACTATAGATCATGTATGTCATACCTTGCTCTGCATTTGATCCATCCAATCCAGAGCAGTTGAGTAAATATTTCCACTGATCACACACAATATATATAATAGCCAATTAGAAAGATCTAAAAATGACAAAATGCCTTCGAGGAAAGAGGCGCAAGAAAAAGACAAAGACTTTGAATTTTCCAAGATGACTAACTTTATCCTTGAGGAAATTTTGAACGATATTGTCTAGTCATTCTTTCATTATGGACTTCATTATACCATAAGTAGATAACCATTGTGATTAAAACCGAAAATGTATCAACAACAATACAACATGCATTTATTTATTAATCATTCATTCAGTATTTCCTTATTTAAGGTTATCATTTCGAAATTAATATGTGCGAATGTAATCAAACCTGCATTTAATGCAGATAGAGGTAATCTCAGTTTGAACTACACAAATCCCGTGATGTATATTATTCTATTCAAGTCCTGTAATTATGGTTCAGTTAATTTTGCAACCCAAGTTATCGATTTGAGTTTTTACTTTAAGTTGTCTAACTTGTCGATTGGAAGAAAACTTCTAATCAGTGATGACACTCTATAAATTCCAACATCCGGGAATTACTTCTAAATTGTGGAAGCTTTAGCATTTACAAAGATTCTTATGTCTTCTTTACCTGTTTCTCTTCCATTTTTTCCAACTTGGTTTCAGTCATATTTGTACCAGTTATCTCTATTTATATTCCATTCCAATAACTATGTTTAATTCCTGCTTAGATTCATAAATTCCTAAAGAAAGTTTCCAGGGCTCTGTCGTAGTTCTTTCTCCATTTCTCTGCTATTTATATAAATCAAAACTAATTGAGAGTGTTGGTAATGATTTTAATTATTTAATTGAAAATCCTTTGTATAAAGATCATCTAGATGCACATATTCAAACGGAAGCAAAATATACTATAAATTTTGCTAATGATTTTGCAGAGCAAAGTGTCAGATGTTTTGATGATGTCAAACCAATTAGAGATTCAAAACTTTCACATTCGCCAAAAGTTCTCGCCTTGTAGTGGGGGGGGGGGGGGATAAAACACGGCCTTGTAATGAATTAATTAAAATACAATTTGGGGAAAACCAACCTTCACATAAAAACCACACTATTATGTAAAACCATATGGTAAGACATTTAAGATCTCTAGGATAGGCAACATCAAAACGCTGCTAGCACCCAGCACTATCGCAGGCCAGACTGGCAAGGAGTTGCTTGTTACAATATGCTGGATAAAACCAAGTTTTCCAATGGGTGTTGCCTATTGAAGAGGAGATACGACTTAGATATCCACTTGAACCCAGTTTCAACGACAGCCAATAAAAGTACCCGAAGAAATAGAGATGAGAACAATAGACACAAAGGATCCATTTGATCAACAGGTAAGAGTAACTGAGACTAGAATTGACGGATATTACAGAAGAATTCAAAGTGGATAACTCCCATCAGTATTTAAGCAATCATTCATTACACTATAGAAAAGAGAAATAAGGGGTTATACAAATGCTGCCGAATTTATAAAATCAAAAATAGAATCCATGCAATCTAATGTTGAAATATATGAAGAAAGAAATTAAAAAAATTATAAAAAAAAAACAGATTAAAGAGTTAAAAAAAGGACATCATCTACGAAACAGACCCAAACCAAAAAACTGTATTATAAGAATAGTTGGGAAGTGTTGAAAGCATACTAGCTCAAGCAGTTGAAGATCTAATACAGTTAGAGAGGAATCTGAGTAAACATATTGAAATAATAAATGACAAGATTAGAGGCAAATTATCGTTAGGTGAAAGATTGAAAAGATTATTCAAATAAAGGTGTAATAATTGCTACAATAGCTACAGAGAAAGTAATGATGGCTCAATACAAATTGCTCTGTCTGTAACACTTTTGGCCAAAAGGTGTTTCCCACACCCCTGTTTCGCCTCAACATCCTACTCCTCTTGTCTCACCTACAGCACGTCCTTCTGCTCTTACTCCATCTGCTTCTACTCCAAGCGGATCATTTTATGTCAAAATAAAAAATGGATTGGCAAATTAAGTAAAAGTTGTCTGAGTTATCGAAAAAACTTGCAGTAGCAACGCCTGGTATTATTGACAGTATGATCAGTTGATTTTAAGAGTTTGGGCCAAATTGTTTCTTTTCTGGCTGATCACGTATTAATTGTTTCTGGCATTAGTTGGTTTGTTATTTGCATTGTTGTTCAAAGGTGTAGACACGATATCAAAGAGGATAGCAAAATTCGTAACCTACTTAATAAAAGAACACAATACGGCCCCTGCAACCATTAGTATCAATATAAATGATTGTTTGTTTGTTTCATGGTCAATATTGTTTTTGTCGGTTCTAAATTGCTTGTGTTCCTTGAACCTACGATTATCGGATATCATTAGCAGACATGGAAATGGAACCATCGTCGCGTGAGGTGAGATATTTTGAAGAAATATCATCATCATAATCCATAATGTTTACTCCATTTGTATTCCTTTTTGTCCTCTACAATTTGTTGTCGTTCTCTTACAGATTGTTTATCAGCCTTCGAAATACCGTTCTTTCCCACGTCAGTATTAATTGTAAGAGTTAACTCCAGTTTAAAGGGTAATGGACTGTTATAAACATCCGACGATGCTACTCATTTTCATGATCCTTTCACTGATAATAGAAAGATACTGCCACGGCCAACAAGATGTTTTAATTTCACTTTTTAATCTGTTGTATATTGAAATTTTATCATAATGTTTTTACCTATGTCGTAATCTTGCAGTCATAGAATTAATAGTTCCATTAACTTCTTAGCAGTGATAATGCTGTAGCAGATTGTGTAATAATGTTCTATTTTGTAGCTATGCACATAATATACAGATTACAAAGGCCTTATACTTTGATCCTGTCCAGCTATTTCTTTACGTCCACCAAGTAGCTTTATCTTTGCCGAAGAATTTATTTCATCAGCTGACAATGTCCTCCATTATTCAACAGTACATATTTCATAGGTAAGTCTGAGTCTGTAAAAGCAGCCAACACAACAGTAGTTGTGGTGTAGACTCTCTTAAACTTTCTGTACCGTTTTGTTCCTCTGGCGCAATAGAAATATTTTGTTTCCCCTTGAGGTGTCTCACGCCATGCTGTGGTGGAATTTAAAAGTGTACAGATCAAGCTAAATTGTTATATATATATATATATATATATATATATATATATATATATATATATATATATATATATATATATATATATATATATATATGCTATTGTGATTTGATTTGACTGCATCATTATCGGGTAGAGGTGTTTCACATTCAGACAAAGGTTTATGCATATGGAAATAAGCAGGAAATTTTTATACAGATTTGACTAATTATAGTACCTTTATTTTTCTTTCTTCTATTAAAAGTCAGTAGGAAGTCCTCAAACGAAGTGTTTCCACCCATTCTGCCCAATTTAATTGATTCTGCCAAACGTTTATGTCATACTCACTGTATTCTGTATCTTTTCACACAGTAGTCATTGTCAAATTTTAAAGTGTAGTTATCAAAAATGTCCAATGGCTTGTACGTGACAAATTCAGTATAGTCGATTTTAACCTCGATACATGCATTTTTCAGTGTTAATTTAGTTCAGGTGAGTAAACCAATTTATTGCATTAAACTGAATCGCAAGACAATGGTTAAGTGCTTGTTTGTTTGTTTTTTTAAAATTTGAACCATTTTCGAAGGCAGTGTTTTAACTCCTTCATTTTCTTTTTCATATTTCATTGTTTGTCTTCAGATGGCAGTATTTTGAAGGCTTCTGTCATTAAATATGATTCGTGTGATCATGTTTAGCGCGCTAAGGTATGCACGTTCTTAACTTCTCGGAAGAAAGTACAGGTCGCTTATATCACTGCAAAATAGATTAATGTCTATGACAGGGTCTAGCCTCTATCTTCTACTTGACTCGCATGAATTAGTCTTTTCACAAATTTTGAAAAACAATAGGTTAACATATTAAGCTTTCCAGCTGATGTATTCTCATGGAATTTTAAGATTTCTCAATTATTTCAGCATATTCGAGAATTTCTGAATATCCAAACAGTCGAATAAAATGTGAAAAATAAAATTTACATTGGCAACAACAATTGGATATTTATGTAAAAAAAGGCATGATTTATCGTTTTAAGGTATAGTTTGTTTTCAAGATAGATTTGGTAGCAATGTACATATATGAAAGTACCTAGTTTACTAATCGGGCGGTCCCAGCCTGGTTATCACTGAAAATTTGTGAATGGCTCTTTATATGAAATTCAAAGAGATTGTATGAATTTAAGCAAGAAATATATGAACAAAAACTGCAGACACTGCAGCTTTAAAATGGCCAATAAACAATATTTGTTTTTATTAGACATGGGATATTTCCGACATAGTTCAAATAAATTTAACTAAACTTAATTACAACATAATTATCTACACATTTAAGCTGATTATTAAATCAGAAGTATAAAAAGGAGAGAAATTACTCTTATAAAATTTCACGATAGTCACGTAATGTTCGCTGAAAATTGTACTTTATGACGTTATTAGTGACAAATTTGTATTCACCATTTTTTAAACAATTCATAAATATCATCCGATTATGCAAACAGTCAGGTGTCATTTCCTCGTGTAATGAGAAATAACAACTCGCATTTGAGTGTACGACTAAATTCACCGTAGAGAGTCATACACTTTCTTCTGACAATTTCAACACTTTATATAGTTGGGTTTAACGGAACTTTTAACACATTATTGGTTGTATTATGCTGAGGAAATGGGAACTAAGTGCTATCGCAAGGTCACAAAGAGGCAGCTGACCCGGTCTGGCCTGAGTGGATATCAAATCCGAAAATTCTTTGAAGAGTCCGAGGCTCAATCAATGAGGTATTGAGCTATCAAGGCACTAACACTTCATGAGGACTTCTGTTGCAGACTTGTTCTTAGAGTTAACTAATATCAAAACTTCCTCCAAATGCATGGAAATGAGTTGCATTGATGTAACTGAATTAGCGTATTTTAAGTTTTTTTAATACTTGGAAGGACCCATTTTTGGTCATCGATAATTATGACGATTATAATTTTAATGTACACAGGAAAATTAATTCATATCTTTAAATATTTACAGCTTTCAACATGTCATAACTGGGGCGAAAATCTGATTAATTTCTTTTAACAATACTAAGATTCAGAATCAGTGCAATGCTTTAAAAATATACGTCGATCTCCTTATAAAGACGTGTTCCTATGAATTTCCTTAAGGCAACCCCCCTCCCCAAAAACAACATTTTATATATATATATATATATACACACACACACAGTATATTTCAAAACTCATGACTTAGTTGAGGAGAAATGATGGATCAATAATAAACGATTATCATGAAATATTAAATGAAACTAAAATGTTTACTAGGAGAATCTTTATCAATCTAGAAAATTACATCTAAACTTAAGTAATCTTCTTATCTCACAGTGTGAATCATTTGAATTACAGAAACTTACATTTAATGAACACAATTCAATTGAAGGATTAATTACATTTGATGAATTACTGCCTAGTTTTTAAAAAATATTAATAACGTATAAAAGCCCAGTCTCAGATGGGTTTACTGCAGAAGTTTGTTTGGAAGTATTTGAGTTTATTTATTCGTAGATATGTAAATTATTGTTTTCATTAGAGTGAATTGTCAGCTTATCAGAAAAAAGGAATTATAACTTGTGTTACAAACAGCAATAAAGTTGAATTATTACTAAAGAATTGGAGACCTATATCTTCATTTATATCTAGATATAAACTTGCCTCAGCAACCACTGCGAATAGAATTAAGAAACATGTATCAAAATTGACACACCTATATCAAACGGATCTCATTTCTGGATGATATATATGGGGAAAAAAGAATTACTTATGAAATAATGCAATATGCACAAGATAAGAAAATCCCTGGGTTTTTTTTCTTCTTTTTGACGTTGAACGAGCCTTTGATTCAGTTTCATGGAGATTTATATATACAGTTCTTTTTTTCAAATTTTGGCCTAATTGTACAAAATTGGATTGAAATATTTTATAAAGATATTAAATCATGTGTCGCTGTGAATAGTCATGTTTAACAATGGTTTCCTATTGAATGCGGTTGCATGCAAGGTGATCCGTTAACACCATATATTTTCATTTTTTGTGCTGAGATTTTAGGATATATGATTGAATTAAATCCGGAGATCATATTTATAAAAATTTATAATATAGAATATATTTTATCCCAATATGCAGATGATACCTCTATTATTGTTGATGCTATTGAAATGTCACTGACAGCTACCCTATACACATTTAAGTTCTATGCAAGATCTCCGGCCTTAACATTGAAAAAACAATTGCTGTTTGGTTTGGATCAAAGAAAAATAGCACATGTTTTATCAGGAATATTCATTATTCGGAAAGGGGTGTTTTCACACTAATTGGCATTAAATTCACAACAAATTTGAGGGAAATTATCAAACTAAATTATCGTGACAGAACTCGTGAAATAAAATTCATGCTCACAATGGTCCAAAAGAATTCTGACACCTTTTGTAAAACAAAATCTGTTATAAAACGTCTTGAGATGTCCAAGATAAATCATCTGATTCTTAGACGACCTAATCCACCATAACCTGTTATGAATAAACTTAATCAAATGTTTTTTCTTAAATTTCTTATGGGATAAATCATCTGACAATATGGATTGATTAGTCTGCTCTCGCGGATATTCTAAAGGAGGGTTGAAAAATGATTAACATTAAAATATGTATTGTTGCATTAGAAACCTGGATATGTAGACTTATTCTGGATACAGCTAAGTGTAAAAACTTATTACTTCAAACATGTTCAGAAGTATTTTATATTTTTGGTTTTGGAATCAAACTTCTTAAAAATATTTCTAGATGTTTGAAGAACAATGTTTAAAAGGATGTTTTATTTCGTTGGTCAAAACAAAAAGAAATAAATAGCCTGAAGCAAGCGTTTCTCACTGAGCGTTATTCAATAATAATATCAAAATCGGAAGTAACAGCATTTTCTATACGCATCTGTATATTTTTTTTAACAATTTATCCATATACAATAAACTTTTTACACTATGAGGGTATTAGACGTGCTATCAAGGAGTATTTGACGGTACAGGCATTAAAAGCATCAGATATTCTCTTGCAAAGACCATCTATGTCATTCCCACTACAATTTACATACTTAAACGAAAGGTTGTCAATATGTTTACCGAGTTTTAATGAATTTGTT
The DNA here is from genome assembly GCA_029931535.1 of Margaritifera margaritifera. Lineage (NCBI taxonomy): Eukaryota > Metazoa > Mollusca > Bivalvia > Unionida > Margaritiferidae > Margaritifera > Margaritifera margaritifera. The sequence continues at coordinate 488,213 of JAQPZY010000831.1, read as the reverse complement.
TTTCTATATCCAAACGCTGAAGATAAATGGAGACTTGGTGGAAAAATAAATATTGGTACATAAGTGCACAAAAAGATACTCATTTTAAATGGTTCCAATTGAACGTTCTTCACTGAAATCTACCTAAAAATTTTCTTTTATAAAAAATGAATATTAGACAAGGTAAATTATGCTATTTTTTATTATTTTGTTTTATATTATTATTATTATATTTTTTTTTTTTTAGAAACAGATGAATCGCTTTTTCCATTTATTACATTATTTTGCTAAAGTAAAATTGAATACACTTGTTCAGGTGGCTGAAATATAAATGCATACACCTTGAACAATTTAACTTACAACAGTGGATATAATATTTGGATAAAACAAATAGAACAAGCCAGTATGATGAAATTTTAAATTTTATTTTACTTTTGGGAAAGAGCTACATTATTCAAATTACATATTCACAATAAAGTTTTAAACTTGAAAACGTCAAAAAGAAGTATCATAAAGGTAGTAAGATGACAAGTGTACAGCCTACACAAATTGCGATTGGGTGAAGTTCATTGAAAGATGCAAAGCATACGAAGACCAGGCCCGTATAAATCTTTAAGTAAAACTTGAGATCATGGTGAAACTTTAACAGCCTACAAGTTCAATCAAAGTAAAGTTAGAATCATTAAACTTTTCTGGGTTTTTTTTTACCTCGAGTCCCTTCTTTAGAGTGCTGAATTACATTGACCTTGACGTTTTCCTAGTATCGTATTTGGTTTTGATGTTTTGATCTTCAGCATGAGTTTCATGGTCAAAAGTTTCAAAATTAGGTGACCTTGCCTCAATTTCATCAACATAAGTCTGAAAGTTAAGTATAAATTTAAGAAATTCGATTAGCTAATTTTAATTCGGAGCTAAATTTCACCCAATCGGGCATGGGATAATAAACTCTTTAAGCTTCAGATTTTGTTTTTATCAATGAAAAATGTCGTTATTTTGAAAGATCATTTCTGATTGGATGACAGTGGCAAGTGTTACGACTAGGGGTTTGAATATGTAACAAAAGAAAGAAAGACTATAACAAGCTTTCACAATTTTGAAAATACAAATTTAATTTCCTAAAATATAAAATATTAAAAATAAAGTTAAAGAATTAAAAATAACTTACAGTGTAGAAATTCCTTAAATAATCTTAAATTGTTCTATAGAATTCACTACTCCAAAAACTGTCCAAGTGTATTCCGAATGAGGACACTAATGTGCTTATGTGTCAACAAGAATCACAGTTCTAAATCCAAATGTTATTAATTTCAGGTAAATTCCTGTGAATGTAGAATATCACAAAAGTTCTTGAAATGATTCCGATAATTTCGACGGAGTAGAATAAAGTTCAGATCTTTGAATAAAAGTATGTAATCCCAAAAGTACTGTTTAGAGTTAAGATTTCATGAACAATAAATAAATTCCCTCTATGACTTTACCAAATGCTGTAACTGCCAAGAATGAATACACAGCGATTAAATCTCGTTTTATATTATCTATACTGCGTAGAACAAATTAAAACCCAATCTACTCCGTCTCAAATAAACAAACCTAAATTGCAATGTTAATTCTTACAAGTAAACAAGTTGTACTCTTTACTGAATCATGGGAATTAGGTCATGGATAATTTCACCACGCGCTATTCACGTGACTTAGGGCATCGTGTTTAACCAACATTCCTAACAAGATATACATGTACTCAATAATAGCATTGGCTACTATAAAAAATATAAATTATAATACAAAGGTCATAAACCAAATGAAAACTATATTATAATTTAAAAGATGATAAATAATTCCGTACTACAAGTGAAGCTCAAACTAAAGTTCATAAGTTTTATAATCTCCAGGCCAGATCACGCTGGATTCTAGAAGTACATCTAAGTTTTAGACTTAGGTTCTGTTGAATCCACACCAGATCTTGTTCTTATTTATTTCAAGAAACTATAAGTGGGAGAGAGAAAAAAATAAAACAACCACAAGAGAGATAGCTGAACCATTCAAAACAAAAAATAAAAAGTTTCAGATTATATAGTCAAGGGTTACAAGATGTATAAGTGGTCCTTGGAAGAGAAAGATATACAAATGCCACGCAAGGTATGACAGAATTTTGGTAATATGAATGATCAATTACAATGCAGTCACACTGTTTTCCTTAACACCTAATCTACAATACTTATTCATGGTGGATTTAATTTCATTTATATTCATTACCAACTTAAAAAAGGAAAAAATAAAATAAAAAGGAAATTAAACTCTTGATGAACATTTCTGCTTTTACAATATATTAGATCATTCTTGTTTTCCATTTGTACTGAGGTAACTCAAACCTGCTCCCTCTGACAGACAAACAAGACTACCATGCATATGCCCACCCTGTGCTGAATTTGGAGATTATTAACCAACAGGTCTCAATAACCTGGACATTTAGTCAAGGTATGCGGTCTTGAACAAAATTTAGAAACCATTATTTCTTAGTAGACTTCACATGACCTCTGACCATTTGACCCAACAGTCTATAGGCTCTTAACTACCCAAAGCGCAAGCCATCCACAAAGTTTGGTCAAACAATCCACAAAGGTTGGTCAAGATATGTGATGCTTCATAGGACTCACGGTACTAATTATATGGCACAACTGTGAACCAGTCTAGAAATGGGTGAAGATTTAATAGAGTATATACGGGTTTGGTGGTCCATAATTAGTTAATAATGAAAAGTAAAATTTTAGTATAAAATTATTTTGAGAGCTTATCCTATCTGTACCTAAAAAAAATAGACACAAGATTCTATTGATGCAATTTTAGTATTTTTATAGACTTGACTTAGGAACAATCAATAACAACAGTAGCACCTAATTCATTAGGTGCAGAATGGATAACACGTTTCATGTACATGTAGATCCAAAATATGCTGCGACTCATGTGGTTTTCTTAACACAGAAGCTTGCATCAAGGATGGGTCTATACTGATAAATATAGGTTTGATCATGAGCATTTAGAAATTAAGTTATTGAATTTTTAATATCATGATGTTTCCATAGGTTTACTATGCAAGTTGAATTAGTACCGCGAGTCCTTCAATGTTATTGTACAGAAACCATTTTTGATCCTAAAATCAATAGGTTTTTTGTTTACCCCCAAGGGCAAGCCAAATTACAAATGTTTGTCCAAGTCTGTGAAGTAGAACCAATGTTATTGTTTGGAAACCATGTTTTTTCTTTGGGTCACTCTGACCTTGACTTTTGACCTTAAAATCAATAGGCTTCTTCTTTACCCCATGTGCAAGCCATATACAAAGTTTGGTCCAAGTCTGTGATGTAGAACTAATGTTATTGTGTAGAAACCATGTTTCTTCTTTCAGTCACAGTGACTATGACCTTTGATCCCAAAAATCAATAAGCCTCTTCCTTATCCTGAGTGCAAGTCATTCTCAAAGGTTGATCCAGGTATATGATGTAGAACTAATGTTATTGAGCAGAAACCATTTTCTTTTCCCTTTAAATCATGCTGACCTAGACTGTTGATCTTTTGTCCCCAAAATTGACAGGCTTCTTCCTTACCCAATGTGTAAAATCATCCCCAAGCTCTAGATGGTGGAGAAATCAAGTTATTGTGCAGAAGCAAACTTGTGCAGACGCAAACTGATAACAGATGGATGGACAACATCATAAGCAAACTGATAACAGATGGATGGACAACATCATAAGCAAAGTGATAACAGATGGATGGACAACATCATAAGCAAACTGATAACAGATGGATGGATGGACAAGATCATAAGCAAGTACTCTTGGCAACATGGCAAATGAAAACAAAATCACAGCTAAGCTAGTCAAGTCAAGAAGGTTTATTTCACTTGGTATAGAATACAACACCCGAATACAAAATGTTTGTGCATATCAAACAAAGATATTAACAAGTAAACAACGAAGAATGTATGCATATAATGTTAGAATACAAAAATAATTTTACATCCAAAGCATTACTCTCTCTCTCTCTCTCTCTCTCTCTCTCTCGTGCAGATATGGGTCAACTTGTATGCCAGGCATACTAAAAGTCTTTAACTCGCATAGTGTTACCCGCAGACAAAAAAAATCTACACCCTGCATTTTTTTATGAACACCCTGCTGTCCTTTCATAACGCACTGCTGCCCTTGAGAGATCATATTTTTATTTTTTGTATATATCTCCTTATTTCTGTAAGATAATGGTTCTTTTAATATAATTATTGCTTATTTTGAATATATTTCTATTTAATTTAGCAAGTAAAACAAAGAAATCTGCAAAATGTTTAAATATTTGTCTACCTTATAGTTTGGAACAGCCACCCTGCCCTCACTGTCTGCCACCCTGCCCTTTTCCATTGGAACTCTGTCCTCTTTTGCACACTAGGGGAAACACTATTATAAGACCAACATTACTATAAATCTCTTAAGTCCTCATAGATTTATATACCAAGGAAGTTAGTGACCAATGATAAAAGTATTGCAGAGTACTAAATCTGCTGTTTCTTGCTGACTCAAAGCCCGATTATTAAAAACAAATGCATGTTAATGGATATGGAACAAGCCAAACACTGAAATTACTAGTATTTGCATTAAAAACACATAAAAAAAATATTGATATAGTATGATTTAAGGCTTTCTTTTCAAAATACTTTGTGTTGTTCACCTTTGATTGAAGGATTGATCTATACAAGAAACTGAAGATCAGGCCCTGTATTTGACCCAGGGGTCGAGGTAAACTTGAATTTTAGGAAGAAGTGACTTCTCCTTTTGAACAGAATAGGGAGAAATGAGAGTTATGTTTTCAACATTATAGTGTTCATCCATTCAAACAACAGTGGTCACTGATGAGTAATCTCAACTTTACAACTGCATTTTGAGGAAGATGATTCTAAATCAAATGTGAATCTTTTGACTTTACTATTTTGCTGAAGTTTTTAAAAGTATAAAAATTAAATTGCTTGTTCTAGTGGCAGTTGATTAACTATTTATGCCTATTTATAAGTACAGTGATGCAATCTGTGTTAAACGATATGAAACATAAAGTAAATCGGCACACAGCTATATGAAAATATGGCATGACGCATGCCATGCAGATGCATCTGTTTTTAGAAACAGGGATTTTCTTTTTATGACCACTCACTTTCTAGCTTTGTTGCAACAATACCTAGATAAGATTGAAAATTTATAGTTTTAATATTTGTCTACGTACTCGTAATAACATCTTGTCTTAGTTGGATATTTTTTCTTTGCTACTTTATCTTGAATTTTCACAAAAATAAGTGATGTAAGAAAACAACCTTGACCTAAAGTTAGAGCACTTTTCGTCCATTCCACAACATAGCATTGTCCCATATGTTTCTGACCAACACATTTTTATTTTTAAGCTAAATCTTTTATCACATAATAGTTACACTTTTCTTTCTACGAGCTGTATAATTTCCTTAATTTATGTGCCCAATGAATTATGAAAACAGACAGTCTAATGAAGACATACTTCCAAAACACAGCGATGTCCACCATTATTACCCCTTAGCAGGTTCACTTACGGCTTCAAACTGATTTTATGAAGAAAATAATGCAAGCACAACAGCAGTTAAAATTTTCAAATTGTTATTTGCATATAGATGATTTAGTTTTGAAAAGAGTTGCTAAGTTTTCATCATCATAGGATAACTTATGGAATTGGGCAGTGATATCTTGCAGGGGAATAAAGTTAATGGTCAGTCAGCTATTAAAATACATGCCTGTGAATGTGCAAGAGTTTGTTTTGTCGATGCAATTGATATGATCACCTGCTAAAGCAACATGCAATCCATAACTACTTGGCTGGGTTGAGGGAGCATCTCAAAAGCCATAAACTACTGTCACAGGCAAAGTCATTTTCACTTTCCTAATAGAAGAAGGCGAAGTTTGCATTTTTTCAGCGACTTAGTTGCCTGGTAGTGTGACCTTTGACCTTTTGACCTCAAATTTGATAACCTTCTTCCTTAACCTGAGTGCAGATAATAATCCACAACTATATATGTAGAACTCGTGTCATTGTGCAGAAATCATTTTTCTTCTTTCAGTCATGCTGACCTTGACTGTGCCCTTTTTCATACAATAGGGAAAACAGTATTATAAGGCAATGGTTTTGTATACCAGTGTAGTTAGTGATCAATGGTGAAAGTGTTTCAGTGCACTAAATCTACTATTTCTTGCTGACTCAAACTGATTATTAAAAATAAATTTCAACTTACAAGACAATGTGTGATTATCAACCAACAGATGGTGTAGTATATATATGTGAAACTTATACAGTAACACCCATTTTCCTGGCAAATTTCATGTAAAAACTGACCTCACTGTATTAAAGAATCATTGCTTACAGTATTTTCACAAGAGGGTCAACTTATATATGGGCCAAAACACCAGGAAATTTTATGGTAAAATTTGATTCGACTTAAAAAAGTAAAACATAGAAATCAAAATTTGTCTATATTACAAGAAGGGGGTTGACTTGTATGTGGGTCACACTATCAGCGAGTATCAATGCGGGATAGAACAGTCCTTTTTCAAGAGCAATATGCCCTGACTGTGGCTTTGATGGCTTGCTGGCAAATGTTGCAGTTTTGTAGTTCTTTTGCACATACAGAACATGCAGAAAGGTGACCACAGGGTAAAAAGACGATGCAGGCTTTCTCTTGCAGACACGTTTTACACAGAAACTGATGTCGTAATTTCTTGTTCTCTTCTTCCAACCTTTTATAATCATGAAAGTCTACAAAATAAAAATTGATAGAAATGTAATTTTTTTTTTCTACTTGTTTTTTTTTGTATCTTGTTCATCTGTGTATTTATCTACCTATTTACAAAATATACATGCATGTACATGTAAGCACAAATATTTACAAAATTATATCAATGTAAATGTATGTTGTCAATCACAGTGTCATTAAAATTGTGCAAATATAGTCAATTTGCATGTTACCGATGTACACATCTTTTAGCAAATAAATGATCCTTGATAATTTATTATATAATATTTGTCGAAAAATATTTTCATGAATATAACTTCCTCACTAAATTCGCTACACTTTTGAAGTCTTAGTGACCTAAATTTTTGGATTTACTGCTTATGAAGACAGAGGGATTCAAATACATAGATACATAAATTAATAGTTGATAGTGATGCTAGGAATCCATTTTTTGCAGGATAATTCCACAAGTGATTATGATAATTTATTCAGCAAAGTAGTAGAATTTATAGACAAACACCAGCTGCCTAATTTCAAAGCTAGCATGTATTCCCCCCCCCCCCCTAAAAAAAATTGAAGCTGCCTTTATGAATAGACGTGTATTCCAAAGAAAAAATATGATGTTGCCTCTATGGCATGTAATTAGTATCTATTGTATAGCTGATGGCACTGCAAATATATATATATATATATATATATATATATATATATATATATATATATATATATATATGGGGGGGGGGGGCCCAGAGGCCTGAATTAGTGTAGTTAGTGTTGTTCTCTTCAAACTATTTCTATATTTTACCTGTTTTTTTCAAAATGTCTTCCTGTGCACAATCTTTTCTGAAGCCATCACCACTATTCTGCATTGAAAAGCTCTAAAAATACAGGAAATAATAATACTGCTAATCATTTAAATACTGTAAATTAAGCATATTCACATCACTGATTTCTTTCAATACAGACAATATAAATTTTCATGGCCAAATGAACTAAAATGTTGTGTTCTCAAAATTTTGAAAGCATAACTCTCATGCTTTTCTCAGTTATTCATAACCCCAAACACACATTATATGCCAAAGGGTCACCCACCCGGTATGACTAAAATATGAAAAAATGGAATACGATTGAAACACAATACACTAAAATTATGTCATTATTTAAAGCAAGTTTGCAAGTCAAAAGATATAAAATTAAGAAATATTCAGAAACAATAATAATATTTAAAAATAAAGTTGATAGATTAATTTAATTTACTAAGTTTGCAATTCCAATAGCGCATGTGGATTTCTGTTGTGTGGCAACATTCATATGACTTAGGTTACATTATTTTTTTATTGTTAAATTGTAAGTTTTCAATTAAGTTAATAATATAAAAATAACCAATAAAACATTATCCATATTTCGAGATAAAGACCAATAGATAAAATTTACTAACTTCTTAAATCTCCATTACATATAATGATTTCCATTGCACAGCAGGTTGGTCACATTTAAGTGAAAAATTCTTTGAGTAAATTTGCATTATTATTTAAAGTAAGTATTCATTTTTTATGTTTTGATGTCAATTTATCACCAGAAATCAAATAGTGACAAAAACGTGTTATTTTACAATCTTTTTATTTCCAAAGCATATTTTATTTCTACTGCATTACATTTTTCCATTGCGTATCTTAGTCATACCCCACCCACCTACCCTGCCACACACCACCTGCTCTCTGCCTTCAGCAGCTGGATTTAAATTCTGAACCATTGTGCACATTTATATACAACCCCCAAATCATATCCAAAAGTTCTGTCTTAAATAGTGTAGGAGGAGTTGTATGTATGATATTAATTTGTGCATGCTTACAAGACTGGAAATCATCTATACCTTTACTTTGAAAAGTGAGGGTAAAATAGACATGCATCAAATAAATAGACGTAATTTTTTTTTCTTCAAATAGATAGCTTTTCCACATAACATGTTTTCAAAATCAACATATTTGTACTTGTTATTTCACAGTACTGGAATTATTCTAGATGTTCAATATTTTGTATATCAATTATTATGCAAAATTACAGTTGATCAAATTGGATACAAAGATAGAACAACTATATATTTTAATAAATATCTCAGCATAGAAGCATGAAAAGATGTGAAGATCTTTGCATGTTCCCAAGAAAAGATATAGTAGGAATATTTTATTGGCTAATTTCTTCAATTGTAATAGTTAAATATTTAAAAACATTTACTCATGATGACTATCGATTTCAGTAGACATTTCCACTCGAATCTGTTTGAAATTATATAACTATTTAGTATGCACACTGACTTTGAAGAACATGAAAAAGTGCAACTGACATATTTAACATCATGGAAAATAATTAATGATTAATTGGAAGTGAGTGGATTATATACCCATTCAAATGGCATATGGTGAAGGTGTAGACCCACTGATTTGGTTTGATCCAGGGAGACAACAACTAATAATGGAACTCGACTGGCTCGTGCTTGCATACAACCCTACCATGTGTGTATTAAGAGAACAGGTGTGATGTGGAAAAATGGGGCTACTCCTGTCACCATAGGGGTCCACTCTACCTCTGGCACCAGAGGGGAGTTTACCTACCTGTGTAAGTATCAAGAATGGGTATGTATGTGTAAACAGTTGCAGAACTTTATCGGATTCTGTCTGACCTGTGAGATCTAGACAGACTGGTCATATTTGTCACCAAAGAGGCACTGGCATGCCCGGTTACCTTTGTGTAGGCTGTCAGTTCATCTTCTGGTATCAACAATATTAAACTATTGGGTTCCCTTGAACTGTGGCCAGATTATCCCACTATTTGTGTTTGTCTTGTTATTTCCAGTATTAATAATAGTAGTTGGATTGTACTGGGTCTGTTGTTAATACCAATTATCAGATTAATGATACTTGTATTTAATGAAAAGATAGGTATTGTACCTTCTGGAGAACACTTGGATTACCGGTACATGTTAAACATTTTGTATATTGTGAATGTTTGGTACAAAGGAGGTAACCCAGTGTACAATGTACAATATATGCCTCTACTACATATAAACTTCTGGATGATTCGGATACACTTCTAATGAATCAACAGCATGTGAAAGGCATGTACAAATTTCTCACCCAACCAACCACCCCAGGAAGAATATAAGTTAATATTTTTCTATGCTTCTTTGAAACCTTGTTTACTGTTTGTTTCCATTTTCTAATTTCAGCTACCTTTCATACAAGGCTACATAAAGGGACAGCATACTTGAGGCTGATTCAGGGAAATTCCACACCAGCTGATCCTAGTAGATTGTGGTGTATATGCATCAGCATATGGTCATGGCATGCAGTTAGAAGCATTTAGACTTTATATTAAATGTTGACATTGCTCCATATTGATTACTTGCTGGACATTACAGTCCAAACAGTTAGCAGCATACACATGCATCAGTTAAATTCCAACTTTCTGTCATTACTTATGCTAATAAATAATTTGTCATGGCTTGGGGGACCCGGATGGTAAAGGGTTTACACCCACTGGATTGATTTGATCCAGGGAGATAATAATTGATCATGGAACTAAATTCAATGATTGGCTCATGCCTGTATACAACCCTACCTAGTTTGCATAGGAGTGATGTTGAAAACTGATTTACTCTTGTCACCAGAGGAGCCCACTCTACTTTTTATACCAGAGTGGTACTAGAGGGGAGTTTGTCTACCTATGTAAGAATGAATAAAGAAGGAGACAGGTGTCTGGGCAGGCATGTGTGAACAGTTGCAGAACTTTATCTGATTCTGTTTGACCTGACTGTGGCCTAGGTGGACTGGGTTTCCTGAAGCCGTGTCCAGATTTTTGCACTACATGTATTTGTGTTTGTGTTGTTATTTCAGTATTAATAGTAGTACATGGGTCTGCTGTTAAATAAGGATAACAATTTGGTATACACACAGTGGCGACGTGAGGGTTTGAGGCACCCGGGGGAAATGTTCTTTAATGGCGTCCCTACCAAAGCGTCGGGGGGGGGGCAGTTTGTTTAGTGGTGCCCCTACTTTGCCACAGAGAATAGTTTTTATGTCAGTTGCCAACTTCGACCCCTCCCCTTCAACCACCCCCATCTAAACCCTGAAACCGGGGAATTAGATTGGGGGGAGGGGGGTGGAAAAAAGAAGAAAAAAAATCCTGACGGCGCCCCCCCCCTCAGCTGGCGACCCCTCCTCCTTGCACCGCACTGATACACTCTGACTGTCAAGATCACAAAAAAGTGCAACTGACATATTCTATCATGGAAAATAACTGATGACAAGAGTGTCTGTTGAAACAAGATATTTATCACACGTCACAGCAAATACATGTACCTAAATAGACAAAAGCATTAAATAATACTTCTGTATACAACCATTATTTTGGTGTCTTTGTAGTGTTGATATCTATTCTGTATCTACTATATCCCATTCTACAAACCTTATCTGCATATCCATCTCCAAGACTCAAGCCACCTATCTTGTGTAAAAGGACATGTGTACATGACTGGGAACACTTTTCATACTCGGCCCAGGCCTCATCCCCAGGTTCCCATGTATCCAATTCTACACCACAGTAGTAACATGTCACACAGTCCCCATTTCCTACAGTAGAGTAAAAAAGACATTATAACTCACCATCTGTACCAAGAAAATTACTTTCTTGCATATGTGATTCATTATATCCCTTTATCAGCATGTTAGTGTACTTTGTTCTAATCATAAATGTATTGTTTCCATGTTCACACTGTATTTTTATTGCATTGTGTTATAACCTCAGTTAAAAGACTGAAAGATGCTCAGAGATATGGATGGTAAGATGCATGATATCCATGCAAAGATCTATATATCAGTTGATGGGTGGAGCAAATGATGGATGGAATAAGGGATAGAGGGATGGATGGAAAGATAGATCAAGTAATGGATCTTGGATAGATAGATGCATTGGTTGTTAAATGGATGGAGATATGAATGAATAGATAAAACAGATTGACGGATAAATAAATAAAGCAAGTTTTCTACCTTCTGACTGTATCATGGTTCTGTGTACAGTAATATGTAACACCCTAGTCGTTTTCTGGAATACAAGCATTTTTGTCAAAATGCCTAGGCGATGAATGGATGGATGAAAACATGGTATGTAAGCAATTTTTCCACCTTGATACAGTCCCAAAGCAGTTGCATTCAACATAGTCCACATTTCTGGAGTATGTGCAAGGGAAAACCTTTGATATGAGGTGAGACGCGATGGGTGCAGGATGATTTGGACCATGTCTGATTCGGATCATATTATGGGCTGATTCGGACAATGCGAAATATTATTAAGTTTCATCTTAGCCGTAAATGTGACATTTACAATTGTTTCAAATATGATAATTCTCATTATTTCCCAACAATGTTGAGCAGTTCAAAACTACATTTAAGGAAACAAAACCCCGATTTTATGCTCATATCTAGTTTGTTCTGTTTTCGGCTAGTTCGAACTGACATGGTGGAATGACCAGCAGATCTTTACGTAAGAACTGTGAAGATTTATGAGCTGAAAATCAACTATGTACATTCTCTTTCTATGTTTGCAAAAACAGGAATAACTACTAAAATAAAACAAGTATGTTTGTTCCATTATTTTTCTTTATTATATAATAATTTTACATGGTCCGAATCAGCTTGACATTTGGTAAGAATCAGCCGGTAATTTGTTCCGAATCAGCCATGATCCAAATCAGCCAGCATTGAGATGCAATATGTACAATGTCTAGAGTGCACGACGACTCGACAAATCACAGACGGTTCACCAGTGCACAAAAAATTTTTTTCTTTCTTTTTTTAATTAGCAGACATAATGGCTTTATATATTTTTCTATTTTGGGCCATGAACAATAATATCGTGGTACGTATGTCCTTCCCAATTCCCTAAAAAAAACTGACAAACAAGCAAAACATGATATCCATTTTCGACAACTCTTGAATTACGCCAATTACATAGCCCCTCGTTCCTTGATACTCCCTTGTAATGAACCATTTCATATTCAAGTTATGCAATACTGCTCTAAATCTAGTTAGTAATGACGTACTTCGTCCTCTGATAACCTGATTGCATATTAGGCGAGTGCGATCATGGCCATGTAGAGTGGTAGCGTGGGAAGATGGTCTGGCATTCCTTAAAGGTGTGATAGTAAGTCAAACTTTGTATATACATAAAAAGTCGAATGTCTGAGCTAAACATTGGTACCAAATTTATTACGCTACACAAAAGTGTAGGTTGAAATAGTAGCGATAAAGGCAGAGAAGTGTCCTCCCGTGTTATTATTAAATGTATAGTACATGTGTATAGGTAAATTGTTAGCAACCTGTGCTCCCATCCAAGTAGATCAACAAGTTGTTCTCCACCCCTTTTTTTTTTTTTACTGGTGGGCGCACATAGTAAAAAAAAAAGAAAAAAAAGAGGAGAACAACTTGTTGGTCTACCATCTAAGCAGCAGTAGGCTTTCAATGGCCGTACCTTTTATTCTGCATAGCGACGGGCCTGCTATTCAATATATTCCTTCCACTTAGATGACAGACACTTTCAACCACTACTGATGTTTGACTTAATTTCTTGGTTTCACAAGCAAGTTCAAGGAAACTGCCGATCAACACTGAAATATTTATGCACACATTATTGATGCTGCTGCAGGAACTCTCTCTCTGTCTCTCTCTCTCCATAAAATTTAGGTACAGACAGAAGGATAGTAGGCGCAGGCCCAGGATTTGTTCTACAAGAGTTCAGTTTTGAAAAGTGGATATTTTGTTTTGCTTAAAATGGTCATCTTTCTATGTTTATCAGTAAAACTTGAAGTATTTTGACCGAAAGGGGGGGGGGCGGCTTACTTAAATCCTCCGAGCACTCCGCACACACACACACACCCCCCCGGGCTAATCTGCCAGTAGATAGCTGTAGTTAGCAGTTTTATTTATCAAATAGAGAAAGTGTTGTTATAACTATAGTTGTTATGTTTGAAAGAATGCAGATTGGATGAAATGTTATGGAAGGAAGAAAGAAAACATGAGTAAAGAGGAAAAGAGAGATCCCAGATAAAATTGACCAGGGGGATATGAGATACACTACTATCTATAATACTTACATAATGACAAAGATTGAAATAACAATAACCTTGGTACACGGGGATACGAGATACACTACTACTATGAGACTAACATAATGTCAAAGACTGAAAAAACACTAACCTTGGTAGACAAATCCTGCCTCTGCTAGTTCTCTGGGCTGCAGATGACTGTCCTTTGGCCACTTATCAAAGGTTTGTAATCTGCTATCAACTGTGTAGAACTGGGGAAATTTCGCTCCAATCCTTCTGTTAGACAGTTCCGCCATTGGAAATCGGGCTGATTTATAACAATTGTGACCTACAAGACATGTAGAGTGCCGATTTAAGATACTCACGAATAATACGAAGAGCTGTAAATTTCAGCTGAAATTAAGTACCTCACAATATTATAAACGAAAAATATGTCGCTAAAATAAAAGAGCACAGTATATCAGTGGTCAGAGCACAATGAAGATCAAGCATTGCTACTACAAACTTTCGTTTCTTCTTAGCTTAGTCTAAAAATAGAGTCATTAGGGTTTTCCCCTGATTAAAATTACATCTCGACATTTCTAACTGGAGATCTGATAGGACTCCGTACATATACATATATTCCCAATCTATTTTTAGATAATTTTCCCCTCTATTTTTGGTGGCGATCCTTGGCTTAGATTTAGATATTCTTAGTATTGATGTAAACGAAATCGTATATTTTTTACAATATGAGCATTATGGTGTGATTATCTCTGTGTATTTTGGCGAAAGTGCACAGTTGTTATCTGGCATTCAATGCGTGACCGCAGTGAAATCTGTGACCAATGACACGTTGTTATGTTTACAGGCCGGTTAACCCTGACATGAATTTCAGCGCGTGCAGCGGTATTCTCAAAATACCCCCACTCCCTTGTTACTTGTAATAAGTTTATCAACATTTATAAGTCAATAGTTTAAGATATCTTTCCAAATAATCAAACTGCATGCAAATTTCATTTCGTTAAATACATACATTTTTTATCATGTTCTTGAGATGGTCTTAAAAACATAGACAACCAGGCTAGTACATTTCAACTAAATCACAGAAAGTTGTATTTCATTCAATATCGATCACTTGGTGTCAGAAGACTTGTATGTAAACATTAAAAACGTCTTTTTCACACAAAATATCTTAGTCGACGAAGGCCATGATCTTTCTTTTCTTTTCTGTCTTTCTTGTTTATCAAAACTGATGTAAAATATCAGTAAATGTACTTTATAGATTGTTGAGATTGGTAAATATCCGATAGTAGTAGTAGTAATTGTTGCGTATGTAGGAATAAACACAAGATATTCTCTACACTACTTTTATTATATACAGACAAAGCTATTAACTAAATGAAGGCCCAACACCAAGTGAACATAAAGGTGGGAGAGTATAAAATAAATGATGTACATCACAAGCATTCTGTAACTAATTGGACTCTAATTAGACTGACTCTAGGTCTTACTGGCCTTGAAGCTGTCAACCTTTATCTGTGTCTCAAACTCTAATTACACATGGCTGTGCCTCATTAACTGATACTACATCTCCCCCTCTGAGAACAATAAATCTGTGACCTGAAGAAATCTGGATGTACTATATATAATAGTTGTCGGTGCTATTCTTATATGAACTCTTCTATCAGTCCCAAAGAAATCTAATAAAACATTTAAGCTTATAGGAATCCCCATTATCCTTTAGCATACACTTTACAAGTCTTGCCTTTTTGGTGGAATAACAAGTCGATTTGATCTTGTCCTATAACTACGATTAGAACTTGTCTTTGGTGTTTCTGAAGAATTATTTCCATTTTCCACAGTTTGTTTTTCATGTCTACTTATTGAAGAGTTATTCAGCTGAAACTTGTGAGGCAAACCTTCTTGTGCATAAACCATAATTTTGCTACAAATAGCATCTCTAGTCTGAGCCTGCCTAATCTCATGTAACCTTTTATTTGAGGCAAGTAGGTCGGACAGAACCTGATCAACAAATGCCCTAGTTTCATTTTCCAATTCAGTGTCACCTTGTACACCATGAGAGGTTGGAGCAAGTGAAAGTGCATCAGCAGTTACAAGACTTTTCCCAGGAACATGGGATATTGTAAAGAGATACCACATTAACCTCATTGTAAATCTTTGGATTCTAGGAGATAAATCCTCCAGATTTTTTTAACACAACAAAGGAACGAGGGGTTTGTGGTCAGTTTCTATGTGAAACATATGACCTAGCAAATACATACAAAATTTTTCACATGACCAAGTGACAGCCAAAGCTTCTTTCTCGATTTGGGCATATCTTTGCTCTGTGGCAGAGATCAACCTTGAAGCATACGCAACTGACCTCAATGTTTCATTTAGCTGTTTTTGTAACAATACAGCCCCTAGGTCAAATGAGGATGCATCAGTTGACAAGACTGTCTGGTAGTTGGGATTGTATAGGGCCAACACTGGTGTAGTGCTAAGCTCCGACTTTACATCATGAAAAGCTTTCTCATGAGAAGGTCCCCAGACCCACTCGGTGTTTTTACTGAGTAAATTTTGCAGCGGTTTTGTTTTTTCTGCTATGTTTGACGAGAATTTGCTTAGTTGGTTAACCATGCCCAGAAATCGTCAAACTTCTGAGACATTTTTGGGTGGTTCCATTTCAATGACCGCGCGCGTTTTTTCTGGATCGGCCCTAATTTCAGTGGAATCTATAATGTGCCCTACGAACTTCACCGAGGCTCTGGAAAACTCGCATTTTTCATTGAGCGTAATTCCTGCCTTTTCAATTACACCCAAAACAATTTTCAACGGTTCATCATGCTCTGATTGATCGCGCCCAAATACTAGAACATCATCCATTTGACATACTACCCCCGAAATTCCCCCAAGAGTTTGGGACATATATTTCTGGAAAAATTCAGGTGCGTAAAAACGACCAAAGGGCGTAATGGAAGTGGTTAAATCACGAGACTCGGGTGAAAGCATAATTTGCCAAAACCCGGAGTTGGCATCTAGCTTGCTGAAAACTTTCGCACCAGCTAGCTGAGCCAAAGTTTGATCTACACTCGGTATTGGGTGTTTTTCGCTCATTACCGATTCATTTAGTTTGGTGAGATCTACGCAAATACGAACATTGACATTACCTTTTGGCGCCACGCCCATACCAGCGCACCTTTCCGTTGGGTGATCCACACGAGAAATGAAGGCTAGCTTCTCCATTCTTTGTAATTCCGATTTCACTTTATCCATTAACGGAATAGGCTACTTCCTAGGTACACTGAGTGCAAACGGAACTGCAACAGGTTTAAGTCTTATCTTGTACTCCCATTCAGTTTCCCCAATCCACTGAATACTTTAGGGTACATTCTTCTGTATTTATGGTCTGTATTGGTGATCTAATTAACCCTAATGACGATTCCTAGCTCCTCTATTACTGATCTTCCCAACAGCGATTGTTTGAGACCTATGATTACATATACGTCCTCTACTGTACTTCTGTTGTTCACTTTTAAGTGACACCTTAACTTTCCAAGGACATTGAGCCTTTTCTGTCTTGGTCCAAACAGAATTTTGTTAGCTTTGATGAGTTTAACTCTCTGCAGTTTTCTGTATAAATCCTCTGAAATGACAGTAACATCTGCACCTGCGTCAATTTTCATAGCACATTCCTGTCCCTGAACTATGACATTTGCTATCCAGGGTTTTGCTCCAGAATCAATTCCGCCAAGAAATCCATAAGATTCAGGATTATCGAGGTTCTCTACCGAAACATTTGTCTTAGTTCTGTACATCAATGCGAAGTGTCCCATCTTTGAACATTTATTGCATGTTGCTTTTCAGGCAGGACATTTGTCTCTGCTATGAGGATTCTTCCCACATCTGTCACATCTCCGCATGCTATCAGCAATGTAGTTCAATTTGCCATTTCTTCATAGTTGATTGAAACTGTGTTTATTCGAAGCAACATTGTTCCTCTTTTGTTGATTTGAACTGAATTGGTATGATACCTTCTTTTTTACTTTATTCCATCAGCATTCAATGGGAATTTACGTGTATCCCTCCCTGAATTAGAGGTTGCTCTTTCTTCACGGCCTCACTCTGTCTAGATAAACTGATTGCTTTGCCTAAGCTAAGTTGGAGTATTTCTGCCAAATGCGTGTCTCTCAGTCCAACAACAATTCTGTCTCGAATCAATTCATCTTTAAGAATTCCAAAATAGCAGTATTCTGCTTGACAGTGTAATGACGTAACAAATGTATCGACGGATTTACTTCCTCTTGTCGTCGGTGGTTAAATTTAGCTCTTTCGAAAATAACATTTCTTTTCGTGATGAAATACCCTTCGAATTTCTCTCTGACAATTTCATATTTCTTTTTGTTGTCATCACTTAAGCCAAATGAAGAAAATATGTCATCCGCCTGAGGCCCCACAGATAGATCAGAGTGTTCACGTGCGTTTCTTCTTCCTTGTCATTTAATCCAGAAGCAAGTCTAAACGCTCAAATCTCTGAATCGACTTTGAACAAGACTCTGGGTTAGAAAACTGAAATTCTTCTGGACTTGGAACTTGGAATGTCGCAATTGCTGGAAACTATTTGTTAAATTAAATCTGAACTGGAACGTTCCTTTTGTGAAAATGGTTCTCAGTTCGATTATATCCAACTAGCGCTGATAATCCACTGTGTCTTAGGCAAATCCCACATCTGACACCAAAGTTGTGTGAGCTATTAACTAAATGAAGGCCCAACACCAAGTGAACATAATGGTGGGAGAGTATGAAATAAATGATGTACATCACAAGCTTTCTGTAACTAATTGGACTCTAATTAGACTGACCCTAGGTCTTACTGGCTTTGAAGCTGTCAACCTTTATCTGTGTCTCAAACTCCAATTACACATGGCTGTGCCTCATTAACTGATACTACAGTAGTGGTAGTGGTAGCAGCTGATGCTGCTGCGACACTAGCAATAATGCATTGTAGTAGTAGAGTATCCTGGGTTACAGTCCGTTTTAGATCTCCAGATTGATGGTCGATATCGCTACAATCTCAGTAGGGTGCCATTAATCAATGATAATCTATTTTCGACGGATTATCAGCGGGGGAAAAAAAAGAAAAGAATATATTGGCAGAGCAAACATATATCAACGACTGTACCCAGGTTAGTAGTAGAGTAATGAGAAATAAGCGATATTTTAAGTGCTTTAATTATCTTCTTGGTAAAACTTTGTACAAAATAAGCACGTAAAAATGCAAATAATCTGAATTTAGTCCAACAAACAAACGTGATACCCGGTATATCACATTTCTTGACAACGGTTAATCACAATCTGTTAATATGTGCTCCCATGGTCTTTAGACTGCCAGGCAACTGACCTCTCGGATTTTAGGAGCTTGTCGTAGGAAGCGACTACATTTCGGAGCTACCTCGGTTATTTCTGCGAGACAAAATTATGCCTCGGATGTATATCGGCGCAGTAATTTACAGAAAAATCTTACATTTTGTTCGCCGGAAATTTCTCCGCAAAAAGAGAAATCCAAGCTATTTGGATTACCTTGGTTATTTCTACAATTGGATTGACTGTAGGATTAACCGAGTTGTTACAAATGAAAAAATAGTTCGATCATTCATAACTTCTTATTTAATCCTTGTTTCGTAAATAGCCAAAGTAGTCCGAATGGCAGGTATCGACATACATTCGAAGTATGATCCGTAGAATTGACATCGAAGTTGCGAATGAGGCTACTGGAGGCAGTATCCGCAGTGGCTCAGTGATTAGCGTACCAGACTCGCGACTGTTCGAATCCTTCCATCAGAAGATAAATGAAATTGACGTACATTAATGCTCTACAATCTATTTCTCCACATGTTCGGTTTCTAGCAGCTTATCTTCAGTATTATATTGTACAGTCTGGATGTTGTACATATACGCTTTTAATTCGAAATTAGCGAGGGCATAGACTTTTAATCTCCATGTAAGTCATTCCCTTCTAGATCAGTGTTCAATACACATCCAGTATTTTGAATATAATGCCTTGATGTAGCACATTTAGGAGACTATTGACTCTCACTTGTGCAATAATAATAATAATAATAATAATAATAATACTCAGATGACGATGATGATTATGATGATGACGACGATGATGGTGATGATGATGATGATATAGACTGTGCTTTCTGCCGATTGATCCCGAAAGTTGCGTACTCACTATGATTCCAAAGAAAGTTTTTGCAGTGAAACTCACAGATCGAGAGGTGAGAGGCAGTGAGAACATTTTGACCTCCTCTTAGTCACACTGATCTTGAGAGGTGTCACTCCATCGAAATTCGAAGTATTCGATGGTGCGAAAGGTTTCCAGGTTCGATACTATCTCTGTAACGAAAAGAAAAGAATTCTGAAAAATGCAGATACAATTATGACTGCGTCTACCTCTCTATAAGTCGCTGAGATAGATCCCTCTGGCCGAATGTGCCGAACCCAAAATAGATACAGCGAAAAGGCGACCACCGTAACCCTTGTAACAGAAGCAATTGTTCAGTACATTCTTTATCAAATAAGGTGACAGATATGGCAGGCAAAGGTACGTAAGTCAGAGTTAGAGTCCAGAAACTTCTCCACGCTACACATAAGATGCTATCTGTATCTGGTTGACATAGGGAAACGGAAGAAGATCGGCCGACTTATCTTATTCACTGACGAATGCCATGAACATGGCGTGGGTTTTGCAGTCAGCAACGCATTGATGCAGAAGATCGAGACACCGGTAGCAATATCTGAGCGCATCATCTCACTCTGCATGGCATCCGTTGGAAGCTTCGTTACAGTCATCAGCGCCGACGCTCCAACTTGATATGCATCCCCTGAAGACAAATACCACTTTTTTGACGCTTTCCGTGACATCCTGCATCGCGTACCACAGGACGAGAACCTGTTCCTCCTCGGCGACTTCAATGCAAGAGTCGGATCAGATCACAGATCGTGGCCATCGTGTCTCGGACACAACGGTGCCGGCATAATTACTGAGAACGGCCAATTACTCGAACCGTGCGCTCATAAGCAGCGTTGCATTACCAACACGTTCTTGAAGGGCAAACATCGGCACGAGGTGTCATGGCGCCACCCAAGATCCGGTCATTGGCATCAACTCGACATGATTATTACGTGGAGACGCGACCTAACCAGTTTACTCCACACCCGCACCTATCACAGTGCAGGCTAAGACACCGACAACTCACTTGGCAGAAACAGAGTCAGAATGCAGAATCGAAAGCTACATGGATCCAAATATAAAGGCTTGCCACGCATCAACGCACGCAGATGAAAGACAACGCTGAATGCCTGCATTTTTCTGAAACCACTGAGCAAGTTATAAACGAAGAAGGCCTGAAAGAGAATACCGAAGAAATCTGGAGCTCCCTGAACTCAGTTATCACCACATTTGGTAAAAACAGGATTAAAAATAAAGACTGGTTTGAAGCCCACTCAGACAAAATGGTGCCAGTGACAGAGGCAAATAATGCGGCCTACCTAGAACACAATCTAAATCCAACACCAGAAACACTTCTGGCTTTCAAGTCGGCAAAAAGCGCTGTGCAGAAGACAGTCAGGCACTGAGCATATAAGCACTGGCCTGATCTGTGCAATGAAATACAGACCGCATTAGGCCCAGGAAACATCCGCTCCATGTACGACGGAATCAAAAAAGCCCTTGGCCCCACTATCACCAAAGTTGACCCCTTTAAGGCACTGGATGGCGAGGTGATCACCAACACGAGCAAACAATTATCTCGCTGGGCAAAACACTACCTCGAGCTATACTCCCGCAAAATGGACATATTCCAGCAAGCACTTGACGCACTGCTAGCGTTACCTGCCATGGAGGAGCTCGACGAGGTGCTAACAGTGCTCGAGCACAACCGAGCCATAGATTCCTTGGCAAGCGGAAAGGCGCGTGCAAAGGACGGAATTCCAACCGAAGAGCTCAAGTGTGGAAAGTCGACCTGCTACATCTTTAGAACCTCTTTCTCCACTTTTAGAAGGAAGAAGCAGTTCCACATGACATGCGCGACGCCAGCATCATTACACTATACAAGAATAAAGATGACAACAGCAGTAACTGGTGCTGCTGCTGCAACATTAGTAGCAGTGCATTGTAGTAGCAGAGTAATGAGAAATAAGCGATATTTTATGCGCTTTCATTATCTTCTTGGTATAACTTTATACAAAATGAGCACTAAAGAATAAGTCTTCCAAATAATATGAAACAAACAAGCGTGATATCCCACATACCAGACTTCTTGGCATTTAATCACAATCTGTCAATATATGCTCGCAGGGTCGTTAGACTGCGAGGAAACAGACTGTTGTTACGCTATTGACCTCTGGAATTTTAGGAGAATGCCCCGCCACTAACTGTCATAGCAGCCGAATTTTTCTACGTTACCCACTCGGTTGGACAAACTCTTATCCGACAACAAACCTATACCCATTGGAGGCGCGAGGGAGGGAGAGGAGTGGGAGGGGTGTATTTCCTCCAGGCGAAAGGGGGCGCCGTCGTAAGCTTTTTTTCAAAACTGAAATTTTCATAGTATTTCACCTCATTTTTGTGTAACGGGGGCAATTCTTGACAAAACTTGTATTTAGGAGGGGAGGGGGAGGAGGGAGGTTGGCAACTGACATCAAAACTATTCTCTGTGGCAAAGTAGGGGTGCCACTAAAGAACACTGCCCCCGGGCGCCTTGAACCATCGCGCCGCCACTACCTATACCTGTAAAAATGCCTTTTATAAACATTTACGCCTGCCAGGGTGATTAGACTGGCCAGCGGACCTTGGAATGTTAGTTATGCCACTATTTATTGACATACATCGCAGCAAGCCGATGGGAATTATCTATATATCACGTGTTTGTCCGAATCCCCACTGACTGAACATTTCTGCCTATATAACCATAGGTGTCCGTATAGTTGTTTACAGTTTGTAATAGTACATGTACTGCTTTTGAGTAAATTGTAATAAAAATTACGAACCCCTGTGATATAACACTTACTACATCCATCTTCATACAACTCTTACAAGTTTTGCCCAATTTATGACAAAACTTTCAGTAATGACTCGGCAATGCTGTTTTAAGTAACTATGCAAATGTTCGCCAAAAATTTAAATTTTAAAGAAGTTAATTTGGTAATGAGTTGGCGGATCATAATCAGTCATTAACGATGTGTATAGGTGGCAGGGGATAGTTTTGTAAATTTCTTCACTTAAAGCTATGATCTGACTTTTTGAACCATTATTTTTTTTAATAATTGAAGACATGGATATATTTGTTAATTAGGTGTTTCGGGCTTGTGTTGTTCTTGAAATTGATGCGAGGCATGTACACCTCCCATAGTTACTTCAATAGAAATGTTGAGTTCAAGGCAAGTAGAATATCTCAAAAACGGCCTGGATGGCAACTATTTTGAACTGCGTCAAGCTGTTTAGCACGGTATTTTTTAAAATTATCACCTATGGAAATGGCTTGCTTTTGCACTGTGAGCATCATTTTGTGTAAAAAAATAACCTTCGGACGTGAAAAATGCATGTATACAAATTTGGGGTTTGGGTGCATACACTTCTTTTGCTATGAACTTCCGATGACTTCTCAGGTCAAGTGAATGATATTCTTATGTTTTGTTTATGATAGATACCCATAAATATGGAGCTTTCTGACCTCACTTGTGTATTTTTTAAAAAAAAATTTATTTTTATTTTTTTTTTATATATTAGGCAGGTGGATGAGGCATTAGATTTGTACATAAAACTGTCCCTTGCAGTCTTTATAATTGTTAGTACCACGAAGACCACTGGAAGACGTGTTGTATTCCCAGTGCTTCATACAATTCCTCATTCTCTTGCAAAATCATAACGAATGGTAAAGTCACTATTACTTAAAAGGGTTTTTTGATCAGTTTATTTGATTGTCCGTTTCAACTGCAGGATCGGAGATGTAGAATAGGCCCAAAGTGCCCTGCAGTGCAACAGTATCAGTGATTTGGGTACCAGACTTGGGACTGTTCGAACCCTATCATCAGCAAATGAATTAAATTGACATACAGTCATGCTCCACAATCTTATTTCTCAATATTTTCTGTTTCTGGCAGCTTATCTTCAGTGTTATACTGTAAAATCTGGATGTTGTGCAGTATACGCTTTAAATTCGAAATTAGCGGGGGTCGTAGGCTTTTAATCTCGTAAGGATATCGACAATAACATGGTGATAACACTATATTTTACATTATAAATATCAACTCGCTTCTAGATCGGTGTTCAATATACATGCAGTATTTTTATATAACGCATTGACGTATCACATTTACAAGACTGGTGACTCTTACTTGTGTAATAATAATAATAATAATAATAATAATAATAATAACAACAACAACAACAACAACAAGAGAAAAAAAAGAAGATCATGATCATGATCTAGAATGAGCTTTCGGCCAATTGATCATGAAAGTTGTGTTCTCAAAATTATTCCAAATAAAGTCTTTTATTGTGTAAGCAAACTTCCCAGATCTATAGGTGAGAGTCAGTACGAACATTTTGGCATTTTCTTGGTCAAAGTGACTTGAAAGATGTCACTCCATCGACGTTCGAAAGGTGTCCAGGTTCGATACTATCTGTAACGAAAAGAAGAGAACTCTCAAAAATGCAGATGCAATTGTACTTGCGTCGGCCTTCCCATGAGTCTTTTAGATAGACCCCTCTGTCCGAACCAACCCTTCGTAACAGAAGCTATCACTCAATACATTCCTTATCAAAGAAGTCCACAGATATGGCAGACAAAGACACACAGATATGGCAGACAAAGACACACAGATATGGCAGACAAAGACACACAGAGATGGCAGACAAAGACACACAGATATGGCAGACAAAGACACACAGATATGGCAGACAAAGACACACAGATATGGCAGACAAAGACACAGATATGGCAGACAAAGACACAGATATGGCAGACAGAGACACACAGAGATGGCAGACAAAGACACACAGATATGGCAGACAAAGACACAGATATGGCAGACAAAGACACACAGATATGGCAGACAAAGACACACAGAGATGGAGCTCAGAAACGTCTCCGCTGCAGATAAGATATTATCTGTATCTCTTTGACATAGGGAAACGGAAGAAAACTTCTTCCATGTATTATCTGTCCCCTGATTGACATAGACAAATGGGATGATCGACTCACTTATCTTATGTTTGTTTGTTTTGTTTGTTTGTTTCTTTTTGTTTGTTTGTTTGTTTGTTTTTTTTGTTTGTTTGTTTGTTTTGTTTGTTTATATATATATATATATATATATATATATATATATATATATATATATATATATATATATATATATATATATATATATGTAAATTCTACTTTATAAAAAAGTTTAGCAAATTCAATCCTAATAATAAGAATAAGAAGAAGAAGATGAAGAAGAAGTACAGTACTTCTATGCTGCATTTCACGAGTTCCCTATTTTTCCGGTACGTGTAGCCCTCGGTGGCTCATTGGTTTAGGCGTTGAGAGACCCGTGACCAAAAAAGTGAGGGTTGATTCCCACCATATGATCAGCCTGGCTCGGCTGCCGTAGCGTGTTCTTTGGGAATGCACTTTACTCTGCTCGCCTCGGAACGATTTAATCTTCAAAGTGTTGTTGTACTGTATTGTAAGCATTTCACGATGCCTAAAATGTACTACGATAGATACATATTTCTAAACCAAAGCACGGATACTTTAACTTTATTTGCTTGTATTAATTGACTTTATATTGAATGATATTTTCTCAGGAGCCAAGCTAGAAAATTTCTCACTTCAAAAAGATGGAAATGAGAAGGCGGGAAAAGAGGTAAAATTGGTTCATTGTCGAATGCATTGTTATTGGGCTGGTCCTATATTTGCATGGAGAGAAACTTAATTGTATACTTTGAAATAATCTTAATTTTTACTTTTGCAGAGCTTTTGTATTTGTTATGCGAAAATTTTTTTAAAAAAAATATTCAGTTTAATAATCAAACCAAGCATCAGCCGCGTTTCCGCAAAGTTGAGAAGGGTTCTGGAACGGACGCTCCTTGCATTGAACTATTGGATGAAGATTAAGAGTGATCTCCCTTTGACTTCCGGTCGATTTTGTTTGGGGGAAAACTCTCAAGACTTGAATGACAGTTTTTAAAAGTATTTACTATTTTAACATGCAATTCTTTAAGCCTGTACCCATCATGCTTCATATCCATATTTTCAAGTACATTGGTTATTCTATAAAATTACTTAATTAAGCTTTAAATTCGGATCAAGCCCTAACGGGATTGAACATGTTCTCACGTAACCACAGGGAAGGTTATCATTGTGGTATGACAAGTTGCCAACTGGAGCTTTGGAAACCAGATTTAGAGAAAGCAAAATAACTAGAGAAATAATTTATTTTATAATATAGGTAGTATACCTTTCTGAAAGTGACCACATAGGGATAGGAATTAACTGTACATGGCAAAGTGGAGACAAATTGGTTGTATGTACAATTCTTGTGACGACTGAGAGAAACACTGCTAAGTACAGTAGCTCGCTACACGCGTGAAATATGTGTTCATTACCTCAGCGATCTCCATGGAAATTTACTTTATACAAGTATAACAAAAGGTGCAAAGCATACATAACTTTTGCATTTAAGACTGTATATAAGATTGGATAACCAATCATTTTAACAAATGTTATGTACTGAGAAAAATTTTGCACCTAGCAAACTTTCACAAGGTTGAATGCAAAATGAATAAATTTATGTAGTATGGCTTTCGGTGTCATTTTGGTGAGTTTTTGATGTTTTCATCTATGACGTTTTTAAAACAACGTAAAAATTCTTGATCCAAATTTCTGATCAGTGCTAAATTTCTCCCCCAGAATCGGTTACATGTGGACTTTTAAACTTTTTTTTGGTAACTTATCATTATTCCTTTAAGTTATTTAAGTAAAGAAATATTTTGAATCACAATCCAAAGATTTTTAAAACTTAAATTGGTGACCCCCTCCTCCCTTCATGGTACATATACTATATAACAAACTGTTATGTATGATGTTTATATGGTGTTGTAGGTATTTTGGGAAATTGTAAATGTTTCTTCACTTTGATGTTTGCTTGGATCTTAATGTTTATCAGGAAAAACATGTTTAACTAGTGTCCTTGAATTAGGTTGTTTTGATCAATATGTTTTCTCAATTTGAAGGTCAAGGTTGATTTTGTTTACAAGTAAAATTCCATTAAGATGACACACATTCTAGAACATTCTGTCATGTGACCAATCTTTATATATGCCATGTTTGGTGGACATTTATTCAGTTTTGACATTACCATCAGTCTTGTAAAGAGCTATTACAGTTGTGAAAATTCATTCCAAATTCTAAGAGAGGAATTATTTTAAATATTCATTGGATTATAACAGTGCTCATAAACTTTTGGATTTTGGATTTTTAATTGATGATTTTGGAATTTAAGTGAACTTATTCAGATATTTTGGAATACTTCATTTTGACATCAGCACATCAAGATTTCTAGTACATCAGGACTTTGGAGACCATTAGCACATCATAACATTCAAGGACACAGCCGTGAATTCGGAACATTCTATATTTAGGACTTGTGATTAGAACAATCATTCTTATTGGATTATTAGGATTTCAAAACACATTACTGTAAGTGACTTTTTGATTTTTCATTTTAATTATCTGGTAATAAATTGCTTGTTGATTTTTACTTGATTCGTTGGTTTCACTTTCTTTCTGTTACATTTTTCTTAGACCATAGAGTCATAACAGAAATTGGGGGCTCGTCTTCCGGGATCTGAATTTCTTTAAAGCATATTAGAGATATTAAATTTATCTTTGAAATTCATATTGATTTTGTCTCGGAGAATTTTTTTTGTCTTTGGCAAAGATTTTTAATAGATAAATTTTTTTTGTGTGAAACCAACAAGCATTTACAATGGCATCTAATGTTCAGAATTTCATTTCAAAACCTACCCAGGAGGGGTTAGAGTGCATGAGAAAGGATGAGTTGCTCGAGCTTGCCAGAAAATACAGTCTATCTGAGGCAAAAGTATCATTGACAAAACAGGAGATAAAGATTATTTTAATTCAGTATTTAGTAGGAAAGGGAAATTTTGATAGTAGTGCTTTAAGTTCGAAGAGAAAGCCTGTATCTGGTTCTGACAGGAAATTAAGGGAATTAGAGTTAAAGAACCAGATGGATTTAGAGTTAGCAAAGCTTCAGATTCAGAGAGAGAGAGAAAAAGAAGAGAGGCAGATGGAGAGAGAGAAAGAAGAGAGGCAGATACAGATGGAGAGAGAGAAAGAAGAGAGGCAGATACAAATGCAGAAAGAAGAGAGGCAAATGCAGATGGAGAGGGAGAGAGAGAAAGAGGAGAGACAGATGCAGATGCAAAGAGAAGAAAGGGAAATGCAATTTAAGTTAAGAGAATTAGAACTGGCAAACAGAGCACACTCCACTCCTTTAAAAACAAGTTCAGGTTTTGATGTTACTAGATATATTAGGTTAGTACCCCCTTTTCTGGAAAAAGAAGTAGATAAATACTTTCTTCATTTCGAAAAAATAGCTGAAAACTTGAAATGGCCCAGAGAGCATTGGACTTTGTTATTACAAAGTGTACTTATTGGCAAAGCTCGTGAAGTCTACACTTCACTGTCAGTACAACAAAGCACTGATTATGATGTGGTTAAGGAGTACATCTTGAAAGCTTATGAGTTGGTACCAGAGGCATATCGACAAAGGTTTAGGAATTTTAGAAAAGAAACTGGACAAACTCATGTCGAATTTGCAAGGGATAAAGAACAACTATTTGATAGGTGGTGCTCAGCCAAGAAAGTTGATCAAGCTTATGATAACCTCAGACAGCTCGTATTAATTGAAGAGTTCAAGAGGTGCATCCATAGTGATGTTAAAACCTATCTTGACGAGCAGAATGTGGAAACTTTGGAAAATGCTGCTCGTATGGCTGATGATTATTCCTTGACTCACAAAATTTCATTTGGCAATAAGTCGTCCTCTCAGCAGTTTTCTGGTAAAAAACCATTTCAATCTCATTCGAGTACTTCCAAATTTCACAACAGCACAACTGTTAGGAATCAAACATCTGATAAGACTGATCAGAAATCCTTATCTCTTCCTACGTGCACTTATTGTAAAACGAAAGGGCACGTTATTTCTGATTGCTTCAAGTTGAAAAATAAGCAACAGAGTAAAGACAGAGCTTTTCCAAATGCTCTTATTTCTACGAGGTCAAGGTCACAGTCTTGTATTGAAAGCAATACATTTGTTGGGTCAAACAAACCCAAGTCTGATTCTATTTTGGAGGCTTATGAACCATTCATGTCAGAAGGTTCTATATCACTTATTGGTGATTCTGCCAAACCTATCCCAATTAAAATATTAAGGGACACTGGAGCTTCTCAGAGTCTTTTATTATCAGGTACTTTGCCTTTGTCTGAGGAGTCTTCTTCAAGTGAAAGTGTTCTTGTTCAGGGAGTAGAGTGCGGCTTTGTAAATGTTCCTCTCCATTGTGTAAATTTGGCATCAGACTTAGTTTCTGGACCTGTGACTGTTGGGGCAGTGACTTCTTTACCCATAGAGGGCGTTCATTTATTACTAGGCAATGACCTAGCTGGAGATAAGGTTGTGGTTAATCCACTTGTAACTGACAAGCCTTGTTTGGATCAGAAAGTTGATCCTGTCGAAACTGAAATCCCTGATTTGTACCCTGCTTGTGCAGTTACTAGAGCTATGGCAAAAAGAGCTCTTGAGATTGATGTTGATCAGGATATTATTCCTTTAGCTGACACATGTATTGGTCAGTCTTTTGATGAGGTCACTTTTTCCTCAGGTATTGATCAATCAAATGGTATTGATCACAGTGATCCTCTTTTGGCAACTCATTCTCTTTGTTCTAATCAGGATGACAAACGACAATCCCTTGTCGTTGAACAGGAGCAAGATCCCGAGATATCTTGTTTGTTTCAGAGGGCTATTAGTGAAACTGAAGCCACACAAGTTCCAGTGTGTTACTTTGTGAAAAATGGGGTCCTTATGAGGAAATGGAGACCACCTGATGTACCCGCTGGTGACGAGTGGTCAGTGAGCTATCAAATTGTTGTTCCTAAGTCATATCGACAGGAAATTCTTAATTTAGCCCATGAAACTCCTTTGGCTGGTCATTTAGGAGTCCGTAAGACTTATCACAAGATCTTGAATCATTTTTATTGGCCGAAACTCAAAAGTGATGTTTCTAAATACTGCAGATCTTGTCACACTTGTCAAATGGTAGGAAAACCCAATCAGAAGATACCTAAGGCTCATCTGCAACCTATTCCTGCATTTGATGAACCATTTAGTAGAATAATGGTAGACTGTGTTGGTCCTTTGCCTAAAACCAAGTCAGGCAACCAATACTTGTTGACCATCATGTGTACATCTACAAGATTTCCAGAAGCAATTCCTCTGAGAAATATAAAAACTAAAACTATTGTGAAAGCTTTGGTGAAGTTTTTTACACTTGTTGGCCTTCCCAAATCTGTCCAGTCGGATCAAGGGTCAAATTTTATGTCTGGAATTTTCCAACAAGTTATGCATGAATTAGGCATCCAACAGTTTAAATCTTCTGCCTATCACCCTGAAAGTCAAGGTGCTTTGGAAAGATTTCATCAAACTTTGAAGAATATGATTCGATCATATTGCTTTGATACAGAAAAGGATTGGGATGAGGGTGTTCATTTGTTGTTGTTTGCTGTTAGGGAATCAGTTCAAGAGTCGTTGGGTTTTAGTCCCTTTGAACTAGTTTTTGGTCATACTGTCTGTGGACCATTGAAATTATTGAAAGAGAAACTTCTTTCAAATGAAGACTCAAAGATTAATCTTCTTGATTATGTTTCTGATTTCAAATACAAGTTGTCAAAGGCCTGTGAAGTAGCAAGAACTAATCTTCACACTACCCAGTCAAAAATGAAATTAAGGTATGACAGAAATTCACAGGAAAGGAGTTTTAAACCTGGTGACAAAGTTCTGGCTCTCTTTCCCATACCTCAAAATCCTCTTCAGGCTAAATTTTATGGTCCTTATACCGTTAAAAAGAAAGTAAATGACTTAAATTATATCATTAACACTCCTGGGAGACGGAAACAGAAACAACTTTGTCATATAAATATGTTAAAGGAATATTTTGACAGAGATAGCTCAGATAATTATTCTGTTAATTTAGTTGTACCTGTCCCACACAGTGAAGATATCAACGATGGAGTACGATCAGACTATAGTGTCTCTGGTATAACCAATCTTCGGAATTCAGAAATATTGAACAACCTAGACCAGAAACTTTCACATCTACAACAACAGGAAAGAAATGAACTAAAACAGCTATTACATGACTATGAGCACTTGTTTCCTGATGTTCCAACACGAACAAGTAAAATTTATCATGACGTTGACATTGTAGATTCTGCGCCTGTGAAACAGCATCCTTATAGGATGAATCCTCTCAAACAGAACTATCTGAAGAAAGAAATTCAGTATTTACTGGAGAATGATTTCATAGAACCAAGTAAAAGTAACTGGAGTTCACCATGTATTCTTGTTCCCAAGCCAGATAATACATTCCGTATGTGTACTGACTATAGAAAAGTCAACAGTGTCACCAAAACTGATTCATTTCCAATCCCAAGAATGGACGATTGCATTGATAAAATTGGAAATGCGGAATATGTCACCAAGTTTGACCTTTTAAAAGGATTCTGGCAAATTCCACTGACGGAAAGGGCAAAAGAAATTTCAGCATTTGCAACTCCAGATGGATTTTATCAATATAAAGTCATGCCGTTTGGAATGAAAAATTCACCTGCAACGTTTCAACGTCTGATGAACATGATAACATTTGGTCTTGATAATTGTGACGCTTATATCGATGACGTCATTATCTACAACAACACCTGTGAAGATCATTTGGAAACCATTCGAAAATTCTTCGATCGACTCAGCGATGCGAATCTGACAATTAATTTGAGCAAAAGTGAGTTTTGCCATGCTTGTGTCACATTTTTAGGACATATTGTGGGACAAGGTCAAGTTAAACCTATAGAAGCTAAGGTCAAAGCTATCTCTGAATTTCAAGTTCCAATTTGTAAAAAGCAACTGATGCGATTTCTAGGTATGGCTGGATATTATCGGAAATTTTGTTCCAATTTTTCCAAAATTGCTGAACCTTTGACAAGTTTATTGAGTAAGAAAACCAAATTTCATTGGTCTGACAAGTGTCAGGAATCTTTTGACAAGTTAAAGGCCATGCTTAAGAATGCACCAGTTCTTTCTGCACCAAATTTTAGCCAATCATTTAAATTATCTGTTGATGCAAGTGATGTAGGGGTTGGTGGAGTATTGATTCAGGAAGACAAAAGTGGTGTGGATCACCCTGTGTGTTATTTTTCTAAAAAACTAAACAAGCACCAGAAAAATTATTCCACAATTGAGAAGGAATGTTTGGCTTTGATATTGGCTTTACAGCATTTTGAAGTGTATGTTACCTCAGCTCTTTCTCCAATTATTGTGTACAGTGATCACAATCCCCTTACTTTCATCAACAAAATGAAAGATAAAAATCGGAGATTGTTGAGATGGAGTTTGATATTGCAGGAATATAACATTGACATCAAACACATCAGAGGAAAAGACAATGTGATTGCAGATGCACTCTCACGTGCCTAGAAATGTAATATTGCTTGATGTAATTAAGTCTAGTATCATAAAACATGTTCTTATGTAATTTTGGTTATTATAGTATTAGATATATATTCAAAAGAAAGCTTTATTATATAAATCTTTCTTTTTCTTTATGAGGGGAGGTGTTATGTATGATGTTTATATGGTGTTGTAGGTATTTTGGGAAATTGTAAATGTTTCTTCACTTTGATGTTTGCTTGGATCTTAATGTTTATCAGGAAAAACATGTTTAACTAGTGTCCTTGAATTAGGTTGTTTTGATCAATATGTTTTCTCAATTTGAAGGTCAAGGTTGATTTTGTTTACAAGTAAAATTCCATTAAGATGACACACATTCTAGAACATTCTGTCATGTGACCAATCTTTATATATGCCATGTTTGGTGGACATTTATTCAGTTTTGACATTACCATCAGTCTTGTAAAGAGCTATTACAGTTGTGAAAATTCATTCCAAATTCTAAGAGAGGAATTATTTTAAATATTCATTGGATTATAACAGTGCTCATAAACTTTTGGATTTTGGATTTTTAATTGATGATTTTGGAATTTAAGTGAACTTATTCAGATATTTTGGAATACTTCATTTTGACATCAGCACATCAAGATTTCTAGTACATCAGGACTTTGGAGACCATTAGCACATCATAACATTCAAGGACACAGCCGTGAATTCGGAACATTCTATATTTAGGACTTGTGATTAGAACAATCATTCTTATTGGATTATTAGGATTTCAAAACACATTACTGTAAGTGACTTTTTGATTTTTCATTTTAATTATCTGGTAATAAATTGCTTGTTGATTTTTACTTGATTCGTTGGTTTCACTTTCTTTCTGTTACATTTTTCTTAGACCATAGAGTCGTAACAAAACAAATAACACTTTATTATGTCCTATTTGGCTTTATTACTCACACACAGCAAACATTAATCCCAGATTCTTTACCTTCAAAAAGAGTTTAATTTCAGTGTTATGTAGAAGTTCTGACTCCTAAGAATGAAAAGCACATTTATTAGTCTATTGGTAAATTCTTTGCATCAAATGCCTAAGTAACATATAAATGCTGAAAAACTGATACCCATGATATAAACAAAACACTTTAATTTTTTAATTGAACATGTTGAAATAAAGAAACATTGATAAAACAGAAGGTATCATTGGTCGCTATTACTGCATTATTGAAGTAATTTTTCCAACATTCTTCTCTTTCTGTATTAAAACTAGATAATAATATTTCTTAATTATGTATACTTAAAACACTTAGATGCTGGTGACATAGTCTTTGGACTGTATTACATTATGTGACATTTTAGTTCTGATGATATAAAATTGGAATTATTTTTCTTGCAATTCATAAGCATGTTCATACTGATATTTTATTTAATATTATTAAATAATTGATGTAGTTTTCAGAGAAGTACTGCTCCTAGTCAACACATGGTACTACTAGATCAAATTACCATCATCAGTCACTTAGCAATCATCTGCACAGACAGGAAGAATGGACTTCTATTAGTCCAACAGAAGTATGTATTTTCAAAATAAATTATAATATTGAAGGGTTTAAGAATTGCTGCGTTTGGAGATTATTGTTTTGTACCTCTAGCTATGCTACCCTCTTTAAATAAATTAATTATTATAACACTTTCTTTTCGTGGTTTAACCTTTGTTGGAGCAGGTTTTCTAACTCGTGTACCCTTCCCAAATATCTTGTCCACTTCAGTAAAAGTGGGCATGATATGTATCAATCAGCCAACTCAGATATCAGAATGAAATTATAGGCAAAATAAGGACACAATTAAATCCTAATAGAAGAGAACAGAAAGAAACAAAACATGTGGTTTACATGGGTGCAGCCATATTGAAATACTTCAGTTTTGTTGCTGCATCACACCACAAGCAAGATTCTTCATATTACTGCTTTTTCCGTAAAAGCAATTAAATTATTATAAAATGATCTTAATTTATATACTACACTTATATGATTTATCAGAGTGCCCTGCACATAACTAATTTTATAATTTTTGGAATATTTTGTTCATGTGTGAAATTAATGCTTTAGCCTCAGAATCAAGAATGGATCAAAGGTATATTTGGAGTCATGTCTCTAGTTTCACCATAGGTAGTTATTTTTGTCATCCAGTCACAAGTTTTGATACAAGAAAAGGTAGAAAAGTGTGGGTGTTTATGCATAAATTATACCCTGAAAAAAAATGCCTGGAAAAATTTGCTAGTAAGAGTAATCTCCCCCAATTGGTTATTGCTAATATAAGCAGGTGTATATTAAATTTTTTTAATGCTCTGTAATGTTTAAATACACAAGAGACTATTATTTAACATCTTGAGAAATAAATACAATTTGCACCTAATTTGTATATATTGCTGCATTTTGCTACAAGCAAATACAAAATGACAAAATAAAGAATTCTTCCTGAAAACTTGTAGCATTCACTTATTTAAAAATTACATCAGGTGTACTATTATTCAAAATGAGTAACTCTAGCAAATGTCCAGATATGAAAAGGTCTATTTCAACAAACTATCTGCATAACTCACATGCTATCGTGCATCATTAGAAGATTGTTTGTAATTCTGTTAAGGCAATGAAATTGCCATATGATATATAATAAATTCTCTAAAAATAAATAATTAAGAAATAAATGTATACAATGAATGTTCCGATTTTTAAAAAATGCCTGAACTAAACTTCTACACAGAATTAACAAAAGGGGCAAAAAAAAGAAATGTTTTTAAAATATTGCAAGATTCTTTTTCAGTAACTGATTGTGCTTTAATGATTTTGAAGCACTTCCCAGTAATCTTAAAAACAATTCCTATTGCTAGATTGTTGCATAAAACAAGATAAATTCAAATAATTAGTGGCTGCATATAGTAAGATCAATATATTGCTCTACATATATTGAAATTGTAAAGTGAATTAGGTGTAGACTATTTATATTTCTCCTCAAAAATATATTCCATCTCAAATATCGCCATTCTTTACATTGCACATATAGACTACATGTTTTCTCCTACCTTGTTTTATCTATTTATGCCTATACCTGTATGGATGGATGGATGGATGGATGTGCAAAATTTGAGTAAACACAAAATTTTAGAAGAAAGAGATGTTCTAATTCACTCCAAATTTTTTTAACAGATATACTTAGAGCAAATTGATACTTATAGTATAAAATTAAATAGTTATTAACAATCTCTAAATTAGGTTTCCATAGCTCTGATTGGTCCAATTTGGTAATTTGTCATACCTTTACAGGGGTCTAGCTGGACTTAAACTTAATTTTTAGGGAGAAGTGAGATGTGACGTATGTATATGTATACCAGGGGTCATCTGGACTTGAATGTTAGGGAGAAGTGACTTCTCCTTTTGGACAGATTAGGGAGAAGTGAGAGCAGAACAGGGAGAAGTGGCAGCATAGCAAGAAATGCACTATATATATATATATATATATATATATATATATATATATAGTGTGTGTGTGTGTGCTCTGTTTCTCTTATTTGAACTGTGTCCTATATTTCTCATTATGCATAGTTGCATTTAACATTGGTTTTAAGCAATACTTTGTCTTCAGGAAAAAAATTCTCTATGTTGTATGTATATTATAGACATATTTTGTAAGTGTATGAATGTATCATACTCATACGCAAGTGTATTCATACTTGAAAGTGTGTATGTTTAGATGGTGAGAAATATGCAATGTATTTTGGCCATATGACTTCAAAAAGCATAGCAAAAACTATACATAATAATTAATTTTAACTGACAGGAGTATCTAGATTACAGTATTGTAATTACAAATAGGTAAAAATACTTAAGCAACAGGCACTTCAAGAACAAATTATATTTTTTGTTAGTTTCTTCACTAGAAAATGGCAGTCAAAAACATTTCTAAACATGTTTGAAACAACCCCTATATTAGGCTATAACACATATGTGAGAGCACATGTACATATGTCTTCCACATCATAGTGTTCATCCTTTCAAACCACAGTGGTTACTGATGAGTAATCTCAACTTTACAACTGCATTTTGAGGGAGTTGATTCTAAATTAAATGTGAATCTTTTGACTCTCATATTTTGGTGACGTTTTTAAAAGTAGATGCATATATTTTTAGAAACGGGGATTTTCTTCATATGAGCACTCACTTTCTAGCTTTGTTACAACAATCCCTAGATAGGATTGAAAATGTATGGTTTTAATATTTGTCTACATACTCGCAATAACGTCGAGTATTGGTTGGATATTTTTTTTCTTTGCTACTTTTTCTCGTATTTTCACAAAAATGAGTGATGTAAGAAAACAACCGCGACCTTAAGTTACAGCACTTATTGATTCTACAAGCATTGTCCCATGTGTTTCTGACCAACAAATTGTTATTTTTAGGTTAAGTCTTTTATCACATAATAGTTACACTTGGCTTTCTGCGAATTATATAATTTCCTTAAATTTATGTGCACAGTGAATTATGAAAACAGACAGTCTAATGAAGATGTACTTCCAAGACACAGCGATATCAGCCATTGTTACCCCTTAGCAGGTTCACTTACGGTTCAAACTGATTTTATGAAGAAAATAATGCAAGAATGGCAGTTAAAATCTTCAAAGTATATATTTAGAAAGCGCTTTCCCCAATTCTATTCTCAAAACACAAATTGTTACTAACATATAGATGATTTAGTTTTGAAACACAAGTTAAGTTTTCATCATCATGTGATAACTTGCGGAAACCGAGTAACAATATCTTGCTGGGGAGGGAGAGTTAATTGGTCAATCAGCTATTAAAACACATGCCTGTTAATGTGCAAGAGTTTGTTTTGTTGACGCAATTGACATGAACACCTGCCAAGGCAACATGCAATCCATTTTGCCTGGGGCTTGACAACTACTTGGCTGTGTTGAGGGAGCATCTCAAAAGCCATAAACTACTATCACTCGGTGTAGATCTAAAAAACAAATGTGTGGGTGAAGTCGTTTTTGCTTTTCTAATAGAAGAAGGTGAAGTTTGCATTTTTTCGGCGACTTAGTCGCCCACTTCACCTAGTAGCATGACCCCAACCTTTATCATTGTTACTTTGTTTTTTTTTTAAAAACTATTTGTAGATCTAGTCTTGCTTGCCAGGAATCTTTGACAGTCTCATTATATTTTCCCTTCAGCAGCACAGTTTTCGACTATAGCCATGGTTGAGGATATACCTTCTCACCTTTGAAGTCACCTGCTATAAAAATAAAGACCCATAACCATCAACATAGATACATTTTCAAACTCTCCAGAGAATGGAGAAACAGAATCAGTAAAATATTACACAACAAAGCTGATTCTTCTGTGACTACCCCCCTTTAGAGTCACGCCTACCCATCTGTATGTGACATGTGAAAATCCCTAAAACTTGTCATTTTCAGACATCATCCAGAACCTATATTGAGTAAGATCAGATATATTTCATATATAAAGAAGTGACAGTTGAGTCCCAGATGTTACATTAATAAAGAAGTAAATGGACCAGGAACAGTTAGATTCCCACGAAATCACTCACTCTGAAAAAATTCGCAAAATGTGTAGCTACTTGTGCATACTGTAGACAAAATCCTGGCTAGCACAGATGTGTTTCTGCGTTAGAATCATCTCCTTGTGCATAAAACATAAAATCATGCATTCTTAACACTGCTGTTATTAATACAAAGGGAGAAACATGGAGATAAAGTATGAAGAGACTTCTGTCAAAAATGTACCCCTTGGCCAATCATGTGACAAATTCTAGTGCTACCTGAAGGGACAATTTGCACTATAGGTTACTGAAAATTAGCAAAAGTATAAACTTGGATAGCCAGTAA
The DNA here is from genome assembly GCA_029931535.1 of Margaritifera margaritifera. Lineage (NCBI taxonomy): Eukaryota > Metazoa > Mollusca > Bivalvia > Unionida > Margaritiferidae > Margaritifera > Margaritifera margaritifera. The sequence goes on along the minus strand of JAQPZY010000831.1, from coordinate 449,663 downwards.
AGACACAATATAGTTTTAAGTAGAAACTTGTGTTTTTATTGGGGGGAGTGGAATTCATACAGGAAAAATAATGCTTTGTCTTTTCAAGGGACACATTCTTAAAGAAAAGAAAACATTAAAAAGTAAATAACGGTAGAATATCATGAAGAATACAGTTGCATATAAGCATTATTTCAACATTCTTTCAAAATATGTTTCTGAAAAGGAATTTCTTATGGAGATTCCCTTTGGAAAAGATGGCACTTAGGCTTTTCTTTTGGAATGGGGGACATTCTAAAGAAAACAAAGATATTAAAGGATAGATACCAGTGGGGAATTTATAATTAATATATGTGTGTATATATATATATATATATATATAGAGAGAGAGAGAGAGAGAGAGAGAGAAACTCCGCATTCTTTAATGATAATAGTCTGAAAAGTGATTTCATGTTAAGCTTCTTTATCCTGTTTAGAGAATAACATTTGCCTTGCTTTTTTATGGGGTACATTCTAAAAGAAAACAAAACATTGAAAAATAGATACATGGGGAGAAATACAGTGGAAAATACTGTAATTACTTCGTCTGACTGACCTAGGGAAGGGTGACATTCTAAATTGAAATGAAAATATATACACCGTATATTTATAATGAGAGAGAGAAACCTAATTGATTTCTTTTGAGGAATCCCTATGCAAAAAAATGGGCGAGAGAGAGAAACTTAATTGATTTCTTTTGAGGAATCCCTATGGAAAAAAATGGGCTTGGCTTTTTTTTTGGTGTTGGGGATGCCTTCTAAATGAAAACAACATTAAAAAATAGAGGGAGAGAAGTTCACAATTAATATATATATATATATATACAGAGAGAAAAATGAAGAAAGGTTCAAAATTTGCATTTTTGCTAATATTTTAGAGGGAAATAAGTAGATTTGAACTTAAACATTGTAGAAATGGCTTCATCAAACAAATCTTTAGTATAACAATATAAGTAATTTATAACATTTTTCCTGGAGCCAATTGCTAAATTTGTTCCACGTCGAAAGAGTGGAAAACTAATTTCAGGGGTTATTGCAGTGTGAGAAAGTAAATTCTTTAAGATTTCTTATTAGTTTCCAGTACATGTATGTGCACAATTTTTGCAAATACACTGTAGCTAAAATTGGATTCCAAATCAGGTTTTCATGCTAAAAATTGACACTAGCAAGCTAGCATTATTCTGGTTACAAATCTAATATTGCTAGCTGAAGTTTCTTGTTAGTAATATTTTGTATTCAGATTTCAATTTTATTGAAATATTCTTGTGGACACTGAAAATAGCTTGATCTTTGCTAGTTGAAAACATTACAACTATCACAAAGCTGCTAGTACTGAAAAAGTTAATTTTGAGGCCTGGTTTTTAAATACATGATTTGTGAAAACATAATAAGGTTCACCCAATGCCTCATAAACATTATTATCAAAAGACTCTCCTGAACTATGGGTTTAGTCAGGAACGATACTTTCTATCTAGCCTGCATGCAGGGTATAAGACAGGAAAGGTCAAATTTGCCAGGCATAACAGATAATCTCATATGAGTTTTTATTCATCATACTGTACCATGTTGTGCAGTTTATTCCAGTTGTTAGCTCTACTGGTCATCGATCAAAAGAACTTATAGGATGGCCTGTTGTCTGTCATCTATCTGTCTGTTTGCACAGGTTTGTTAATTGCTACTCCTCTTAAACTGTGGAGGATTGCCATGAAGCTTTACACACACGTTCATCCCAAGGTCTAGTTGGTCCTAAATGAAAGTGGTGCTGCTTTGAGATCCATTATGGCCATCATTGGCCATTTGAAAATCTTGTTATTGATAGGTACTCCTGAAATGGATAGTCATATCAACATGGGATTTCAGTAATAGATATCTTATTATGTTTTGTTGGTCCTAAATGAAAATGGTGCCAGTCTGCCATCCAGTATGGCTTTCATGGAAGCCTTCTTGAAAATCTTGTTATTGCTACTCCTTTTGGATCGAAAGGAAAACTGACATGGAAATTTCACCAAAAGACTTCTTTTAATGCTTAGTTGATCCTAAATGAACATGATGCTAATCTGATGTCTAATATGGCAGCCATTTTGAAAATTTTGTTATTGCTACTTCTTTAATTGGAAAGTCATATCAAATGGAGTTTTCACCAAAAGACTTTTCTTGGTGAGTTGTTTGTCCTAAATCAAAATGTGATGATCTAAATTCCAGTCTCATGGTGGCCATCTTGAAAAACTTATTGTTACTACTCCTCCTGAATGGATTGTCATATCAACATGGGGTTGTCACCAAAAGACTTCTTATGATGTCTAGTTGGTCCTAAATGAAAATGGTACCAATCTAATATGGTCACCATGATGGCCATCTTGAAAATATTGTTATCACTGCTCCTTCTGAATTGATGGTCATATTGACAAAGAGTTTTCCTCAAACAAGACTTCTTATGGTGTTTAGTTCATCCTAATTGAAAATGGTGTTGATCTTATGTTTAATATGGCCACCACAGTGGCCATCTTGAAAATGTTGTTATCGCTCAAGAATATCAGATATTTTTTCAACACTCAGTAGTTTAAAAAGAAGAAAAATGGATTCCTGGTAATTCTTTTCAGTCAATAGAGTGTCAGTCCCTTGCATTGACTTTTGTTTGTGGGTGGGGGTTTGTGATTGAGATTTAGAAGTGAGGACAAAATCATGATTCAATTATGCATAGATTCTTTTATATTCTATATACACTGGTAAATATTGACTCATTTTTAGAATTTTAATTTTTGTTCAGAATAAGCTGCATTGATTTAAGAAGACAATCTCAGTTGACCATGTAAGTGCATAACCTATATTATAAAGCTTTATCTTGGTGGTGGGGGGGGGTCAGATTTAGAAGTGGGGACAAAACCATGCTTAATTATACATAGATTCTTTTGCATTCTTTATACAGTGACTCAGTGAATTTTGATTTTATAAAATAAACTGCATTTATTGTGAAGACAGTCGCAATTAAATATGTAATTACATAACCTATGTTGTAAAGTTTATTCTGTTATTTTTGGGGAAAGAAAAATACAAATTTAAAGAATTTAAAAGTGGGAAAAAAATTGCATTAATAATGCATGACATTCTGTTTACATTCTGTATGAATCTGTATACATGAAATCAGTACCTTTACACTTAAGATTATACATACTCAGCTCATTAATGCATGCATCTAAGTAACCTTGATAAAGGCTTGTACAAATTGTCCCTCTCTTGGAAGAATATTACTTGAAGCTGAATCTTTCTGCAAGAGAAACTATTGGGACCCTTTTAAAGGGTTAATTTCAAAATGGGAAATTAAAGGGAGACCACAAAATACATTTTTATGCACAGTATATAGTACCAGTTCATAGTACAAGCAAAAACCATGTGAAAATTATTTATACCACTGCATTATTATTTCAATTAAATTTTTGCAAATTAGTTCCCAGTATGATTATAAAATTGTTGACAAAAAATGCATTTAAGGAGAAAATTTTAACTTAACCAGTGATTTTCTACATTGTTGTCTTGCTTCTACATTCATTCGTAAGAGTGTCATCACTGCCAAAGTCCATTACATGCTGAATACTGCAATAAATTAAAATGTAGTCAATACAATTCAGCACTTACTGTGTGAATGTATCTTCACTAAACCACTTACAAAATAATAATAATAATAATAATAAATTATTATTATTATTATTATTATTATTATTATTATTATTATTATTAAAATTGAGCAATGGAAAGTCCATCTTATGTAACAATCTTTGATAGTGAAACTAAGTTGTGTTTTGACATACCTGTGTGCATGGATAGTTTCATTACATACAGTATCTGTTTTTGGCTCTACTGGTATTAGACCAGAGGAGCATAGGGGAATGTCTATTGTCAGGCATCCAGCGTCTGGCCATCTGTTAGGACAAGTTTATTGTCACTACTCCTCCAAAACTACTTAGTCCTAAATGAAAATGGTGCTGCTTAGATATCCAGTATGGCATACTTGCCATATTCCCAGACAGTGTTGGTTTTTTTTTGAGACTTAAAAAGTGTGACCCCGCAAAAGCAACGTTATTCAAATGAGAATAAGCTATCATTTCAAATCAGCCTATAGCAATTTACTGGAAATTCAAATCTGAATAAAAGAAATTACAATGTTCTCTCTGAAACATGTAATATACTTGAAAAAAAATAAAAATGGTAGACTTAGCATTGTCAAATAACATCACTACAAACATGGTCACAACCTAACATACATTAAACACGAAAATACACCAAGTTGCTTTCAATAGTTTAGTACTATACACTGTAGTTGGTTTGACGGTAATGCAAGTTATATTTGTTATCACAAATATGCCTACACTTTCCTACGCGAATGTGCTTCCATGTCTATGTTGGCGCAAGCAATGGCCAAAGTCGCTAAAAGTGATAAAAGCTGTAGGATGGTAATGAATATCCATTTCAAAACAATGAATCTGCCAATTAAAACATTCAAGGTTTGTGGTAGTTGGCTGAGTTGCTAAAGTCTTTGACTGCTGATATTGTAACGTATTTTTGAGGTTAAAGTCACACCTATGGCTGTGAAATTTATTCTCAGGCAGAAGTAATGAAAAAAGGTACTGTTTTATGCAGATACACAATTTGTCATTTAATTTATGATTTAATACTTTTAAATTATCAAAATTCCATGGTGCAGTTCATTTCAGGTTAACCAGATATTCAAACATGTTAATGTTTTCATGAGTTATCAGATCACATGATAAAATGTTTATTGCAATCATGTAATGTCCAATGAAAATATGAGAAAGTTAAGGTGGCAAAACTGCTGAAGAAAATAAGATTATGTCATTTTTTTAGCACTTCTAGTGCATTGTGTACTACAATTTTCCTTTTTCCCTTTAAAATGTTGTGTCCCCCAAATCTGGAGGGTGAGGCACACAGTGTCCCCTGACCTTTGGATCCTAGGTGCAACACTGCATTAGAGATTGAATGGTGCTGTTCAACCTACCGAAATAATCATTTTTTAAATTTTATATATGGAGTAAAAACCCGACTTCAGAGAAACGTTGCCGCTGATCACAAACTTTAATAAAGATGGCTTCAACGTTCTCATTCAATGCAGTCAGTGATGTGTAATATTTGTTTTTCAACATGCATCTGTTTGATGTACTTTACTTCAGACAAATTGGGTTGTTCCACTTAATGTACTTCACCAATGCAAATTAGCCTAATGGGCCCTCCCTAGCTATTGTGAGCCAATTCAGTAAATCTCTGAAAGGTGTCTGTTTTTCTCTGACCACCTTACCTTTTAATTGTTTTTAAAACAGCTCTATAAACTGCCCCGAGGAGAGGTTTACATAAGCTCCGAGCAAGACTGTTTACTGTTTATACATATCACAGATTACGGGCATATATCATCGTGATGAAGAAATGTACATTTTTTTCTGTTTTTTTTTTTTTGTGTGGGAAAATATTTGTTTCTCTAATATTGATGAAAATCGTGTTTTTCTAAACACGATTGTGTCGGGGGGGGGTCCAAAATCGTGTTTTTCGCATGACACGTTGTGATATGGCATGTGTGAATATGACCACCAGAGTGGCCATCTTGAAAATATTGCTACTTCTACTGAATGGAAAGTCGTATCAACATGGGGTTTTCACCAGAATACTTCTAATGATATGTACAAGGTCCTAAATGAAAATTGTGCCATTGAGATGTCCAGTATGGCCACTTTGCAGCCATCTTGAAAATCTTGTTATCATTACTCCTCCTGAATGGAAAGTCATATTGACATGGGGTTTTCACTAAATGACTTCTTATGATGTCTGGTTAGTCCTAAATGAAAATGGTGCTGATCTATGTCCAATATGGCACCATCTTGAAGATCTTATTGCTTCTCCTCCTGAATAGAAAATCATATTGACATGGGATTTTCAACGAATGGCTGCTTATAATGTCTGGTTGCTCCTAAATGAAAATGGTGCTAATCTGACATCCAGTATGGCCAACATAGCAGCCATCTTGAAAATGTTATTATTGCCGCTGCTCCTGAACAGAAAGTCATATCAGCATGGGATTTTCACCAGAAGACTTATTATGATGACTAGTTGCTCCTAATTAAAAATGGTGCTGATCTGACATTCAATATGACCACCTTGGAAGCCATCTTGAAAGTCTTCTTATTGCTACTTCTCAGTAAAAGTTACATCGACATGGTGTGTCTACCAGAAGACTTATTCATATTGACATGGGGTTTTCACCAGAAGACTTATTATGATGACTAGTTGCTCCTAATTAAAAATGGTGCTGATCTGACATTCAATATGACCACCTTGGAAGCCATCTTGAAAGTCTTCTTATTGCTACTTCTCAGTAAAAGTTACATCGACATGGTGTGTCTACCAGAAGACTTATTCATATTGACATGGTGTGTCTACCAGAAGACTTATTCATATTGACATGGTGTGTCTACCAGAAGACTTATTCATATTGACATGGTGTGTCTACCAGAAGACTTATTCATATCGACATGGTGTGTCTACCAGAAGACTTATTCATATTGACATGGGGTTTTCACCAGCAGACTTATTACGATATTTAGTTGGCCCTAAATGAAAATGGTGCTGGTCTGAGATTAAGTATGGCCACTATGGCAGCTGTCCTGAAAATCTTGTTATCACTACTCCTCCTAAATTGATGGTCATATTCACATTGGGTTTCACCAAAAGACTTCTAATGATGTTTGGTTGGTCCTAAATAAAAATGGTGCCGATCATACAACCGATGTGGCTGCCACAACAGCTAATTTGAAAATCTTGTTAATACTTAAAAATATCATACATGGTTTCAGCACTCAGCAGTTGAAAAGAAGAAATGGTCTTATCTTAAATCCTGGAAATTCTTTGGTCCAGTCGAGCATCAGTCATTTAGAGGGACTCTTGTTAGGGAGTCGTACAAACACTCTAAATATGGTACAGGCAGAAGTGGCAGATGCTTTGTAAATACATGCCATTTACTTTGCACTAGATTTTGTCAATTTGATGTTACAGTTCTCTTGCAAATTGACAATGGGGCATCCTTGGAGTTACAAATCTCTTATTTGATGGGAACAGGACATTGTAGACTATGGATAACGCCATCCAGTTCATGCAACTAGCCAAGCCAAAGTTGAGAGTACAGTAAAACCTGTCTTGAGAGACCAGGTTCTCCATGCACAGATTTATTAATTATAGTGTATTATGAGGGACCATTCTTTTTTGGCAGAACCTGTTCCTTCAAGACAGGTTCATCTGTAATAGCTTCGTCCATAATCCATTCATTTTTGGATTATGAAAGTTCATTATATCCCATATCTTCATAACCTACTGTTTTAAGCAGTTTATTTATACCCTTTATATTGGTCTGAGCTGATTGACAATTTCATCGCTTTGTCTCATAAACAGATCCATAAGAGGGACCACTGTATTGATATTGCCAAATGTCAGTATGTGTAAATTTAACGTATGTACTCACATATAAGTCAACATATAATGTGCCAGCAGTTCAGGGTCCATGTTGTTTGTTTTATTGATTACTCCTAACAAACTGCAAAGACCCAGATCTGCCGGTGCATTATGCTACAGCAGATCAGGGTCTATGCAGTTTGTAGTTGGATCTGACTTGTATCAAAGTATATGCAGTATGTATAACATTTGAATTACTGTATTGTCTGTAATTTTTCATACAGTTCTCATTGTTTATTATAGGAGCCATGGTGACTGAATGGTTAGCATGCTGGATTTGTGATCGAAAATGTGTGGGTTTGAATCCTACCATTGGATCAGCCCCAGTCAGCTACCATGGTGTGTCCTTGGTCAAGTCACTTTACTCTGATTGTCTGAAGACTATATAACCTACTTGTGTTGCTCTGCCATAAAACAATAAACCAAACTCAATTATTATATTTTCAAGTGCACAAAATGTTATACATAAAGTATTAATTATAATCTTCAGCTGATTTGAAAATGCATGTACACATTTTTCAAATGTTTAAGAATACAAAGTTTTCTGTATGTAGAAATTGAAGTAAAAAAACAAAAATGATTTTTGTGGAATGATGGTGTATGAAAATTTGCAGCACACAGATATTGAGCACAATATGTAATGTAAAAAACTTGTATTACTGTTTTCTATCAACAATTTGTTTTGTATCCTAGATGATGCCTACTTTTCATGGACAGTCAGCCTCCTCAGACGATGTGTCATCAGAGGCCAGTACATCCTACAGAAGTGGGGAGCACTCGGGCTACCTTATTCAGAACATGGACAAGTTTCAAGAGGATAAAGGCTTCACGGACATTACCATAGATGTGGAGGGTCGCCAGTTTGCCTGCCACAAGGTAATCCTGGCAGCAGGCTCTCCTTACTTCCGTTCTATGTTCTCATCTGGCATGGAAGAATGTAGAAAGGAAGTTATAGAACTGAAGCATTTAGACAGTGAGGTGTTTGAACAAGTGCTTAGATTCATTTATACTGGCCATGTCAATATCAACCAGAGACTTGTAGAAGATGTCTTCACTCAAGCCCATATTCTGCAGATCTCAACATTGGTTGATCTGTGTGTGGAATTCTTTAAGGCAAATATGAATGATAATAATTGCTTGGCTGCCCTCACATTGGCTGATATTCATGCACATCAACCACTTTATGAGTTCTCCAAAGAGCTGACTTGTCAATATTTCCACCTTCTGGTGAAAGAGGAAGATATCTTCAAACTATCTCCTGAATGCATTATTGACCTTTTGAAAGACCGCAGGCTGAACTGCCCCAATGAGGAGGTTGTATTTGAGACAGCCTTGAAATGGCTTGAGACTGACTTACACAAACGGAAGGCCTACCGATACAAGCTGTTGGAGACCATAAAGTTTCCCTTTCTTTCTAAAGTCTACCTTCTTGATGTTGTGGCTAATTGCACTCATGTCATGAATGATGAGAGGGGAAAGGAACTTTTCGAAGATGTCATGGTGTATCACACCATTCCAGCTCGGAGACCTATGTTACCCTCCTATCAAATCACCCCTCGCTGGTCCTTTCCAGTTTTAGAAATTGCAGTGCTGCTTGGGGGAAGGCTCTCAGATGGTGTTAGCAATGATGTGGAATGCTACACCTCAGAGTCAAAAGAGCCCTTTTCACTGAGACAGTTGCCTTTCAAGAAGAGAAATGAATTTGCAGTGTGCATGGTGGGAAACAATATCTTTGTATCAGGTGGACTGAGAAGTGCAGAATTCTGGAAGTATGATTCCTCATTTGACATGTGGATGAAAGGAGCGAGTTTGCTAAATGCTCGACGAAGGCATGGAATGGCTGCAGTTGATGACCATATCTACGTCCTTGGAGGTTTTGATGAGGATAATGTCCTGTCCACCGTGGAATCATGGCAGTTTGAGTCAAACAAGTGGGAGGACTCCGGAGTATTGGCACAGCCAGTAGAAAACATGGGGTTTGTTTCATTTGGGAAAAAGATCTATCTGTTTGGGGATAAAAACCACAATGAGGTTGTCACAAACTGTGTTCAGTGTTATGACACAGCAACAAGACAGTGCTGCTGTATCCTTACTAGTGAGTTGCCAGCAAATGACATGTGCCTCACTGCTGTTGTGCTTAACAGCCAGATTTATGTTGTTGGGCTCGAGGGTGTGTTTCGGTTTTCGCCTCAAACTGAGACATGGGAAATCTTGCCAGAACAGGAGGATTGTCGCGATTTTGTTAGTCTGGCTGTACTGGATGAAAAAATGTATGCATTTGGTGGACGGCGAAGGAGTGCAAAGGACTACCTGTACACTGATATAATTGAATGCTTTGATCCAAAATTAAACCGCTGGAGCCGAGCTGGAAATTAGCCTGTGGCCATGTATTCATATGGATGCACTCGAATTATAATGAATAAGAAAGAGAAAATTGAACAAAATAGTCTTTTTGGAGACTAGACAGTAGAAAAATAAGATTGATTTTTAAAAAAGCTTGTTGTAAATACAGAGAAATATTAAAATTTAGGTAATTGTTTGTATTGTATCAGACAAAGAGCTGCTTTCTGAGAATTTTGGACTAAAAGGTTAATGGATTATACACAATTGAATACATCTCTTTATATTTGTGACAGAGAGTAGTACATGTGCAGTTAAGTGACTCTTTTTCCTTTTTGTTGATAGTAGCAGACTATTTTTATATAGAAAACATTTGTGTAAAAAATTGGAATGTATATATTTCATCTTCAGATACATTACGCGATCATAATACATTTGGAGTACGACTTCTGCATTGCAAATCCAGCCCTCCAAAGGTAATTTTAGTATGCTAAATTGCTAAAATTCATCTGTCCACCTAGGTGAGAGTCAGACAAGAGTGTTCTTGCCATAGAGGGATTGGCACTAAATCCCAACCATACTACAGTTACTATTTCCACTTGTGCTAGAAAGCATGCTCTTTTGGAGACTTCCCAAAACCATTTTCCATGGGTGCTTTTTTGACTTTTCGATTGATTCTAAGCAGCTTTCTCACACAGGGAAGCATACTCCAGTGATATTTCTGTTTATTTCTTGCTTTTTCTATCCGAAACAAATTAATACTTTATTGAGCTAACTTTGTCTTGCAAGATACATGTTGGCACCATGTCTACAGGGCTCGAATTTAACACAAATTTCCTTGTAGCCAGAAGGACTAGTATACTGAGAAATTTACTAGTCCTGCCAAATCTTTACTAGTCCTGTCCACAAAACAATGTCACACACTCGTATTGAGATTAACAACAATTTTATTTCATAAATAGCATTATCATATGAAATGCAGAAGTACAGAAGTATAAATCGTGCTTCAAATCATCAATCAGTCAATTCACATTCCTTGTTTCTCAAGATAATCTGGATCCAATTCCAGAAAGGGATCCAGGTCTCCTTTCTTGTCCTCCACCTGCACTCTGGGTTGATATGGGGTTTGTTCTGGTCTCCTTACCCGTCTGGATGTTTTCTCTGTGTTTGTTTTTGCGAATTCCGTACCCCAATTATACCGCATAACGTTCTTCTCATCATAATTCAGCCATTCCCTGTCTTTTGACCATGTCTTCTGAAACGTTTGATTACGCTTTTCCCTATCATAACAGTTATTCCTCTCTTTTATGTCATTTTCATTCAACTTTTTTTTTTCCGGTGGCTGAACACCTTCTATAAAACACCACATTTTGCCTGTCTTGCAAGGAGGGAATTGTGCCTCGTTTTGAAATATGAGATGTTACAGTACAGCTGACGCGGATTATTTAAAGTAAGAAAAGGAATGGCACAGTGTCCTTTATATAACAAAATCAGAGCAAGAAACATGTTTCAAAGCATGTGCCTCTGCCCCCCCCCCAGCCCCTTAAAATTAAATGGCCTCTCCCTAATAAAGACTTGACTTCAGTGGATGTTTTGCAGGATCAAAGCAGTGGCTATCGTAAACACTGTTATAAAATATTAGCATCAGAAGGTAATGTTAGTTTCAGCTAGGAAAAGGTGCGTTCCTATCAAACAAAGCTATCTGACTCGGCGCGTTGTACTTAACAGCTCCAATTATGGTCTCATCATTAACAGCGGAAGTTTGGTAATAGTTCCTAATTAATCGGACCTCAATGTATTCGTTCGTTCTTGTAAGGGAAAAATATAAAAACTATTTTTATCGTCATAGAAAAAGGTAGTTATATGGAAATGGTGTGTCAGTAATGTAATCGTAACATTGATCTAATTCTTATATTTTTTTAGATGCAAATGTAAAATATGCAGTTTCCCGTTTGTGACTGTTTAAGCGTTTGGCTAGCGAGACCAAAAAAAAAAAAAAAATAAACAAACAAACATACAAACTAATTTCTTTGAATAGTTTTTGTCGTGTTTCTGTGTGTGGTATACCACTTTGTAGTTTGTTACTGTGGTCGAGTGGATAAAGTGTCATACCAGCACGAACACACACGCAAACGCACACGTACTTGACCCTGGAACACAAGGTCGGGAGTTCGCGCCCAATGGTGGGAATATTCGTTCGTGCTTTTTGCTCCATGACGCTAGGTCCAACACAGTTTTCGTTTTAATTTTCTTACTTTTATGAACTTTTCCAAATTTATGTATGTGTAGATTTATAAATGGTCAAATTTTAATATTTTCTGAATATTTCCTAAAAATGTCATCGTATCATGCACTGAAAAAGTAACATTTAGTTATAATTAATAAGCATTCTAGCGTTACTTTTTAAATGTTAACTTTGGTGAAAAATTCTTCTAAACATTATCAGAATCATTAAAAATCTTTCACGGAAGACACATCTTTATGACTTGGTGTGAACGATGAGGTCGCTAACTGCAGAAAGCTTGGCAATCGGGGAATACGTAAACTCTTACCGAACTTATGATTTGGATTCCATGTTGTATGCGTGCGTGTGAGAGAGAGAGAGATAGAGATGCTTTAAAACAGGTTATTCTCAATTTTATATATTATATATAATGTGCAATAGAAAAATGAAGAGAAAAAGATATAAGTAAAACAAAAGTACGATCGATTCACTATCCATGTCTAATATAGTGAAGTTCAGCCCCTCTAAAACAGCGCGCGTTGAAATCAGATGATCCAAAAGAAACACAAGAAACAAAATTGTTTTTATTTATGGTTGAGGGGAGAGATTTTAAATCTGAATAACTTTCCGCATATAAAGTTGTAGAATGCCATAAATTTGTTGGAAATAAAAATCTCTTAACAACTAACATTTGACTATTTCCAAGTCATTTTTCATTTCATACGTTATCAGATTAATTAGGATCAATTACCAAACTTCTGCTGTTAATGACAGGACCATAATTGTCGCTGTTAAGCGAAATGTGCAAAATCGGATGGCTTCTTGTTATAGAAACGCACCTTTCCAAGGCAGAAATTGACTTATCTTCTGATGCTAATATTTTATGACTGTGTTTACAATGGTCACTGCCTTGATTCTACAGAACATCTGTTGAAGTCAAGTCTTTATTAGGTAGAGGCGTAAACAAATGCTGACTGTTGATAACCGAAACTTACTAGCCCATCAGACCATTACATTATGAAAGTTACTAGTCCTACAGGAAATCTACTAGCCTCGGGCTAGCGGACTACCGCTAATTTCGAGCCCTGTGTCTATGACCTGCCTTACAGTCTGGAGTATGTCAATTCAATCATAGTACTCAACCTAGTATATGAATTCTATTAAGTTTTTGTCTGCTGTTACATGTCGCAAGATCATGTGTGTAATTTTATTAGATATTTGTGTTAATCATTAGTGTTCTCTTTCAGTAAGTTCACTGACATCACCAGTATATGCCTTTGTTTTATGTCTTTGCAGGTTTCAACATAGTGGACAGGACTAAGTGCATAGGGTGCAAACATTTTAAGCTGGCATTCGATAGCCATGCTACCTGTCTGATTTGTATGGGGTGAAATTCGAACCATACGTGCAACATTTGCACATGATGGATGGAAAATGTATGGGTAACCATCTTGGACAAACAGAGCACCCAGGTGAATGCGAGAGCGAGAAAATGCACGATCAAGGATTCAGATGCCATCAATAATGCCACCAATGCTGCCTTGGTGAGCAACTTTTTACTGACTGAATCGTTGAAGGTGGAAAGTTCACTGGTCCAGAAAAAGTTTTAGTGTGTCATATCATCATGGGCATGACATACAGCTCCAGACCCGCACTCACCTCCGCAATCAGAACATATTTTCTTGGTTATATCTATTGGGTCAGTTCCAATTTGGTATGGCAGCCCATCTGGACCAGCAGTGAGATTAGAGGTTGATCAGCTGTGGTCAGCAGTGGTTCAGATTGTAAAAAAAATCCTGAATGGTCTGGGTACGGTGATCAACATCATGGAAACTGGCAATGGAAAAGTGAATGGCTTTTACCTGTCAGGACTTGACATTGCCATCAGAGGTAGATCAGCTGTGGTCAATACCGGCTCTGATATGGCCTTAACTCATACCTGAAGGAACCAGGTACAGTGATAAAATATCCCATCTTTCCCCATCCCAGCATCATACAACCTGCACCAGCATCATTAATCAAACAGCCTCTATCCATTACTGGCTTCCTGGGACCATTGCAGTTCTATCATTGGTTTCAGTCATGTCATGACATGTCATCAACTATGGCAGCAATACAGTCTTCGATGCCCAGTGCTATGCATGGAATATAGGCCAATCATTATAGGGAACACTGGACAGCTCTATTACCAGCACCAGCCCTGTCACATCCCTGCACAAGCTAAAGCAATGATGCAGTCCCAGATACTTGGAATCAGTCACACATCATCATCGAGTTCTGCACAGAATACCTGAAAGCTCCTTACCAGGTTCGGCTATGTCACATCCTGGCACTACCAATGACGCAGATACAGGCCCAGATGCCTAGCATCATTCCTGAACCATTTGCGAATTACGCACAAAATACAGCACAGCCCCAGCTCCATAACATCTCAACACCATCTACAGAAATGATATAGAGCTTTCCAGTATCATTTTCATGCCATTGACAATTCACTCAGTGAACAGCTGGAGATTACAGTATCCCAATCTGAGTGTACACCATGTTTCGCTGACTGCCAATTTTTAGCTTATTTCACTAGCTTCATCACAAGCATCACAGGAGGCCTCTATGTCACCCCAGTCTTACATTTGAGGACTCGCACTGGTACTCTCTTCTATACTCAATCTGATGATGTCCTTCGAAGACTCAGTCTTCTATGCATTGATCGAAGTTTTTGGGCTCATGCATATGGAGTTTTGACTGGCTCCTTTGACACTGTTGTTGACAATGTGCACAGTTCCCACATCAGTTGACTGGTTGGCCAAGAAAGACCAGCCAATATTCAAACAGCTATCAGTCTGGTCGAGAGACTTATTTATTGCACTGTTTATAGAGGCAGCTTTAAGATCCAAGACTCCCATCTAACTTTAACAAGACATTTTATAGGGTGTATATGCCTATCTTTCAAGCAGAGCTCCCAGCTGTCAACAGAGACTTTGCAGGCCTGAGAATGTCAAAACCCACATTGATTCATGTGGACCAAAAGTCATTCCTTGACAGCTGGTCTGAAATGTTATGGCAGTAGGAACCATGTTCGATTTGGTATCCATGGCTACATATCGGCAATCTGAACAAAGCCTAGCCTTCCATGTCAGTAACCCTGCTTCTCATTCTTAGGAGTCAGTCTTGTGGATGGTGCATGTTCTTAATAGAGCAGTACAACACTCTGTCTAATTCCACAACAGCAGCAGTGAATTTACAACTGGCAGAGAGAGAGACACCTTTCTCTCCACATCTATCTTCCAGAATGATCACCATAAGGCTGCACTTGGAGCATAGCCATTGTCATCTAATCTGTTCTTTCATGGTCACGTTGAGAAGATTCATGAGCAGGCAGTCATAGAAATAAACACAGCACAGTCCCAACATGCAAGACTTTATGCCCTGTTTCAGAGCAGAGATGCAAGAAATAAGAAGGACCCCTCCCCCCCCCCACACACACACACACAATAGGGCATGCCAAATGGAAAAGCAGTCCTACAAGCCCTTCTCACACCCAAAATCATGCTTTCCAAGGGTCTCTGTTGCCAAACAGATAGGAGTTTCTCTCTCCACCAGCCTCCATGTTACAGAAAATGAGCTATGCTTATGCTGTCCTTTTTGCACATTCCAAAGGGGGGAGAATAAAACACTTCATCATGGAACGCGAATGAATTTGCCCCAATAATCCATGGGTCTTGCAAATCATTTTGGAGGGCTACCACATCATATTCAGTGCCCCTCCCCAGTTGTCATGGACTTCCTTCACTACAGACATCCCGAGACCCAGCCAGGACTGATGTTCTGTAGCAAGATATAAACAACCTACTCACAAAAAGGGTGGTTTGAGATTGCTCCAGACTAAAAACTGTACTTAGTCCCAAAAGCCAGCAAGAACACCCTTTGCCCTGTCATAGATCTGAGCACTCTCAACCATTATATTTATTCAGGCACCATGGTTCAAAAAAGTGACACAGAGACTGGTTCTCAATACTATTCAGGATGGAGGCTTCACAGTCAGTTTAGACCTTTGTGGTGTATACCTCCATATTCCAGTTCACAAGTCTTCCATGATATTCCTGAGGTTTGCTTTCATGGACACTGTATACCAATTTAGGGCACACCCTTTTGGTCTGAAGATCAGTCCTTGGGTCTTCACAAGAATTATGGACAGAGTTGTATCAGTCTTCAGAACCATCTCTATATATGTGACTTCCAACTACCTCCACAACATTCTGCAAAAGCATATGGTGAGTTACATTCTAAATCAAGGCATGAAATTCCTTGTTTCACTTGTGATTCATCTTGGATTCCTTGTCAACAAGGACAACTTCAGTATAATCTCAACATTTTACCCACTTGGGTATGGAGTTCAAAATGTATGTGAACAGGGTCTGTCTCTTTGAACAACTTTGGAAAATTGTCTTGACAGTGTCTTCTGTTCTCTCAAAGAATCACATCTCAGCCCATGAATTTCTTTGCCTCGTGGGTCTCCTCAGTGCAGCAGATGATCTCATCATCCTCAGGCACCTGTTTATGAGACCATTGCAAAGGATTATCTTGTTCCAGTGGTGTTGAAAGCTTTGCTCACTGGATCAAGTGATTCCAGTTTCATGATATATGAAGTCTCATCTCAGCAATGAGAGAACCTCAGCCGGCTTATAGAGAGTATTTCTTTGAAGCCACAGCTCCCAAAAATCACAACCTGAATGGATGCCACCTGAGCACGCTGGGGTGCCCAGCTTCTGTCCTTGTTTTGAGAAGTCAGCAGCATGTGGCCCATTCAGGACTGTGAATTACACATCAGTCTTCTAGAGGTGAAGGCCATAGTGAATGCATTTTAATCATCCAGGAGATGATTTCTGGAGAAGATGTTCTCATTCTGTCTGACAACTCCACTGTGGTAAATCACATCAGCCGGCGAGGAGGGACCAAATTCCCAGACTTCTGCTTTCTGGTTTGGGATTTTCTCAGGTCAGGTCATCAGTAATAGATACACATTCAAGTCTGGCACATTTCCGGCAGACTCAATGCATTAGCAGACTCACTGTCTTAGCAAAGCAAGCTAACTGAAACTGAATGGTCAATTCATTCCTCAATATTCAGACAAATTTGCACCCGTTGGGGTCAGCCACATGTGGATCTATTTGTGACAAGGTGGAATGCAAAGCTATCCACCTTTGTCTCTCCAGTCCCAGATCCAAATACTTTGGCAGTCTACACACAGTCCAAGAACTGGAATTGTCTGGATACATATGCCTTCCCTCCTACCCCTCTGATCTCGAAGGTTTTGCAGAAAGCAAGGGAATCAGGGCTGCCTGCTCCATATTGCACCCCTCAAGTGGGAAAAATCATGGATAAACAATCTAGTAAGATGAGCAATGGAAATTCCGAGGAAAAACATGATCTTTCTTCACCTTCTCAAGCAACTGTGAATGCAGGATTTTCATCTGAATTGGGAATTGTTGAACCAGCATGCCTGGTTCATTAAACAAGCCCTCAGGGGAAAACAGTTCTCAGAACAATTAGTGGACATAATCACACGACCAAGAAGGCCCACCACTTTCAAAGCATACAGAGGGAAGTGGAAAGCTTTCTCCCAGTGGTGCAATCAGAAACACATTAATCAGTTAAAAGCATCAATACCACAGTTATCATACTTCCTCCTTTGACTATTTGAAGAGAAAAACTTTGCTCCCATCATGATATAAGAGAAGTTAGCTCCCATCGTGATAAAAGGCTATTGCTCCACAATTTCTAACATGTTTCATCATCATGAAAGGGAGAACATAGGCCTGAACAAAAATATCTGGCCGTTTAAAATTTTTTTGATCTGTCTCACTGACGGCTTTTGCCCCCCCCCCCCCTCCGAGTCCAAAATGGAATTTGCCTTGTGCCTTGGGGTTCTGACATGGCTGAATAAAGTTCCTTTTGAACTTATGTCTGCACTTGGTTCCTGGTTATTTTAGCTGGTTGAATCAGTGAAATATATGCCTTATTGGTCAATCCGAA
This sequence comes from Margaritifera margaritifera, assembly GCA_029931535.1. NCBI lineage: Eukaryota > Metazoa > Mollusca > Bivalvia > Unionida > Margaritiferidae > Margaritifera > Margaritifera margaritifera. Next base: position 431,543 of record JAQPZY010000831.1, on the reverse strand, counting down.
CTTTTTAAGTTCTGTCTTCCTGGTTCAGTTTCAATCATGATGGTTCCTGCCTTCATTGTTAAGAAGAGGTTCCCACTCATGGAGAATAAGTCCTTTGTTGTGAAACCTCTTTCTTCATTAGACCCTTTGCCATGGGGGCATCAACAGAACCCCATTTGGGCTTTGAAGTGATACCTGAAGCAAACCAAGCTCTTGCAAAGAGGGAGTTTTTGGTTATTTCTGCTGCACATAAAGAACTAACCCAAGACCAAATGAATTTCTTACACATATAGGCATTATACACTTTCATAGCATTTGAGTGTAATTTTTCCTTAGCTGACATTGTCCAAACCATGGGCTGGAGGTCAGAGATGACTTTCTCCACCTTTTACCTTAGAGATATTTAATCTCAAAGGGCTCAGTTTGATGTAGTGGGACCTTTAGCAGCAGCACAACAGGCTACCGTACTGGATCCTTTAAAAGCTTCATATGATCAGGGCCTATTGACTTCCACTTGATTTGTGTAAGGAAAAATTATTTCCCTACTAGGCACATGCAGGATATCTTTGGCTTCTGTATTCAGTATTTCTCATGAGAGTTGAAGCTGCTTCACATACATTAGGGGACCAGAGATTAAGCCTTCTCCAGGGGAAGAGGAATGTAACTCCCTCCACCTCTTACCTCTTCTCCTAATATATTATGATTGCATAATGTATTTGAAGAAGAAACCAATTTTTGGAGTGAAATATGTTTTTGTGATAACACTTATCCACTTATAATAAGGCACACCCTCCCAGCCTCCATATAGTTACATTTTAAATCCTTTCAGAGCATGCATATCTGCTCCAGTAGTAACTTTAGTATGGATGGAATTTATTGCCAATCCCCCTTTTAGGGGAGATCACTCTTGTTTGACTCCCACCTAGGTGGGCAGACAAATTATTACACGTTTATTATTAACAACCAGTTTTGTAGGACTGAATTTGTGAGGTAGTTGTCGTACTCCTAATATACCGGTATTATGATCAGGTAAGTATTATTAAAGAAAAATATTTTACTCCAGAAATTGGTTTTTAAAAATACCCTCATTTTTGACAGATTCGTTCTGCAAAACTTTTTCTTAAATTGATGTATTCTTATTAGGTCAAATCAAAGGAAGAAAAATATTAGATACATTTTCAAATCAGAATAATATTTAAAACAGTGTGCATTGGCTATCTGATATTGATTCCATCTTGTTTACGTATTAGAGGCTCTTGCAGTTATGAGACTAAAGATAAAGTTTCAAGGAAGCGACAATTTTTAACTTGCCAGCAATTGACCCCTTGGAAAAACTTAGTAGGCGTTACATTGTATACTTACTAGGCTTTGTATACTTGTTACCATAACTGTTCCAGTGAAATTTACATTTTTCTTGTTGAGAAACATTCCCATTATTTAACATGTGATTTATACATATAGGGTGAAAATTTCATAACTATTGGATAAAAAATGTCAGGTTATACGGATTTTAAATTGTATTTGTTGTGTATAGAAAACTACCTAGGTGACCCACCCAAACAACCCTAAAACTACCAGTCCAAATGCAATTGCAAAATGTATTACACCTAGCTGGTGATTGGAATGATTTGGGGCTGTAGTGGCTAAGGGCGGCACGAGCTGTGACCTCGTCGCTAAGTTTCTGGACCAACTGCATGACGTGATTCTAGCATAAATCAAGTGCTCGGACTCTTCGCCACTGATACAAACCGCGTTATCGAATACTTAGCCACTTATGGCCCAGACGATGTTGGCTGCCAAGTCGATGGGAATGGCAGTTTCGCCCTTATTGCTGGGACGCAGCCACATGTCAGAGATTTCGTCTGAGTCCTTTTGGGGGCGGCGGCTTGGTCTGCATGGAATTGCTTGTGTAAAGCTGCTCAAAGCGCTTCACGTCCTTATTGACCATCCATATTTGTTCGTTATGGACGAAAATGCCAAACACGATTCTTGTATGTGTGTTACGTCGTTCTGTCTCAAAGTTAGCAACAACATTATCATGGATGTCTATCACAATGCCGACAGACGCCATCACGTAACCAAACCTTTGCATCACCCCAACACATTTCCCAGGCCGCGACGTTGACCGGGAGAGGTTGGTTTGGCTGAGGGAGCTTCCACAGCCATTTGTAGATTAGCTCTGAGATGGACGTCAATTGTATATCCCATGAAAAACGCGCTGAGCAAACATCGACCTGGGCGAAAGTTTGTGCCGTTTCGACGTGGGATTGAGCTATCAACCTACTGGCAAAACACAGCGGGCTGATCCTTTCCACACTCGTTTTTAATGCCAGTCGAGTGGTTCCTTTTGTCGACTATGATAACTTTAACCTCTGGCTAGAGACTACCCCGGTGTTCCAACTAGTACAGTTGACCCAACGCGTCAAATAGTTCAGTAACAATCCCAGCATCGCTGGAGACAGACCCCTGCAGTGTTTTACGGAACACCCTTGCATCCCGTTATGTACAAACCACCACACCTCTGCGAAAAGACTGCGCCCAGCACCTTTGGGGTTTTTTCCCTAAGACTAATCTCTAGTCGAGCTTTTTTACGACTAATCTCAATGTGAGCTCTATCATGTAGGTGTCTACACTCTGGGTCGGCATCTCATTTTCTAACACGTCTAGATACCAATCCAGTGACTCTATTATTGACTTGTCCGCCGACTTGTTTGAAGACAAACGTGGTGCCGGGATGGTCCTTGGTATATTCGAAGATCGAGGCGCCGGAATGGAATTTTTGCGTAGTGTCGAAATCGGCCTTGGTATTTGCTAGTATATATAACACATTTATGTATAATACATCTAGCTTTTAACAACTTTCGATTCACTATTTGAACAATTAAAACACACTGCTTGAATACCAATTGCTTTTTTAGACCTGCAGTAGTCAAGGGGTTCAATTTGCATACCGTTTTCCCCAGCCTAACTAGAGAATATAACAATTTTCGTCCCTTTAAACATCCTTTATCTTCTTTAGTTGCGGAGCTCGTATCAGAGCTCAAAATGATATCTATATGCTCGGAACATCAGTCAACTGATATAGTGTTTCGTCTAATTATTCATCTGAAAAAGCAATATTTTTTGTCTGCCCTTACACTTTGAAAACACTGGCACAGCTTTTTTTCTCATTGATGTTAAAATTCCCAGTTACTGAATTTGAATGAGCGAGATCAAGCAATTCTTATAAATAAGTCCGGGGTTGTCATTTTAAAGGTGATATTAGCTAACGCAAGGTTCCAAAAGAATGTAGCCTACAGTTTTTCTTGATTTGGAATCTTCAATAAACTTTATCATTACGCTGATATATACTAGATAAAGAATAGTTGAAAGCACAGAACCTTGCCGAACATCTTCCTTAATTGGTATGGGATCAGATTTAGAGTCATTTATAGGAACAGTGCTTTGGATATCAGATTATGATTCGTTTATTACATTGTAGAGTTTGCCAGTATTTTCCAATAGGGAAAACTTTCTGAAAAGTCTCTCGTGCCAAACGGTGCCAAGCACTTTACTAATGTTCAAAACATGCGGCAAAACTTCAGATTATAATTCCAGGTCAGCGAAGATAGCTTCATGCAAGCTACAGGATGCCGCTCTGCAACTCTGTCCATTTTACCAGAGTATTCGGAAAATGTTGTATAGTTGTTGTGTACCATGTGTTAAATCTATTGGATATATATTTCGCAAATAATTTATATAAAGCACGCAGTAAAGACAAACTCCTGGAGCTGTCATAATAATTGTATGCAGTTGCTTTGCCGTTCAAGTATCATCAGACAGACTTCACATTCACAAGGTATGTGACAGTGTTGGAGAATCGCTTTGCATAGATTTTTTAATAATTTCAATAAATATCCTGCCACTGTGTCGTATGTGTTTGTTCTGAACACTGTCTATACCCAGCGCACTACACAACTTAAGTTGTTTTGGAATTTCTACTATTCCATTCAAGGTAAGCTAATAGCTGAAACGGGTCAGTAAATATATTCACTGGACACTAAGAAAGTGTCATTTTTTTACGCTGGACTGAATAGCTGTTTAAAGTATTTGACATCTCACTCCTAATGTATTAATTATCATATAATATCAAAAGTCCTTACGTCTAACTCTGCTGTTTCGTCAAAATTATTAATTACATTGTATCATGGCATTACTGCTTGCACTTGAATTTTCAAAATTTTTCTCTCAGCATCTTCACTTTTTCCAGCTGAGAAACACACACAAACGCACGCACACGCACACACATACACACACACATTAAGCCCCCTGGGCATCCCATTTTCAATCCATATTGTGCTACATCATCTAGCTCTTTTAATGCTCTTCTTTGACCTTGGGTGACTAGCGAGGATTTTTATATAAAGTGAACGTCTTTTTTGTGAATATTATCTGATACACTCTCTTTTAATAGAAGTCCAATGGTATCATTTAACTAATAAATCTGCTCAGGAGATAATGAAATAGATTAATTTAATTCATGTATTTGTATGTCAATCTCTAGTTGATAAGATATAAGCCTCGCAGTATCAGCCATATGCATTGAAGAGGAAGTGGAATATCGGTTCACCTTGCGACTGAAATTGAGAGTTTGTTGTATACTATATCATAATCTGAACCCAATTATATATCCTGATTTGTGAAAAAACCGCAGTCATGTACACATTCGAATAAATATTGCTAACTAGAATAGAGACGAGATATATTTTAGTGGCTCACATGTTTAACTCAACTCCTTATTCAAGTTTGCTTTGATTAGGGGCACCATACTATATTTGTCAATTAAGTTTGTTAGCAGTTTGCTCTTGTAATACACACGAAGAATATGACAATTCGTTATATATGTGTCACAGTAGAAAAATTTGCTGCCGGATTGGGACTCAAAACTCGGAACCTTCTTAGCTCTAGACGGGCTCTCTACCACTTCTGCTATCTTCAGCTATCAACCTGCTCATGCGAAATATTCCCCCTGCTTTTCGAAGACACGTCTTAATGTCTCAATTTCCCATTCCACGCACACTTACTGTACCTTGACGGGTCTATATTGTGTGAATATCACCGCTTCCACCAAATGTTTCAGGGAAACAATTTGCGGCTGGACCGGAGCTCGAACCCATGGCCTCCCTAACAATACACGGGTACTGCACCACTTGAGTTATCAGAGCCGATGCACTCGACTCGTTCCTGCGACGCAAAAGCAAAATTATCCCAACATAAGAGAAATTGCAGTTATCCTTTGCATCGAAAGCGATTTTGATTGCTCTTACCTAAAATAAACTACGGCATGTCATTTGAATATAATGCACGTTTTCATAAAGAGACTTTTTTTGGCTGATTTTGATACGGCAGTTTACATAGCTTGCTGACGAGGGAATCAAATGCCAGGAATGGACGGAAAAATCCTGGCAGTTAGAGCAACCGAGGTGGACGTCGTCGAAGTCAGAAGTCATTAACCAACATACTGTCTCTGTTGCAGGTCAGTGAGAGCAGACCACGCCTTCAGCAAGTTTCTACCGTTTTATAAATAAGATTTTTTTAAAATCAATATTGTTTAAATACATCAAATAATTAAAACAATTTAGATTTTAGCACATTTATAATTATTTTTTAAATAATTTGAAATGGTTGTTAAATCTATTGCTTTTCAAAATTTTAAAATTTAATTTATAATGACAAAATTAATAAATTTATGTTTTTACAACTAATTTTCAATTATTTTTTTTACTTCCATTTAAAAATTATGAACATTCTAAAACAAGTTAGATTTTTCGTGTAAAAACTTAATTTTCAAAGGTGGTTTTCACAGCTATATTTATAACAAAAAATTAATCTATAGTATTTTTTTATTTTTAAAAATAACTTTACAAGATTTTTTCGAATTGTTGTGTTTAAGATATTTCGTAATTCTGCCTTTAAATGTATTGATTTTTACATTTAAAAAAACCCCACAAAATTTGGTGTTTAAGATGATTATAACATCATAATATTTTGTTTAACTACTTTGATTTTTAGAAGAAATATTTAATATAAAACTGACTATTACGAACTACACATCTTTTTTATAAAGGCTTAAAGAAATATTACTATAATAATAATAACAATAATAATAATAATAATAATAATAATAATAATAATAATAATGGAGAGAGAAAACCAGGTAGGGTTACGAAAAACTTAAACTTAATTTGGGATACCAAAATAATATAACAGAATTATTTAACACTGAATATTCATCATTATAGTGATGATTATAGAGTTGGGGAATTAAATCAATTAACTCGCCAAATGAAAATATTATTTAATTTTAAATCTTTAATAAATATTGATAATATAATATTTGATACTAAACAACAAGTAAATAATAAAGAAATTAAATTGGATTCGTTTATATGTAGACAATAGTAAATATCAAATCTGAAAGACTTTTGTCTGTTAACAAAATTACAAATTTTAACAATTTCTTATAACGATATAAAAATATACCAAAAGAAATTTGTAATTTAATAAATCTTTAAACGTTGTTATTTGCTTATAATAAAATAAGAATATTACCATATGTTCTTATTAGTTTGAAAAACTTTAAAAATATTAATATTAGTTATTATCTTGTAATTGTTAGACCGCAAGGATCAAAGGATACAAACATACCTATCCCACAGATTTGTATACGAATGTTTTAACGGACTAGTTCCAGATATCTTAATTGTAAATCATATTAATGAAGATACATTAAATACTAAAATAGGAAATTTACAGTTGTTAACTTGCCCACAGAAGAAATCAAGATTTTTCATATATTATATTCAACCATCAAAACAAAAAGCCTGTTAAAATGACTTGTGTCGAAAAAATTATCTTACATTTTCCATCCGTGTATTCTATAAATACCGAGCTAAAAATGTATGCTAGCGTCGTTAGAAAATGTTGAGAAGGTGTGAAATATCACAAAAGTGGACATTCAAAGATCGATTAGAAATCGTATACATTTAAATATATCAATAAATATTAATTAAATTTTGTACCAATATATATATAATATATATATATATATATATATATATATATATATATATATATTATATATATATATATATATATATATATATATATATATATATAATAGAATGAATAAGTTAAATATTAATCGAAATTATAATGATATCGAAAAGATCATAAAAAGAACTAAAACAATAAATGGTGATGAATTATTATCAAAGATAATAATAATAATAATAATAATAATAATAATAATAATAGTAATAATAATAATAATAGCAACAACAATAATGTCATATTAGATTATTATGTTTGTTTGAATTGTGCTAGTCGTCATGGATAAAAATTATAATGTGAAGGTATTCTTAATAATATTTGTATTATGTCCACACAAATAAACAGATAACAGACAATAAATATAATACAAAAAACAAGCTCTTGGATTATGAAGTTAAAAATAAGGTTAATTTAAACCCAGATCAAAGAACGAAAATTAATCAATCAGTTAAATATGCTGTAGATTTATTTGTAAAAAAAAAAAACATTTGCAACCTAACAGAAAGAACAATAGTAAAATACCCCCAAAATATCTATAAGTTATCTGAAATTGTTGAAGACTTGAAAACATATACAACAATTAATGATCATGAATATGAATGTTTTTTTTTTCCACAACGGAGAAAGATATACCTACAACTCCCACTAAGATCCCATTCGATATAAAATAGAATGGAAACATTTTTATAAATATCTCTTCCCCTGGAGATGAAAAATGGCTTAAATTTACAAAAGGTAGATTAGCTGTAAGTAAAACCTCAGTTTACTTTTTTTTTGTTACTGAAAACAATCACGTTCCAGAATATGTTTTATAAGGGTCATAAAAGGTCAAACACCCGAGCAAAATGTTACACTTTACAATCCGCCTTGTGAGATAAACAAAGAAGATTCTGAGGTTGGTTTTCATGAGAAAATAGTACCCAATAAATTTTCCTGATGTAGATCAATCAATTTTTCTGTTTGTGGCGATCAGTTTTGGAAGAACTGCTTCCTCTAACCACTTAGAAGGTAAACATATTAAAATAACATTTGGTAAATTAGATGATGTTAAATTAGAACTTGAAACTAAAATACAAGCAATGATTACTAATCCATCGTATGTTTTCACGGATGATATGCTCCAAGCGGTAATACCTTCTGCAAATTCTTTTACAATTTTATTAGTTAATATTTATGTTATAGTGATAATGTCGATGTTCTTGGAAGTGCTTATTAAAAAACAAAACTGTACACCTTGGGTAATATGCAATTATATTTTCACAAAAATATTACATCTAGCCAAAAATTCAATTTGCTACATTACCCCCACTATTACAAACGTAAAACGCATTTCATCATCAGCCCAAAATATTTGGGGTGGGTTATCGATAACAAAGTTATCATTTAAATTGATGTACTACCAGAAACGCTTATCCGCGTTGCTACTGAAGCGTCATTCGCTATATACGGGACTGTTTTTAACATAATAATATAAATGATTGATATAGTACATACCAGAGAAGAATGACATGATTATTTAACAATATTGTGTTCAGCTTACAGAAAAAGTTGTGTTGTATGTTAATACAAGTAAAACAGTTATATTAATGTCATCAGTGATCGGAGGTTGTGCACGTTTGAGTGTAATACCGGCTATACATATATTTATAAGTATAATAAAGGTTACACCTGTTATACCACCTGGAATTAATAGCAGTTTAAAGTTAAATGAGACAAAATAAAAACTTAAATTTTATCATAGGTATATAAAACAATTACTTACATATGTAAAGTCAAATTATAATTCTGATAGTAAGATGTAATTAGACATGTTTTTAATAAAATTAAAGAATTTCACACCGCAGAAAAGTATGTACAACCGTTAGAGAGATATCTTGAACGTTATAAACTAAACGGATACCAGGAAGAAAAAATTGTATTTTAAAAAATTGTGCCATGGGTTTAGCTTTCTCTTCCTATATATATATATATATATATATATATATATAGATATATATATATATATATATATATATATATATATATATATATATATATATGTGTGTGTGTGTATGTGTGTGTGTGTGTGATGGAAATAATAAATTTTTATGTTGAAAAACATATAGAAACCATGCATCATTTTATGTTATCTGACTGTCATTATCTTATTATTAGAAGCACAGCTCAATGGACAACAAACCTATTACTAAATATATTACTTCAGCCTTATTTTAATTATGATAAATGTTTAATATAACCATCAAAAATACCCAACCTAAATATGAATTGCTTGAGAGATTATTTAATCAAATTAATGAAACAACAGGTGAAGAATAAATTTTATTTGTAACTGATCCAGAAGATGCCATTCCATTTGAGGAAATGGATGAAGACACACACACACATACAAAATAATTGTGTTTGCTGATATTAAAATTGATAATAAACTAATTAATAAAATTAATGATTTTCTTTCATTAAGTAGAAACAAAAATTGCAATTGTCTCTAATTAAGTGGCGTTATTTGGATATTCCTAAATACATTCACCGTAATACAAAATGTTTTCTGTTTTTTAATGGAGTTCATAATTAAGACATAAGGAAAATTGCTGATGATTATTGCTCTGGTGATGTGGATAAACAATGTTTCATTAAAATATATTTTGAGGCAAGAAAAGTCAGTGTGTGTGTGTGTGTGTGTGTGTGTGTGTGTGTGTGTGTGTGTGTGTGTGTGTGTGTGATAAATCTGCTTCTTATCCTCCTGAAAAATACTGCAGTGGTCTTGACCAATATTATAATGGGTTAAATTTTATCTAAGGGGATTATTACGTGTTTAAGATTATGCATGATAAGTATTTCAACTTCCATTTGCATTATTACAATAATGTCCCATAATGTAATATTATATAGCATATAATATATATGAGTAGTTTTGAAAAAGTTGAAAATATGAAAAAACGAAAACAAATTATTGATAAATGGTTAGAAAATAAAGAGATTTTAAAACAGCGACTGCTGAATGAAAAATTAGCAAAACAAACATTTCAGGAAGAGAAAACTAAACCCATGGCACAACCAGTTACCAAGAGAATAGGAAAACTGCAGGAAGAAATAGATAAAAAAAACAGGATCAATTGACAGAAAAAATTGAAGAAAACAAGATCAATTGATTGTAGCATTACCACAATTAGATTATGCAAGATTACAAGCAATAATGCCACAACCTCAACAACAAGCAATTGTGTCACGACCCGCAACCACAAGCAATGCAAGACCCTGAACTAGTAGCGGATATTATGACAGGTATTAATGTTATGATGTATCATATTATTAAAGATTAAAATTACCAAAACTATCCCCATTATTTGATTTAAACATGGAAGAGTTAGGCGAGCTACATAAGGAAGTCACCAAAATTAGCGGCACATTGGGAAGACAAAAAAGGCAAGCATCAAGACGTAAGAAAAAAAGCACATGTAGAAGAACTTTCAGGATTATTAAACTCAATAAGTAAATACAAAAAAAATTAATACGGTTAGATATAAAAGTAACAGCCCAAAGCAAGAAACAGCAGGAACTAAAAAGGCAAATGATTAGAAATCGAACATGATAGATCCAGAAATAAAAATACCAGAATCATATAAATGAACACCCCAATCATATTTTGGCAAAGTGTAATTAAACCTCGATGCTATCATGACAATATAAGAGTATTCGTCAGAAGAATTGATTATGATTTTAGTGATTTAATAACAAAACCATTTAATACCAAAAAAAATTATAGTGAAGATTCTATTAATACTTGTAAAAAATTTATAGAAATAGCAAAACAATCCCAATGATTTAGTGAAAAGATATTACAAATACTTTATGTTAGTAAGCAGAATGAAAATACATTTTAAAATATTGATAATGAGATTGTAGAAATACTTAATGGATTGTATAATAAATGATATTTGATAAATCTGAATACAAAACAATATATGAAGATAATATATAGTGATATATTATAGAGATGGTATTTGAAACAACGTCATTCTTTGATAATGCAATTGCAACTTATGGAAAATCACAAAATTTTACAGTTGAGTTTTCAGCCCCAATTGTCATAGATTTAACAAACAATATAAAGTAGCAATAATTAGTTCAGAGGTTTGATACAGTTGGTTTAATATTACACAAATAACATAATATTTTTAGATATTTTAATGGTGTAAATTGGAAGGAAATAATTATTCCCCCAGGAGCATATACTACCATAGATATAGATAAATTCATAGGGGATACATTTGCATCATGAGGTAATAAATATAGATCCATAACTATAAAACCTGATTATAACAAAATAAGATGCATCATACAAATACCAGATAATTAGGAGGTCGATTTTACAATACTAAACAGTCTGCGGGATATTCTTGGATTTTATTCATAAATTTTAACTGAGGGTAAAAATACAAGAGATAGAGCAGTAAATATAATAGATATTAATTCGCTACTGATACATTGTAGTTTGGTTACTGGAAACTATATCAATGGAACAAACTCAGATGTTTTATTCAGTTTTACTTCAAACGCACCATCAGGTTTTTATGGAATATAAAACCAAATGAATTAATTTATGTTCCAGTAAATAAAATGTACCAAATAGTTTATGTTACATTGTGTATAAAATCACAGGACAATGTAGAGGACGATTTAAATAATGAGAGTTTCATATTGCTTATCAATAAAGGATATATATATATATATATATATATATATATATATATATATATATATATATATATATATATATATATATATGAATTTTCGTCATGCTGTGCTTTCGTCCTTAGTTCACAACGTGGAATTAGGTTAAAACATATTGGTTCTTCATGTGATAGACACAATAACCCGCTCGTTCATTAATATTATTCTTGCATAACTTTTATTATATCTCTTGTTGTAAATTCCCCTTAGTAACCTTAACATCTAGGAGTCCAGAATGTTTCTTAGATTTTGTGCTTAGTGTTCGTTTTTAATATGTAAGCCCTTTATTCCCCTGACGAAGATCTTTTTTACCTCGAAACGTTGGGAAACCGTTTTGAATTTGCGCCGTTATCAATGTTTTGTGTCAATATATATTATTTTTGCTATTGGTTTGCATTCCCTTGTGGTCTTACACGAAGACCTTGGGAATCCGACGCCGTTCAAGGGTTAGGTCGTTGGTTGTATTGGTGTCATTTAATAAAAACTATTTTGTTATGTCACAACCTGCATTGTCTGGGATAATTTTCTTCTTGAGATAATCCGACCTCCCTTGTTCTATTATTAGTATTAATGTCTGTTTGCTCTCTCTTATCATGCTCCTTCTATTTTCGTGTGTAGTATCTACCCTCTTTTGCGTGGATACTCGGTTTCTTTTCTCCAATCTGAGATCTCTCAGGAAAAAGAAAATCAGGGTGGAACATAATTTGGACAATTATTTTACCTATTTGGAAAACAAAACTGTCCCATTAGGTTTGAAAATTCACGTTTCGCCCCTGGAAATCCTGAAAAGCTAAATTTCTACATCAAATCAGGGAATTTGTGACAGGCATTAAATTGCAGAGACATTGCGATGAAAACACAATTCGTGATTATATTGAAAAACTGAACACATTTCTAACGAGCCTAGAGCTCACGTTATACAGAACAATCCTAAATGTGGTTTCGTCACAGAAGGAACGAAAAAGAAAAAGAATAGAAAGTTTCGTAGGAAAAACTTTCAAGCAAACCGGAAAGCCAACACTGTTGTAAACCTTTCATAGCTTGAGTTGTTTGACTCAGACATAAGTCTCCTCTCCAAGGGCTTCAACTTTTGTTCCAGGCCGAAAACGTACAATGTACTGGAATTGAAAGAAGACTTCGCTGGTTTTGCACGGAGAATGAGACTCAAATAAATATTTAGTGACGATGCTGGAGATTCCAGCGTCGTTACTGACGTTCTCACAGATTTCGCCCAAAAAGCGATTATATTCCACCTCCTAGTAAAATTCCAGCTCTAGAGGCACTCTTATCTGCGGTGGAAAATGACATAAATTCTCACGAATGGAGTCATACCAAAAAAGACAATTTAACCCGACAGGAAAGTCAGTCGCTGAAAGTATGTGCGAGAGAGAAGATATTGTCATCAAGCCAGCAGATAAGGGGTCCTCTGTTGTTGTCATGAATGCGTCTGACTACATCGCTGAGGCGAACATTCAACTTTCAGACGAGAGATTTTATAAACAAAAAAAAAAAAAAATCAGTCATGACCCAACAGCTCAACACGCTGAAACTGTGCGTCAGACATTAAAAGACATGCATAACGCAGAACATATTGATGGCAAAATACTATCTTACCTCCTACCAGTTGACCCAAAACCAGGGAGATTTTATTCACTCCCTAAAATACACAAAGAAGGGAACCCAGGGAGGCCAATCATTTCCGGTAACAACCATCCCACTGAAAAAATGTCTGAATCCGTTGATTTTCACCTTCGGCCTTTCGTGGAAAAATTGCCTTCGTGCATCCAAGATACTACGGACTATCTCAACAAAACACCAAAAACAACCTTCCAAATAACACTCTCCTCGTCACCATGGATATATGTTCCTTAGACACCAACATCCCACACGAAGAAGGTATCACAGCTTGCAAAGAAGCATGGGATAGTCGACCTGATCCTTCTCCTCCAACGTTCTATTTGGTCAAACGTTTAACACATGTTCTCAAGTTTAATAATTTTATATTCAGCAACCAACACTTCCTACAAATTAATGGGACTGCAATGGGCACTAAAATGGCACCTTCGGATGCCAATATGTTCATGGGAAGACTCGAGCAAAAGCTTCTCAACGATGCACCCTATAAACCTGTAACTTGGTGTAGTTTCATTTACGACATTGAATCGAAATGGATCGAAACGGGCGACAATTTCAAAATATTGTCTGAATTCACGAATAACTTCCATCCTACGATTAAATTTACGTCGGAGTCATCAAACAGGTCCAGTATCTTTTTAGATACACTATCTACTTTCAGAAGTTCGACAACAGGAGTTAGCTACACGATCAATCAAAGTTAGGATTTCAAGTCAAGAATGCAACCTATCTTCTGAAATGTAAGATCTGTGCCACTCAATATGTTGGCGAAACCGTCGATTTCAGAAAGCGAATTAATAATCACAAAAGCCACATCCGCAACAAGATCAACGCGAAAGTGTCCAACCACTACAACTCGACTGAACATTCAGTTGAGTCTCTTAAGATGCTACCCACAGAATCAAACCTGGGGTGGACCGACACAGAAAACTCACGTAAGGAACGATACTGGATATTATAATTGAAAACTCATGGGGATTTTTTGCGATAATATTTACCCAAGTAATAGCATGTATTATTATTTATGTATTGTTTTATTTTCATTATTATTATTAATATTAATATTATTATTATTAATATTATTATTATTATTATTATTATTATTATTATTATTATTATTATTATTATTATCCTGTTACACAATTCTCTTGACATCTTTCCTTTAGAACCTCCATACATAACTCTACCGGGATATAATTGTTCACAAATCTTGTAGATGGCGTTGATTTTTCGTCATACTGTGTTTCCGTCCTTTGTTCACAACGGGGAATTAGGTAAAAACATGTTGGTTCTCTATGTGATAGACACAATAACCCGCTCGTTTATTATTATTATTGTTGCACAACTTTTTATTATAGCTCTTATTGTAAATTCCCCCTAGTGATTCTAACATGTAAGTCCAGAATGTTTCTTAAATTTTGTGTTTAGTGTTTGTTTTGTATATGTAAGCTGATTGTTCCACTGACGAAGATCTTGTTTAGCTCGAAACGTTTGGAAACCGTTTTGAATTTTGCGCCCCGTCTCAATTTTTGTGTCAAGATATATATATATATATATATATATATATATATATATATATATATATATATATATATATATATATATATATATATATATATATATATATATTACCATGCTAGTAAGAAATAATCGGTATCAAAAAAGAAACATTATTGGTGGTTCAATATTTGGAAATGTATTTGATACCTTGAAATGTGTTTTCTCAACGGGAGCCAAAATTGTAGCAAGTGGATTACCAACAATTAGCAAAGAAACAATAAAATCAGTTGCATGTAAGATAGGTTCAAAAACATTAAAATGTATAGCTGGTGCTGTTGAAGCTCAAACAAAACAACTTGGCGAAAAAGCTGTTGAAAAAATAATTGAAAAAGCTACAAAACCCAAATTAACACCAGAAACAAAGGAAACAATAAAAGAATTATCGAATGATAATACTGAGGTGAAAAATCTATTAGAAGATGCATCAAAGAAAATAATATTTAAAAAGCAGAAAAAATACTTTTTTATTTAATGTGGGGTAGTAATTTCATGGCTATCAGCCGGATGAAAAAATGTAAAACACGGCATCGACAAAGAATGAAAAAATTAAATCATAGTTTTACTCAATTTTGAATTATTTGATGTATGGAAAAGGAATGAATTTTTTAAAAATATTATATATATATATACACACAATGTCACAAGTAGTATCTCCGTATCTGTATACTTTTGAAGATCATCCCGTGGATAGTGCCCAATATTTAATGGATGATAATATTATAGAGCAAATTTCATTATATCTTTCACAAGCTAGTACCATAATGGGTTTATTATCATATTCAAATGATTATGCAAATAGTAGTGCAACTAATATCTTATGGTTTAATGATAGTGGTAATGGTGGATCCCTTGTTAAAAGATTTCAAACTGGTGGTGAGCTACTACCAACGCCACGTGCGGGTCCAGCAACTGTTGAACATGTAAGAGATGCATTTAACAACATAGAAACACATGGTAATGAAGGATTTACAAAAAGTCATCTTGTTACTACTGTGGCCAAACAATGATCACTATTTTTACCATTAAGATGTATATTTGGTGTATGTGGAGATATTAACAAAATATTCTGTGGTGTAAAGCAATCTATTATTTTAGACGGGACTCCATCCAGTCTATATATTATGAGAACAAACGAAGAAGATGCAGGTCAATTTAATATTAATAATATTTCTTAATGGATGCCAAAACTTGAATTATCGTTAGCAATGGCTGGTGATATTGAATCAAAATTGGTTGGTGGGTATGTCAAAATGATGTATTTTGAACAAATTAAAGTATATTAACAACAATATAACGCTAAGGAATTTAATTCAACATGGAGAATTACAACAAACGCATCCGAACAACTTCCAAGGCATGTTTTTAATACATTTCAGGCTGCTGATAGAACATCCAGAGCGAAAACTATAACGCAGTTTTACAGCTGGTAATGAAAATTACACAAGAGTATACAATTTTTCAAGATGCTATAAATAAATATTCGAGATCTCAACATTGACAAAAATATAAATATATTTGATTATGCAACTCTGTATCCTATATTTAATTTTGATGTTTCGAGACATGGTAAAAAAAATCTTGTAATGAGTACATCTGATATTAGGGTTACATGGGTATTAGGGAGTAATTTTTAATATGGAACACCTGCAGGAGTTCAATCGGTTTCTCGTGATGCCCCATATATTTGCTATGCCGTTATCTTAAGTGATCGGTATCTATCAATAAACGCAATAAATTATTGTTTAAATATATAGTATATATGAAAACGAAAACAAAATCGAAAAGAAGAACTAAACATGGTGGTTTTATTTGGGCTATTACACTACTGTTAATACTCGCTGCACCTATTTTAGACAGTAAAAACAGCGTTGTCAGCATTATTAGACTTAACTTCGGTGCAACCCAAAAAGCAGTAACTGGTGTTGGTATTTCCAGAATAGTTTGTGTTTAAAAACAAGCGAATTTATATATATATATATATATATATATATATATATATATATATATATATATATATATATATATATATATATATATATATATAAACATAATTTGGATTAAGCATACGGTCAACATCCGAAAAATAAAAAAGAGAGTTTGCAAAGAAAAAACAACCAGTCCATAAGACGTGAAAAAGACCAACTACATGGATCAGATAAACTTATGTTAACTAAAACACAAATTTAAAGAATAATGAAATAAAACATAAGGGTCATGGTGTAGAAATAAAATTTTCAGAAGCACAATTAAAGAAATAAAAAGGAGTAATTCATTTTCTTCGTTTACTTGCTAATGCTTCTGGTAGTCTTTTACCCGGTTTGCTTGGGAAAATGTTTGGTAGAAGAGGTTTAACTCTTCCAGGAACAAGAGAATGGCACGGTGGTAAAGGTAAAGGTCTTTATTTTACAAGGATCAAAAAATAATAGTCCCTACTAGTAATATTCAAATTGAAACGAATATGAATATAAAGATATTCAATTTTGGAGGTGGTTTTAGTAAGGATATACTCCAAATTAAAATAAGATCTAATGAAGGCATTATTTTTAACCTCGACGACTTTTTTTATGGAGATGATACTCATTTGGTCGCTGTTTATAATAACTCCAAGAGTCGTGATATCGAATATTGTGACTCGTTTGGTTTACATCCCCTTGATATTGTTAAACAATATATGATGAGTAGTAAAAAAAAAGAAATTATTTATAACTCATCACAGATACAACATGCTAATAGTTTTATTTGTGGTTATTATTGTTGTGTATTATATTATATACAGATACCATGGAAACCCTCAGTTGATATACTCTTAGATTTTAACCAACATTCAAGTATTTTAATGAACGATTAATAAAACAATATAAAACTTTTATATAATATAATTATATAACAGACAAATCATATTGTCTAAAGTGCAAAAACCAAACCAGTACAAAAGGGAAGAGTATTGGACATACAAAAAAATAAAGGTTATAAAGGGAACATGTTCGAAATGTGGAACAAGGAAAACAATTTCTTTATGAACCAAAACAGGAAGTAATATAGATATACATGCAAAGTTATTACTTTATTACCAAGACAATGATTAACATTACCTGGTGGTTACCGTTATTGTGGCCCTGGCAATCGCTTACCAAATGGACCACCACTTAATAATGTAGATGCCATATGTGAAAAATATTATTATTGTTACAGTAGGAGTACACCTAAATCACAACGTGAGAATGTAATGCTCGATTAATTAGATTGCCATACGGGTGAAATAATATCAGAAAAGATGCACAAAGATTAATTTCCAAACCAATCATAAATATTAAAACCCAAAATAAAAAAACGGAATGAGGCGCTGAAGTGGACGGCACAATTAGTACAAGAAAAACATACACCTAAAATATACTAAATTTCACTCAGCGCCGTATAATTACAGATAAAAAAAGATTCAATATGGTCGGCTGATTTGGCTGACATACAGCAATTTTGTAAATATAATAAAGGATTTAAATATTTATTAACTGTAATTGATGCATTCAGTAAATATACGTGGGCAATACCACTCCAAAATAAAACTGGAATTAGTATAACCAATCCTTTCAAAGAAATTATAAAGGCAAAAAGACCAAAAAAGCTTTGGGTTGATCAGGGAACAGAATTTTATCATTAAACTTCTAAGTAATAGTTGAATGATAACACATGAAATGTATCATGCATTTAATGAAGGTAAAGCTGTAATTGTTGAATGTTTCAACAGAACTCTTGAATGTATAATGTGGAAATACATATAAATATTTACATATTTTACAAATTTGATAGATAAGAATAATAATACAAAACCTAGAAGTATTAAAACAACCCCTTTAGAGGCTAGCAAACCTAAAAATGAATCAGCTTTTTATATAAATCTTTATGGTGATCATGATTTTTGTGAGGACAAATACTTGAAATTTAAAATAGTTGATATGGCTAGAATATCTAAGAGAAAACATACATTTGAAATCGGATATGCTCCAAATTGGACCGAAGAAATTTGTAATTTGCTTACTTAGATTATATCAACTGCATTATTGTCAAAGATATGATACAATTACATGATCACACATAATGAATCCGCGTATAAAATAGATAATAATGTTAAATCTTTAGAACAAATTTTTTTGAATCCTACCGAAAAGATAAAAGATCAAATTTTTATAACAGTTTGGTGTCAGGTAAATATACTATCAGAGACAATAACGTACATTTAAATAAATCAATTTTTATCAATAACATCGAAGAAATGAAAAAAGGCTATTGTCGAAAAAGATAAGGAGGGAGAAGGTTAAATAACTTTAATCTACGCTATAGAAGAAGGGCTCACAAAATTATTCTATTATATAATTAATGATATAAGATACTCACCCAATTTAAAATTTTAAAATGTCAATTTTATGTCGATGACACTGCATAATAAAAATTCGTATACTTGTGTAAGTGGAGCCGATAAAACTGCTGATGATGACAACATTATTTTAATCGATATACATAGAAGTCGACATTAGCCTGCCTTTAATGGAAACAGACTCAGTCGATACGTTCAAGTTGGTCGTACCAACAACTGAATACCATAGTAAAGCAACAGCCATCATAGGAGCGAATGTCATACGCATCTGCAAGAACATAATGTCAGGGCAGATGTAGCTTAAGTTTCCCGAAGAATAGAGTGTGACTTTCGTACAATCTTGCAACAAGCGTTTGGTAGTCATCAAGTCCAATCAATCTATCCTGATTTCAGTCTTGTTTGGAAGATCTTTGAAGTTACAACTGCTATTACCGAACAGAACAACACAGTCTCGACAGTAGGGTTGTCTATTTGCCCCAGAGTTGTATCCCTAAAATCAACCGGAGAGACTTTGCTGGTTCCGATGTGTATCTGCAACGTGTCCTCGAAGTTTATCAATATTCGACCAAGAACGCCACTAAGTGAATTGAGAGAGGTTACGGTCATAAGATCTTGGGACCCAGTCGTCGAGATCAACACTTCCGTAGCGACGATAGTCTCTATAATCTTGGAATTAATCGGATTCTCCGAACATTTCTTCACATCAATGGAAAGGACCCATATGACCGCTTCAAAAATGGACTTGAGTCTTTTAGAAATGGACCCACTGATCTTGGACATATCAATGTGGTTCAACATGAGATCAAGCTCAACCATGAGTCACCTTTCAAAGAACCACATCGACGCATCTCACCACATATTAGATGATGTGAAAGAACATTTACAAGAGACGCTAGATGCTGGTCCGATGACACCATTCCATAGTC
The DNA here is from genome assembly GCA_029931535.1 of Margaritifera margaritifera. Classification (NCBI taxonomy): domain Eukaryota; kingdom Metazoa; phylum Mollusca; class Bivalvia; order Unionida; family Margaritiferidae; genus Margaritifera; species Margaritifera margaritifera. The sequence goes on along the minus strand of JAQPZY010000831.1, from coordinate 411,248 downwards.
CCTTTTCGTCAAATGTAGTATTGGTCGGGGAAAACAATAGCAGCTTTCGCTTCTGCATCGACTTCCGAAAGTTAAAGTCTCTAACCATCAAGGACACATATAGTCTTCCTCGAATAGACGACACCATAGCTCATATGTCAGGATTCCGATTGACCTCAAAATTTAGATTTGCGTTCAGAATACTGACAAGTATAACTCAAGGAAGAAGATAAGTGTAAAACCGCCTTCTCTCTTAGGATGCCATTCGGACAAGTTCACCCGCTACTTCTCAGCGATCGCTCAAGAATTATATAGGTAAACTGAACCTCAGGGATGGCCTTAAATATCAGGACGACACGCTTTTCTTACAAAACGTTTAAAGAACATATTAAACATCTGGAGACCTTTTTCCAACGTCTCAGATGCACGGATTGAATTTAAAGCCTTTCAAATGTGAAGTCTTCAAGAATGAGTTGAAACATCGATGTCATGCTGTCTCCGAAGATCGTGTACAGACGGATCCAGGTAAGGTACGAGCGCTGCAAAATTGGCCCGTTCCAAGGGATATCAAAGATCTCAGAACTTTCCTCGGTATCACAGGATACTACCTGTGCTCCATGAAACATTATGTGCAGATGGTCAGGCCACTAAATGATCTCCTTGTGGATCATTCAACGAATAGAAAAAGAAAGAAGAGATACGGAAGGCGATACATTGGTCTTGAAAAACTGATCATCAGCAAAAATCATTCGAAACGATAATTCATAAAACAAACTACTTCCACGAGTTTGACCTGTGCAGAGTTTCCCAACCTTTCATTGTCAACATGGACGCCAGTAAAGATGGTCATGGAGCTGTCTTGCATCAGGGACAAAATGGAAAGGAACACATAATTTGAGCGAAGGAAAGTATAAAGCGTACAAACTAGAGTTTATGGCTCTCAAGTGGTGTATAACAGACACGTTTCACAATAATTTGTGCGGCAGCACCTTAGCAATTCGCACATACAACAACCCACTGACATGCGTCCTTACCACAGCCAAACTGGATATCACTGGACACATATGGATTGCAGCTCTTTTAAATAAACATTTCAAGATCACGTACGGCAGTGGGAAAGACAGTACTGATGCGGACGGGCTATATAGACAGCCTCGACGATCAAGTCATCTTTTCCAAGAACAGGTTCGTTACATTAACATCGGAGGACTCATCTCGCTACTAAAAGCTGGACCCACACTTTGCTAAACATCAGTTGAAAATTGGGTGGTTCAAAGATTTAGAGAGTGGGACAAATTATTATTCAGAGAAAATGTAAAGAAGAAGAGATCAACGCAGTTCCTTTCAATATCAGTTGGTTTTGGCTAATCTACTTCGATGTTGTGCTCAAAGAACTTTATGATGACGCCAACCATAAAGAGAGAGACAGAATTCAATATCTCGTCAAGCCAGAGTTCTTTTGGCCTTGATTCGACAGTGACTCAGAGGGGAAAGTAAAGTTTTTCCCTAGATCTTTACGCCAAAAAGCTTCACCACAAAAGAGTGCCGAACTTCTCAGCATCTAGACCACATAGTCCATGGAACATGTTTGTATCGACTACATCGCTAGAAAAAGCAAAAGGGAGTTTGGAAAAAATCTTTGTCATTGCTGACCATTTTACGAGGTATGCAAAAGCGATTCCCAATCAAAACCAATCAACAAAGACTACTGCGAAGATTCTGTTTGAAAACGTCATTGTACACTATGGATTTCTAAATCTACTTCACAGTGACCAAAGTCGTCACGTCATCACCCAACTTTGCAAGATAACTGGTACCATCAGATTTCGCACCTCCCCTTACAATCGAATGGGCAATTGGCAACGACACGCTACTAGACATGCTGGAAACCTTAGAGTATAAACAAAAGCAAGACTGGAAATCCTACGTCGCTCCAATGATTCATGCATACGATTCCTTGAGATACAAAAGCACAGGATATTCCTTTGCTATTGATTCATGCATTCGTCGGAAGTCGACCTGAATTATCAAACCCAGGAAATCAAACAAGCTATGCATAGAAGTTAAAGCGTAGACTGAGCTTAACATATGAACAGGTATCAAACGTCGCGCAGACTGATGCTACTGGACACAAAGCTAGATACTATCTAAATGTCTTCCAACCTGGTGATCGAGTTCTTATCAGTGGTGTACTGGCCATTGGGCATACCAAGACAAATCCCGGTGGGCCGCAGCAAAAAAATCCGTTTTTACCGGTGTTTTACTGGTGTGAGCAAAACCCCGGGCCTGTCCCGGCAGACCGCCGCATCGGTGGGCCGGTGGGCCGTCAAAAAAATCCGTTTTTACCGGTGTTTTACTGGTGTGAGCAAAACCCCTGGCCTGTCCCGGCAGATAAGTCCAGGGCCCAGTTGCTTACCCAGTACACCCCTGGTTCTTATGATGGTCGTTGGATCAAAAGAGAAACGAAGACCATATGTCGTTCACAAGCAATCAAATTGAGAAAAAACTCTTTATATAGAACGCAAGGAATAATGGTAAGGGCCCAAGCAGAACTCTGCACAGGAATATGCTACTCCTCAAAGTTCTGACACCGAAAATCATGTCTGCACACCTCAGTCGATACAGCTTGTGTCTCCATGACGATCTGGCAGGACAATAGTTGCGCCTAAATGGATGCAGGCAGGAAATTGGGTCTTTTAACTTTTTATGCTTCTTCATTTTAACCATTAATATTTTTTCACAGTTTCATATATTCCTTGATAATGTTGGGGAGTAGTCGAGTGTAGCATGCTATTTTATTACCACATATACGGTAGGAAATCCAGGCTTTTACCTGGTCACGTGAGGAAAACGTGTGTACTATTAAACCGTTGTTACACGGTCTTCCTGAAAGTTGAGAGTTTTGATAATGAATATACATAAGCTATTGACCTAGTAAGACCTCGCCGGAAAAACACTCCGGTGTCAGCGTGTGCTACAATCTAGTATTCGAATACAGAACTAAAGATGGCGTCCCCTTGAAGCTTTAAGGCAACAGTTTAGGACCCTCGGTACGAATCTCTTTAATAGAGTCTTCAAATAGGTCAATTTGGGCGTTGGTTTATTTTGATGTACTTAATTAGATAGCCAATACGTCGATTTCCTGATTGGACAGATACCGCTGAGATAAACATCCTGATTCACCGGACATAAGTCTCTTTTCAACAGTACTTCCAAACAGATGTGATTATAAGCAGGAGTACATTAGATTTAATTTGACAGACTGCACGATTCTGTATTGTAGTTAAGTCACTGTTACTACAAAAAGTATCGACGATGGAACTAAAATTTACACTGGGTAAGTATGATTCATCGGTCCTTCTTTCAACTTCCTCTATACTCTTTGTGATAAGATTCTATGTAACATTACTCATTTGTCTCGCTGAGGTGACCGTTTTGTATAAACATGGGTCGCACAGATACAGATGTATGCACATCCTTTGTAAGTATGTGGGGTACACATAATTTAAATCGTGTAAATCGTTTGATAATTTTGTGAAATAGCAAAAAGTCCAATAAAGTATTGAGAATACTGCGTTTACTATAATTGTAACTTTTCACTTAGATTCCTTCCTTTAAGTAACAGAAAGAAAATTGTCAAAATTGTAATATCAGTATGAAATTGGTTTCCAAGCGGTATGCATTGGGATTTATTCATTGAATAGCAATATAGAAGGTACGCATAAGATAGTCCTCGGAAGCTAATGTCTTTTCAATAGGACTCTTGATATTTATGCTAACTAAAATCGTTAAAGATTCAGTGGACTAAATCAGACCATCTGATAGACGTCCGAAGCGACAGGAATGTCTTCGAACCTATTCAGCATACAGTTCCTAGACAATTTTTTATTCCAAGCATGTTACAAGCCATCAAATCATCACAAATCCTTCTTCACGTTGAAAAAGGAATTCGACTTATAATTGATGCCATCATCTGTGGATAATGAGAGAGAGAGAGAGAGAGAGAGAGAGAGAGAGAGAGAGAGAGAGAGAGAGAGAGAGGGAGGGAGGGAGGCACAGAGATAGAGAGATAAAATGAAGAAAAATAATATTTAAATATATGTCTTCGACTTTCATAGGATACAGAAATTTAAACTGCAAACACATATTTTCCTTTGCTTTATAAATTTATGATGGATAAATAAGAACAGCAAATATAAAGTAGAACATGGCGAAATATTATGTAAGGAGATAAGGATTTACAGTTAAAGGAGCAGGGTTCCCCACAAATGCAGTTTAATTTCGAAGAGTTATTGTCCGTAATTTTGACTAAAAATGGAGATGTAATGTATTTTTGTTTCCAGAGTAGCTTGTACGATATTAAAGCTAGAAAATAAGCTGAGTTTGTGTTTGAATGCAGAGAATTATTTGCAATAATGTTTATCATTTAGTTTCTTTCTGTTTTCTCTCAATCTAACTATGATCATACTGTCCGTATATGTAGCATTTCCGCTGGATTACTGTTCATTTAATAACCTACAACAGATTGACTACACCGTAATCTACACGTTGGCGAGTTTTTGTTATAGTGACACGTCACCCGTACATATTAGTGACGGATAATACCTGCACCAGCTTTTGTGAGGGTCATACTTTTAAACGAAATTACTCCTAAACAATGCAATAGAAATATATCATAGTAATGAATATGGAGTTTTCAGGTACGGACGATTCAAAAATAAATTTAAACAGAAATTTCTTTATTTTACCTTTAAACTAATTGTTTGTAAAGACAATACCACAGAGACTACTACTACTACTACTACTACTACTACTACTACTACTACTACTAATAATAATAATAATAATAATAATAATAACAATAATAATAATAATAAATATAATAATAATGATAACAGAATTTTTTTTTAAAAAAAACATTACCTTTGTGTCTTATAGTTATATTCACACTTATAGTCTTATGTCTTAAAACAACCGGGAATGCAGATCAGTATTGAAAAAGTAAGCCTTGCAATAAAGTGTATGTATGAATTTAGGCCAAAGTTGACGTATTTTTAATATTTTTGATAAAGCAATAAAGAAAAGATGAATATAATAATAACTAAATTGTCGCTTCTTTCTTATATCTCATTATTTTTTAAATCGTTCCTTCATTTTGATAGTTTAAGCTTACATGGCAACACTTTATAATAAAAAAATAGCTACAATAATACAGAATTTAAAATATGGTTTTTGGTTGTTTGTTTTGGGGGTTTTTTGTTGGATTTTTTGTGTGTGTTGTTGTTGTTTTTGTGTTTTTTTTAATTTTGTTTTGCTCTTTCTGTTTTTTAAATTTTATTTTGCGCTGTAAACTCTTATGTCGCTCCACCTCTTTTTTGAACAATAAGTATTACAAATCAATTATCAAAACGTAGGCCTTGCAACTGAGGATATGTACTAATATTTTGCCATTGTTGACATATTTTTATACCCCGATACATGCAATAAAGAAAAGAAAAATAATATATACTAGTGAACGAATACTCTAAAGAAAAGAGAGTCGCTCCTTTCTTATTTCTGATTATTTCAGGCCCATACTTTTGGACACCTTAAGCTGACCTTAATAATAATAATAATAATAATAATAATAATAATAATAATAATAATAATAATAATATCAACAAGAACAATAATAATAATAATCATAATAATGACAACATCATCAACAACAATAATAATAATAATAATAATAATAATAATAATAATAATAATAATAATAAATTAAAACAATACTTTTAACTCTTATTTCGCTCCACCCCTTCTCAAAACAACAAGGAATACAGAATAATACGCTTTTTTGCTGATGGCTACTCTCCAAATCTTATATTATAGAAAACAATCCTAGCCGTTTCTGATAGCGGAAGATAGGACTGAATTAGGCCCACCCTGTTGCGTAATGGTCAAGTTTTTGGTTTCAATCCCCTTGTCAAAGAAAGAGTAACTTTGTTGATATATTTAAACGGTTTGGGTGCTGCATTCAGTACAGCAGACCTTTCTACCCACAAAAGACCAGAAGAATGGGCTTTCAAAAACTTAGATGACAATTTTGAAAAGTCGTGTGTCTTAATCTATTAATAACACCGACACTACAGTGGTACGTAACTTGAAACATAATCATATATTCCCTTAAAATGTATACTTCCAGTGTCCACATTTTGATCAATTAGATATGCAATAGACATCAAAACCAGTAATAACAACACATATTAATGTAGATTTTTTTATATTTTTTTTATATAAATATATTTTGTTTGATATATTTTGTTATTTTTTGGGGGGTATTTTTTTTTTTTTTTTTTTACAATAACGAGGTAGTTACACATGACACACCTAGCGACTAAAGGACAACTTTTGGCCACTTACCAGCAGTGTTGCACCTAGGATCCCAAGGGCAGGGACACTGTCTCCAACCCTTCAAATTTGGCGGACACACAACGGTTTAACGGGACAAAAGAAAAATGTAATACACAATTCACTAGTATACTAAAAAAATTAGATAATCTTATTTGCTACTTTAACTGTGTCGTCTACACTATACTATCATATTTTCCTTGGACACATACATTATTGCAATAAATGTTTTATCATGTGCTCAAGTAACCCATGAAAACATTAACATGTTTGAATATCTGGTTAACCTGAAATGAGCTGCACCGTGGAATTTTCCGTTCCGGATCTTTATTTCTCTAATTTAACTAGGCTATTTATTCATTACCACCAGCATTTATTATAATAAAAAAAAAATTATTTTCTTAATTACTTTTCTTTTCAAAATAATAAATCATCAATCAAATGAAAATTGTGTATTTGCATAAATTCGGTCTCTTTTGTCATTAATCCGAAATTAAATCTTCTTTGCCATAGGTGTGACTTTAACCTCAAAAATACGTTACACTAGTGGCAGTCAATGACTTTATATTGCAACTCGGCCGACTATCACAAACCTTGAATGTTTTCATTGCCAAATACATTGTTATAAGATGGATATTAATTGATATCTTACTATTGTTATCACCTTTAGCGACTTTGGCCATTGCTAGCGCCAACATAGACATGGATGGACATCCGCTAAAGAAAAGTTGTAGGCGTTCTTTTCGATTTTTTCCGGACTAAAAAGCGCGCAAAGGGGGAAGCACATGGTTAAGATTTGGTGGCCATAGGACAAAAAATATCGGGAAATCCGCGATGCCGCGCTCAAGGTGCAACAATGTTACCCGGTACTACGGGATCTGCAAAGATGCATATTTTTAAAACATAAGCCTTGCAATAAAGTGCATGTATGAACATAATTGACACATTTGTAATACTTTAACATACCTAATGCAATAAAGAAAAAATGCGTATTATATTACCAATAAAATTCTATGAAGAAAAAAGAATCGCACCTTTCTGTGACTATTTTTCTCCCTTCTTTTCTGGAACTAAACAGTGCATGGGAACATCTAATTTATAATAATAATAATAATAATAATAATAATAATAATAATAATAATAATAATATATTATTAATAATAATAATATTAATAATAATTAAGAAAAGATAGCCTTTTGTTTCTCTGCTTACATTCACAATTTAACTCCAATGTCGCACAATGCATCCTGAACTGACAACTGGCTAGCTGATCCAAAATCAAAACACAAGCCTTATTATAACTGATACATGCAATAAAGAAACGGTCAATTAATATTGAACTAAATACAGTATGTAGAGAAAAGTGAATCACTCCATTACTATTTCTACTTCTATGAAAGTCTCATTCTTTTCGAAAGTTTTAAGCCCAAATGACAACATTTACCTAAAGAAAGTCTATAGTTACATCCTCTACATGTTTATATACTAGTAAGTATTATTTAAAACATATCGGATAATGTTTTATTACTGGTTTTCTATATCTTCCATATAAACTACTACACATGATGTCACTTTATGTGTCTAAAAGAATTATAGATGGGAAATATGAGCATTATTATGCCTAATAAAGAATTGACTTGAAATTAGTATGGGTAAATATAGATGTTCTTTCTCCAGGCATGTGGACTATGCTTCATACCATGTGTGAAGGTAATATACATTTACCAGGAGTATTTTCTACCATGCATACCAATTCATCGCAACTACGAGGAAGTGAATTAGAACGGATGGTGATTGGTTACTGTGTGGGCGATGTTATGAAGGGCTCTCGAGTAGATGAAAACAATGTGAAAATGAGCGAACTATTCTCTCTATGGTGTTTGTAAGTATGTTGTCATTAAATCACTTAGCTAGAGAGCCTGTTGCTTTGTTTTGTTTTGTTTTGTTTTTAATTCAAGTACATTGTTTCAGCTATAACAATATAGTTCATACCCTTACATGCCAAGTATTACGTGATGGTATGGTATTTACTGCCCTTTTGCTTTCCCCTAATACGTTATCCTGATCTATATACCTGAATTTAACTGTTTATGTAATATATATATATATATATATATATATATATATATATATATATATATATATATATATATATATATATATATATATATATACACAGAGATGGACGTTCAGTCTATCGTTAAACCAACAAGAATTTTGATTGAATACAGTTCCCATATGATAAAGCATTAACTTAACCTTGTATTCTATCTCATGTCGCATATGGTACTAACAAATTTGACATAGAAGCTGTTTCATTTAAATAAACTGTATATACTTCAGCCTGAATTTAGATGCATCAACCAGTGACTCTGACCGTTTATATTACAAAGTATTGCCTTCAGATGGTCAGATGACCTTATATCTTTCTTCTTCATTTACATTGGTTTTTGAATAAATGATAACATCAGTAGACTAGCATTGGATATTTAACCTTAAGGGAATACGATTAATGAGGAACTGCGACCTCAGAAAGAGAAATAAAAATGTGATAAGGTTTAACACACAAATAGTTACCTTTTTTTTTCAAGGCATTATGAATCACTCGCAGACTGCATGGAAAAACAGATCTCCTCTTCAGGCAATGAATCCTATTTTCTATTCGTATTTGATTCAGCACATATGAAGAAAAACGGCCGAGCCATATGTCAGAGGGTTTCTGGTGAGAATAATATTCCTGTCTTTCCTTTTGATAAATTCAGACTGCATGAGGAAATTTTCCGTGAAGAATTATTAAGAGTGTTTTAAATATAAAGCTATTGGTTTCCTTTTTAAATGCTCATCCCCCAAAATCTTTCTTTTCTTGCTCATAAATTGCGGGGTTTTTTCTTTTTATTTTTCCTATGTCCTTTTATTTCGAATTTTTTCGGTATCAACCTTTAATGATCAGTGTCTGTATTCAGACAAATATGTCAGTTGCAGTTACAAGATGAGATTCTAGTGAAATGTCCAGCAATTGTTGCTAGAAATGGACTCTTGAGGCATATCAAAACATATTAGGGTTACATCAAATCTATTTTTAAGAAGAACACTGAGATTAAAGTCCTAATAGTTGAAGACATTAAACATTAACCTAAAGCATTACGTCACGAAAACTAGATTAACAGCAGTGATACAAAGATATGTTTGCCACTCTTAAATTTTAATGCTATTATTCACTGAATGCCTGTAGACAATGGCCACAATAATCAATGCTTCTATGTTTATTGTTCTAGTTATTTGAGCTATTTTCATTGCAGAACTAGGGGAAAGTGTCAATTGCCTGTCCAATTTTGCTTTGAACTGCGAGGAGAATTACACAAAATCTGTAATTCATGCTATAACCTTGGAAAAAGCATGCAGGTATGATACATCTCCGTTTCTTTATAAATTGTTATACATATCTGATATTGACATATGCAAATGTTCTAGTTTGGTGCTTTGTGATATAGCCGAGGGTATGTATCTTATAAGTGAAGTATATATATCAAATCTATTCAACCAAACATTTCAAAAGAACTACAATATGGATCAAAATGGAAACCAATACATAACACACTTATGTTGAACCAAACATTTCACCTCCAACAACAGACTGATCTCCTTCACCTAAAACAGCACAATCGCCGTTGTCATATATAAACTGATCTTCTTTAACCATTGTTTTAATATGTGGTAGCATATAAACGTATATACTCTCGTTTAAATCTGGTCCAGCTGCAAACAAGATAGACTCCGAGCTATCGTCGCATAATGCGCCGGCAGATCAGGGTCTATGTTGTTTTGTTCTACTGACTACTCCTAACAAACTGCATAGACCCAGGTATGCAGGCGCATTATGCGACGGCAGATCTGGATGTATGTAGCTTGCAGTTGGATTCGACTTAAAGCGAGTATATACAGTGATGATTTACACGGTTTTTATATTTGCTAGGAGAAGGCCTTTTCAAAGTCCACAAAATATACATGCAAGCTATACATCCTGTCATTATGTTGAATGATTTATTGTATTACATGAGATACTAATTTGCTCTAAAAACGTTTTTGCTCTTCCTGAAATCTGCTTGTTTGTGCTTTAGGTTCTTGTCCATCTCAAAGTATTTTAAGTACTCAAATAGGAAAAGACAATTAACAAAAGTAATTAAAACGTATGCAAGGTCAATCATCAGTTTTAATTGCTTCACTTATAGACATGTAACATTAAACCGGTTGTAATGTTACATGTTTGTAATTTTCTTGTGTGTATTTTTTTATTTTTTATTTTTTTTGATTTAACAGTACCGGCAAGGGATATGACCCTTTAAATCATAATTATATTTACTTTAATTATCAAAAACTGCAGATAGTTAATCCCATCCATCATCCATGCTCATCTCTATCATCAGGGAAACCAATAAGAGCATTTTCCTATAAAATCGTATTTTCATCTAATTTTACATTTTGCGGTTGCAAACAATAACATGAAATGCCAAATAAGTATTTTAAAAAAATTTTACAACTCTTTTAATAACATTTGTTGTCCATATTTAATAGACTTTTTGTCACATTTTTCTTTCCCAATTTCTCTCTATAGCACAACAGACGGTCGTTTCTTCTGCAAAAGCAATCTCGTTAACAAATGATGGTACAATACCTGTATAAGATGAAGTAACAATTTAGAGGTAATCTTATTGCTGAATTTTACTTTACAGTTTAACATACGATATGATTCCCTGTTACATGAATGAGTTCAAGAACAGCTCATGCAAAGACCCGAATACACTGTACCTAATTTTGGACTTTCTACAAGTATTCTTGAGTCCGAAATGCAAATACTGGTACGTATATTTAATGGTGTTCTGCCAAGCAATATTATACTTATTATACCATCATCAAAACGCTTTGTAGAGATGGTACATCAGGGCAAAATCTCTAACTGCTGTTACGGTGTTATATATATATATATATATATATATATATATATATATATATATATATATATATATATATATATATATATGAGATACAAAAACATACTAAATGTCATTTACCGTGAATCATTTAACACAGTTTTAACAGTTCCATACAGCACGTTTACCAAGGTCTATTTAATTGTGCACAAAGTGTTGTCGCACAAAATTCTGTCTGGGGTAGAATACATCAACCGAATGTTTTCAATGCCTTTCGTTTTTAAAACATTTTAATCAATATTTGCAACGTTTTTGTCATGTAGAAGGTCCGTAATGTATTGTAACTCATGTTGCATTCTGAAAATGCAAGAATTCAGTTTTTTACAGCTTTAATTGTGTAAAAAGTATGCCATGTTGCCAAATGTGACAGTTGCAATTTTGTCCAGATGTGTGTACCTGGTGTATGTTGCTGTGTGCAGTCTATCCAGTAAAGCCATTGAAGTACATGCACATTAACTATTATTCCCCTAAAAAAAAAACTGTCTAATCTCTAGTCTAGCTGATGTAACATTTGTTTTTAATTTGTGAAATAATACCCTTGAGTCTGACTGGTCAAGTAATTTTGATAAACAATACCCCCAGACCTAAATGGTTTAGTAATTTTTAATTTGCGAAAATACTACAGCCAAGTCTAACCGATATAGTGGCTTTAATTAGAATTTTTATGTTCTCGTATCTGTGTTCGAGATGGTGATTAACAAAAATGTAAGTAAGTTAAAATTTGTTCTTTTTATATGTGAAATAATACGCTCTAGTCTGTCTGGTCAGGTGATTTTTAATATTGAGATTTTGTATACGAGAGGGTGATACAAAAATAGGAGTCAGCCAGAATTTTCTCTATATAAACTACTTACGATATCACGTCTAGTTCTAAAGCATGGGGAGAACAGATCACAGATGAGAGAAACTATTGCAATTTTCATGAGATGACTTCAGATACTCTGGTTCGCATAAAGTGATCCATACTGAAAGAGCGAATTTGTAAATGCGCGAACACTCTGTCCATTTCATGAAGTGAACAAAATGACTGTTCACTTTATGAAATGATCAATTTCACATTTGGGTGTAACACCTCTAAATATATATATATATATATATATATATATATATATATATATATATATATATATATATATATATATTTAGCTCTATCGTAATCTATTCAGTTAACTTATTTGTACATGTGGTATTTATTATTTGTATTTAACACACAATACGTCGTTGAGACAATGTACATCAGTTGCCAAACTTAAAATAACGTTTGCAATGTGTTCTCTAGGAAGAAAAAGGCGCAGGATATTTGCACAGATGTTGCGAGCTCTGTTTTTCCCGAAGGATCGAGGGACAAAATCGGCAACCACTGTAGGTGAGCAAGAGATTGGATCATTTATTTGCAGTCAATATTACCTTTTGGCGGGGAGGAAGAAGAGGGGGTGGGGGGGTGACGGCACGGTGTAATTGCAAATCATATTACATAGAAAATCAAACGTTGCACAGGATATATTATACTAAATTCCCAAGTGCGTTCTGCGTCTCACTACTCCTCTTAGACGCAAACAGCTCAATTATCTATGTCTCCTTTCAAACATTCAATCACATACTGTAGTTGAAGATCAGATTAATCACCTCTAATTTTCGAGTGGCTGTAAGTAAAAATTGAGTTAATTTAACTGTATAATTCTGAATCTATTCAGGTCAAATAGTTCAGTTACTGATGGCACATGATTTAGAGTTCAGAATGTACGGGATTCAGTAATTGTAACTCAAATCACAAGGACAATGCTTTTCGAGTCTGCGTCAAGTAAATGGCACCTGCGGAACTGATGAGGCAACAAAATGTCGGAGAATGAGAACAAATACTCGTTTCTAGTAATCAAAGTACAGGAATTTATTTATTACATATCATTTCACATAAGATATCGCTGTGAATGAGGTGGCAAAATCTTAACTATTTAGTTAGCAAACGATAAACATATTTTGATATATATTTCATATCAGAAAAGCATAGTACGAGAACAAAATCAAGTGCTTCTGGATCTTACTGCTCACTTGATTTGATCTCAAGAGAACGGAGTTCCATAACTATGTGCAACACTCGAAATCAAGTGCGCTCGCTACCTCAGGCACGGAATGCAACCAGGAGCATACTAGATGTAAAGGTTGCTAAGCGGCGAGTGCGACCACTGTCTCCGCAAATGGCCATTTTTAGTTTAATACCCTCTATAGCCATTCTGCCCGTGCCGTTTGGTTTGGTCTGTTCTATTTTGTTGCATTGATCATGATGCAATGCAACCAAAATTCATTTGCTTACATGCAGCTGGATGCCACTCATATTAAACTGGCAAGGAACTATGCAGGGAAATTGTCGTGTGTCTGACGAGTATCCCAAATGAACGATGTAGAGGAATTGTCGTGTGTCTGACGAGTATCCCAAATGAACTATGCAGGGAAATTGTCGTGTTTCTGAGGAGTATCCGAAATGAACTATGCTGGAAAAGTGTCGTGTGTCTGACGAGTATTCCAAATGAACTATGCAGGAAATTGTCGTGTGTCGGACGAGTATCCCAAATGAACTATGCAGGGAAATTGTCGTGTGTCGGACGAGTATCCCATCTTTAGTCTTTAAACAAATTCTAATAATTACATTTATAGAATTGATTTCAATCTTTGAACAAAATGCGACAATTAAATGTCTACGAATGCTTTAACCATCAAGTTTTTAAAACACTTCACCCCATGCGGAAGTCGCCCGAGACGCACTCGCCCAAGCAATTTGTAAACTCGCCCAATGTTCATTTTCTACTCGCCCCACATACTTTTAGCTGAAACCAATTGATGTTGATTTCCTTTTTAACATCTTGGTTTATTCCGTCATCTTTTGTGAAAATGTTTGTTAGACAAATTAAAAATGTGTGGGGAAGAACTTGAAAAATATCGGACTATTTCAACATGGGGAGAAATGTCTATAATTCACCATACACAGAATTATTGTTACGATTAGAATTTTCAAAACTCTGCTTTGTTGTACAAGAAATGCGATAAAGCTTCCGAATAATGACGAATATTTTGTATCTGTGTCTAAACACGTATTGTAGTTTGGGCACAAGACAAAGTTCAGCGTGTGTCTGAATCGACCGGTTATAATACCCTTTACATTCGGTCTTTGATGTTTATAGACGGCTATGGCTTTATACCTGACAACCGTGTACGTTGTTTCGAAATAGCCTATACTGTGATCAAAAGGCTATATAAACGACTGTAGAGTACACAATTTCCACAAAACGACACGACAGTCCTGTAGTTTTATTTTTTTTAAATGCATGACCGTCGTGTGTAATTACGTTTTATTTTCACAGAAAGTGCATGTAGAAAATTTCTTTGTTGTTTGTTGCACCTACGTTTATGAAAGTACCACTTATATGGGTTGTTTTTGTTTTTGGAGGGGGAGTGGGTTTTTTTAAAATTAATAATAATAATAATATAAAGTCTGGTGCAATAATATTATATATTTTATCTCGAATAGATTGTATAACACGTGTCATCGCAATGGACCTGTTTCATGTTAACCTTAAAACAAAAAATTGTACATAACCTCCAATCAGTTTATTTAAACCAAGATTGTTAGTTTCAGTTAAAAAGGTGCCCTCTAGTGTCATACACTATCATGAGACATACAATTAAATCCTGCCTTTAGAAGAATTGTACCTGCATTGTTTAGTGAGCAAAAATTCATGCCCTATACCAATTACTTCGCTTCCTTTCTTCACAAGAATGGTGATCGCAGAAATATATATCCTAATTCAAAAGCTGAATAAATATACTGGTACCCTGATAGAATTATCGGTTTATCCACATATATCTTGATAACGGCAGTTTACATTGGTTTGGTGTTAGACATCTTATTTACGAATAAGTTGACGTTTCTACGTGTAGTGTACACCGTACCTTTAAATAATTACAAGATTCATACAGTCTGGAGGTTTCCACCTATTTCATTCGTTAAGACGATCACATGACCGTAATGTTGATTGTTTTAATTTCTCAATGAACACATGTAAGTCAGATGACTAAAATCGTAGGTACTATTTTCCATCCAAGATAAACAAATATGGCTGCCATACTCTGTCTCGCTTAGATTTTATAATCTTAAATATGAATTTTAAAAAAAAATATATATATAAATATTTATCACTGTTTGACGATTTTTATTGTCATTTTGTGACTGAATATCTTTGAAACATTATGCCTTAATATGTTTAAGCCTTCGGTAAAAGGAGAACTATATCTGTAATATAATCTGGTATACAAATCAGCATTGAATTTCGTGTTACTCGCAAATTTTAGTTCAAATAATGCCATATAGAGACGAAAGTGACTACTGTATTTCAAACCAAACGGAAGTTTTCAATGAGAACGACGAGACTACTCTCGTTTATTTTCCGGTTCCTGGAAAAGTAAATTCAGTGAAAGGTTGGGATCTTTGGACTACACATGTATAGAAGTAAACACTGCGTCATCTGCATTGAGTATTTTTAATTTAAAAAAATTAAAGGGAAAAATATACCATTCAATTCGAAAACATGCACAGTAAGTAGTTTGCAAAATTGTACTTTATTGTACAAATTCATGAAAATAGACTCGCCCAAGCAAATAAAAAAGTACATTATATTTTGAAAAAATTGACAGTGACTGTTAATGAAGAGGATTCAAAATAAAAATCTCGCTTTTTATCTATCCTATCTATCCAAAATTAATTAATACCCTTTGTAAAAGCAGGGGATACATATAAATTTGCTTCTGTTCGTCCATCCATTTCCATCACAGTCCATCCCTATTTAACTCGTCATGTAGCTTTACTCAAAAAGCACTTCATGTATGAATCGATATTTATACGACTGGAAATGCTGTAGTCTCGTATTAAGTTTCACTGACACTGACACATGTAACCCGGCCTATAACTATTAATCTCTGTCGTCCCATTGTTTAGTCAGTGACGTCATTCGTACAACAGTGACGTAATTCCCATAACGACTAGTTTGGAAACTTCTTTCTGAACTGCAGCGTTTGCCTCGTAATTTCACATCAGTGCGATGCATGACGGATAAAATGTACGACATGTTTTAATCTTTTTCAAATATGGCAGTTAATAGTTATTTTAAGTCTCAAGACCACCGAAAGTGTGACGCATTAGTCAGCGAATTCTTTTGAAGGCACATATTTGACACCAGTTTGCAAAGAAAGATAGTTTCCAGCTTTCGTAGGATTAAACTTAATTTTTTTTTTCCTGCTAACTTTCTTGAAAATGTATCTCTTATTTTGGACCAAATTTCTCGAGTGTGCGGTAGGTGAGTATATTTTATCTTGTACTTTTTACAGAGAAATCTTCCAGATACAGTTGTCTTGTTTCGACAGAGAAAAAAACAGTTCCGTACATCTCAATGACCGTCTGGTATCCATGGAAATTTCGAACGCTTCATACATACCATACATGGAGAAAAAGTGCAGGATTGAGTTAAGTAGGTGTTCATTATGAGTATTGTTTTCTGTCTGAAAATGCAGCACTAATTCTTGAAAATCCAGGGCTGCAAATATTTTATGGCGCTAAAATTTAATTTATTCGTTTTGTTCGTTTGCACTGTATCGGTGTCTGTTGTCCGTACAATTGCCCATTGTTATATGTCCACCATAAGGCCGAGAGTATTATGTATGATGCTGCACGTCCGTCCATCTATCTGTTATAAATTTCGTTTTGCACAATAACTCAAGTTGTCCATAATCTACAGTTACCAAACTTAGTGGATGGCTTGCACCTGGAGAAAGGAAGAACCCAATCGATTTGTGAGTTAAAATATCAAAGGTCAAGGTCACTGACTGAAGGCAGAAAAATGGTTTCCGCACAATATCAATAGTTCTACCGCACATAACTGGACAAACTTTGTGGATTGGTAGTACATGGGAAAGCAAAATGCCTATTGATTTTGTGATCAAAATGTCAAATGTCAAGGTCACCGCAACTAAAAGAAGAAAAACGGTTTCTGCACCAAAAAAAATCAATTATTGTTCACGTAGCTTAACCAAAGTTTGTCGACGTTCTGCACTTATGGTATGGAATTTGGGGTCGAAAGGTCAAAGGTCAAGGTCATTGAGACTCAAAGAAACTTTGATTTTGCAGATTACCTTTTATTAATGAGTAAGTTCATTGATCAAACTTTGTGGACGGCTTGCACTTAGGGTAATAAAAAAAACAACTAAAGAATATGGCATCTAAAGATCAGAGGTCCCAGTCATGGTATGTCTAATAAGAAAATAATTCTTTCTGCTCGTGAAGTTTACTTGAAGACCACATACCTTGACCAAAGGTTGACCTCAGTGAGCCCTGCTGGTCAATAATCTCCAGAGTCAACAATACTCTACCTGTGCCTACATATAGGGCTATTAAACACGGGGCGGGCGTATAATGTGCCGTTCACGGTACTCTTTTTTCAGCGGGGAGGGGTGGACTTTTTGTGAGCCTTGTTATTTTAAATACATTTGTGTGTCATCGTCTGATCCATATTATAAATTAAAGATTCACATCCCATAATTATTTCAGGTCTAAACACCAGCTCCGTGTGCGAATACTAAGATTCACATCCCATAATTATTTCAGGTCTAAACACCAGCTCTGTGTGCGAATACTAAGATTCACATCCCATAATTATTTCAGGTATAAACACCAACTCCGTGTGCGAATACTAAGATTCACATCCCATCATTATTTCAGGTATAAACACCAGCTCCGTATGCAAATACTAAGATTATGGTTATGAAAAAGAAAACACTTGTATTTTCGATTTCAGATGCAGACTTTTCCTGTTTACACTCGTCCAAGTCGAAGCGCTCTAACGCCTACCTTTGTCAGAAATCTTACAGGGAAAAATACCTAGAAGAAGAAAAACGGTTGGCTAAGGGAGAAATGTTGACCAGTGATATAATGTGCACGTATGTGAGAACCTCTATTAAAAAAAAAACATTTTACATCATTCATTCGCATTTAGAAGTGAAATAAAATTCTGAAGCTTGAAACAGAACACTAGCTCAGATTAATGATTTTATCTCTATGATTATGGAACTTCTTTGAAAATATGGAATCTAGCCCTGAACACGATATTGAATTAAAGATTATGCCTTGTATTGTATACATTACGTTAAGCATCATTATAAGTTTTTTTCCCTTAGTGACGCTCGAGATAAGATTCAACTAAGACAATTGTCTGCTACACAAACCGCCTTTAAAATGTATATGCTGTCTAGGCAGATTTCAAGTACTAGAAGATACTGTGCCTCATTCATATGAAGAATGTGATTTGATGTAGGGTATTGATAGTGATGCTTCAGAATCAAGAATTTTAATTTTAGCATTACATGAAAATAAAAACCGGTCATATGAATAAGTCTAACAAGGTGCACTGTGTTGTTTTCTTTTCGTTCCAGGAAGCATCAACAGCAAGTGGGATGTTTGCAAAACGCACTGCAAGGATGCCCTTTTGAAACAATAGACGTGTTTGTCTTCACTGTGTGCGCCTCTATGCCAGTTAATTGTACATGCCAACCTTTTCTTCTCGAATTGCCGGTCCCAGAAAATTCAATGCGTTCATCTAAGCAAGGTCTTGAATCAGCAGAAATAAAATTGTTGCACTTGCTCGTGGGTCTGAATGCTATGCTTCGTCTTTTATAAACACGGGTGCCAATCGATTCATAGTGAGTGCCAAGGTCAAAGTCAATCGGTTCATAATGAGTGCCAAGGTTAAAGTCAATCGGTTCATAATGAGTCCCAAGGCCAAAGAAAACCATAGAACAAACAACAAGCCCTTGAGAAAACATTGTGACAATGTAACTTGTGTGTTTAATACTTGTTGATCTCAGAGTTGACGTAGTTTTACACTGAAGCTTTTAACATTCCACAGGGAAAGTTTGTTGATCAGTTCTAGACTACAAGATTGGGCTTTTGCTCATGTTAATACATGTACCTCAAAATGTTTCTTGAGAAGTGTAATCATAAGTTTTAAAAGAAAAACTGAATCAATGTCCCAATTTTTACCAGGATGTGAGAGCACGCATTTGTTCAAAATGTTCTTGCGCTCATAGGTCTGTTTAAATTGGTATACATGTTATTGTATGAATTACTGATGTTCTGTCGATTAATGTATATATATGTTTACTAATCTTTATTCCCTAGAACTGTACAGTTTACTTACCAACTTCTCCAATCTGTGTTGTAACGTTTTATTTTTTCATCCTTCCACCCCACCCCAACCCCCAGGGATGTAGAATAGACCCGAAGCGCAATCCCGTATGAGTTAATAAGCGACTGATGGAGGCAGGAACCGCGGAGCCGCAGTGACTCAGTGGATAGCGTGGCGGACTAAGGGTGCGGGTTCGAATCCTACCATCGGATCAGCTAGGTCGGCTTCCGTGTTGCGTCCTTCTGCAATGTACTATATTCCACTTGCCTCGGCTATAAATAACCGACTTTTGTTGCTGTGCCGAAAAGTACCAAACCCAAAAACAATCAAAACATACTCTCTTTGATGTTGTTTTTAACATGTAGTTTTCTTTACTTATTTGTTATATTATTCGGTTGATTGATATCGTCGTCTTCTCTACCTTCCCCATAAATGACTATTTGTAAGTTTTCATATATTTTTATAAAGGTTTACTTCTCGTAAAGTTTATTTTTGACGGCATATTATTAATGAAATTATATTAATGTATTATCTTTTCATTTTCACATCATGACGATTTAATGCCAATGCTTCCATGCTGTTATTTTGGTTTCGTTTATTGATAATTGTGCCTTTCTTTCAACGAGAAAGATGCTAATGTAAATATTATTTGTATTCAGTATTCACAATACATAAGATTGTGCGTGATAACGTCTGTTAAACGCACATATACAAACGCACACATTTTTTACAAATTATATAAATGAATAAAAACTTTTTTTTTAAAAAAGCAACAAAACAAACAAGTAAGAACAATCTCGTTCTCAATCTGTAAACTGTTAACCCAGTATTTTGTACTATGATATTGTACTATGACATTGTACTATGCCATTGTTCAGGATAATTTTAATTTGTGTCCATCTCATATTTTTGTTGATGTTTATAATTTTTGTTCCGTCTAAATGCATGGATTCTTCGAACTTGTATAATTTTGTTAATAAATCGTTTCAACGAAGTTAATTTTTATATAGAAGTACAATTTATATCTCCTTTGGTACTTAAGAATTGAATTTCATATTTTACAGGATTCAGGAAGTCATTAAGCTTGTAATCGACTGTATGTAATGGCCCTAGCGACGCAGAGGGAGATCGTTCACGCATAGTGTGTAATCGACTTTCAAGCTTCATTACTTAATGAATCCTGTCAAAGATGAAAGCAAGCTCTTATATATACAAATATTTATAAAAATAATACCTCATCTCAAGAAATAAATAACAGAACTATATTTTAAACATTGTTTACAACTACTGTAAAAAGCACACAAGAAGGGCGCATGAATACATGAGTAGTTCCATTCTGGTGTTATGAACTAACAACTTCGAGTTTTCATCGTCACATGGTACGATTTTAACCCATCTAAAGGCTTGGTAGTAAGGCTTGGTAAAAATTCCGAATAATATAACGGCGGTTAGTTAATATACTTGGCACTTTTATTTTTGAATCATACCGAAAGTTAAATTGCACTTATCGAGTGTGATTTCCTCCATATATTACACAAAGTGTTATTTCCACCATATATTACACAAAGTGTGATTTCCACCATATGTTGCACAAAGTGTGATTTCCACCATATGTTACACAAAGTGTGATTTCTACCATATATAACACTAAGGTATGATTTCCACTATATATTACACAACATGTGATTTCCACCATATATTACACAACGCGTGATTTCCACCATATATTACACAAAGTGAAATAAAGTGTCCTTAGTTTCCTCCAAAATTGGGAAAATCAAACCTGATTTTTCTTCCAAAATTCAGGTTTCATCTCAGTTTAAGCTATTTTAATATACATCTCGAAAATTTAAAGTCATATAGATTTATCTAAAGAGAAGCGCGAAATACAAGGAATTCTCCTATATACTTAGGATATCATGTAAATAATTGTAGCTATGATTGTTACGCAATCTTCTATATGGCAGGAAACTGCGGTACTTTGACTTGTGTGGGCGGTCATTTGATACGGGAAGGCAAAGAGCAAGAGAAAAACAATGAACACAATTTAACGATAACAGAACAGTACAGAACAGAACAGAACTTTATTGATATGACGTATGTAGCAAAACACATAGTCAATACAATACATAATTCATATGCAATACACTGTTGCATAAATAAATAAATAATGGCGATACAAACCGGTGTATACATAAATCCCCGGAGATAGAGAGAGAGAGAGAACTAGACAGCGAGAGAAGAAAATCTAAGTTGGATTGCATTATACACATTTATCTAGGTATTTTATACTTCGTAAATCTTCATCTTTAAATAATTGTACTTGTTTATACATGCTTGGTGTCTGCCAATAATAAGGATCAATATAAGATTTTCTAAGTGAGAGGTACAGAGGACAAATTAAGACAAAATGATATTCATCTTCGACCTCATTATTTACACAAAGTTCACATTTCCTTTCATGCTGTTAAATAGGCAATAAAAACAGGACATATAAACTAGATAGTAAGATTAGAATTTTGTCAATATGAACGGCATTAGAACTCTGAGGAGTCTCAAACGTAAAGTAATGAAAGATACATAATTTAAAAGGCGGTACATCATTGATCAAATTTTGTATATATTCTTTTTATTTCTTTGAAAGGAGAAAACTGGTACTGAAAACAAACCTTATCAGAACGACAAGCATAGCGATAATGCGACGATTATTTCAGTACATAAAGACTAGGGTTTTATGTATTAAACGCCACTAGTTAAAGGGTTTTATGTATTAAACGCCTCTAGTTAAAGGGTTTTATGTATTAAACGCCACTAGTTAACGGGTTTTATGTATTAAACGCCACTAGTTGAAGGGTTTTATGTATTAAACGCCACTAGTTAAAGGGTTTTATGTATTAAACGCCACTAGTTAAAGGATTTTATGTATTAAACGCCACTAGTTAAAGGATTTTATGTATTAAACGCCACTAGTTAAAGGATTTTATGTATTAAACGCCACTAGTTAAAGGGTTTCATGTATTAAACGCCACTAGTTAAAGGGTTTTATGTATTAAACGCCACTAGTTAAAGGGTTTTATGTATTAAACGCCTCTAGTTAAAAGATTTTATGTATTAAACGCCACTAGTTAATGGATTTACATTTGTCGTAGTGATCATACTACAAAGAAATACCCTCCGTCATGGGTCTCTATCACTCAGTTGACTGTAAAATAATACCGACAAATACCACATCTTAATAGCTGTTACATTATATCACTTTGGAAAGAGGAAGTAACTCGTCAGAAATTCAAACACGTTTATGTAAGAGTATTCTCCAAGTACTTTATTACAAGGACTTGAGGGAGCCATCCCCATCCAATCTCATTCATACTTAGTGACAACCTCAAATCAAAGAAAGTTGAAAAATGTTCACAGAAAAATCTAGTGTCTTTTTCTTGATCGTCGATGTTTCATTTTTTAAAAACATTTCTCAAATACCATAACTGGTGCTTTCTTTTCAGTTTTAATACTAAAATATGATGAAATCTTCAATATATTTTTTTCGGAAAGAAATTGTACTCACAAAATTGATCAGTCACTGACGGTATACTTGGACACTTCTAAATAGTCAGCAAATTACAATAAACATATTATTTTCCTGAAGGATTTTCAGGTACATTTTCAATCAGGTATAACTTCATGACGTATTCCGATGAGGTTAGATTCTTCTGGAAACAAAATCAAAGTACACATGCATAAGTAAAATATTCAGTAAAGACAATGTCATTATATTGTATCAACTCCAACTCCGGATGTTTGGTATCGCTTCCGGTTTCGTCGTGTCGCTAATCGCTATTTACATGTGTATTGTTGTGTATTGTTTGGTACATTAACAAATAGAAGGTTGGGTTTGTTAGTGTACCAAACCGTACAGTAGATTACAGATTCAAAGAGCGACCTTAAGAAACCAAAGTTAGAGTGTATACAATACAGTGTAATGTGGAAAATCGCACTAGGCAATGAACATGTGCTTATATCAGCGATTATGTTCGATCCTTTTGAGGATGTGTGCATGGTCGAGGGGTATACACTATATAGACTGTTCTGTAGCTTGTTTTACAGATAAAGAGTTAAATAAGAGCAAATGTTGAAAAAAATGTACAAGTCTTCGCGACACAACTTTGTTAAATGCTTGAGTAAGTAGGGCAAGTAGGTGTGATTCGATTGATGTCAGTATTGCATTATAATAAGAATGTCTATTAATAAAGCCTATTTTACTTTAATTGTTGCATTATACCAACAATGTATATTAATGAAGCCTATTCAACTTTAATTGCTGCATTATACTAACAAAGTCTATTCATGAAGCCTATTCAACTTTAATTGTTGCATTATACTAACACTGTCTATTCATGAAGCCTATTCAACTTTAATTGCTGCATTATACTAACAAAGTCTATTCATGAAGCCTATTCAACTTTAATTGTTGCATTATACTAATAATGTATATTAATGAAGCCTATTCTACTTTAGTTGTTGCATTATACTAACAATGTCTAAATATGAAGCCTATTCAACTTTAATTGTTGCATTATACTAACAATGTCTAAATATGAAGCCTATTCTACTTTAATTGTTGCTTTATACTAACAATGTCTAAATATGAAGCCTATTCAACTTCAATTGTTGCATTATACTAACAATGTCTAAATATGAAGCCTATTCTACTTTAATTGTTGCATTATACTAACAATGTCTAAATATGAAGCCTATTCAACTTTAATTGCATGCGTTAGAGAGAAAGATTGTCTATGCATAGGAAACTAAGACTTTCCAACTTCCAAAAAAAAGTCAGAAATATATATCGTTAAGAGAATGCAGACTTTTATACAAACGAATCAAAACCATAATGTATATAAGATTGGTGAAAAGTGGATATATTTTTAATTTCTTACATCAGGTTTATTTAACTTCGTGAAGCGTGAAAATAAATGTCGATTAAGGGTATAAAGGAACCATCCTGCCAAAATTAGCTTTTATTAAACACCAGAGGTCAGTGCTAGAATCTTAAATTTTACTGACGTACTTTATAAATCTTTGGTGCGAAATCCCACTTAAATCTCGGTAAATAAACAGATATTGAACCGAGATCTCTGATTAGTTAAACGAGATCTCAAATTGGAAGGAAAAAATGTGAATTGTGTCCCTTCAGGTCTTCCGTACGATGCTTTTATTATGGACAGCTTTTTTATCTGGACAAAGAGTTTTTATATAAGTTTATTAATTCAATAACGTCCGGGAAGTTATTTTCCAGCAAGAATGTATTGGAGTCCTTCGCTTTTTCGTTTAATATGAATTCAAGGCTATTACCGTCATTGATTTAAATCTACCCTGTACACTATGATTGTAAACATGTGAATTTCGTGGTGTGGACAATGACTGTTGAATACATACACATAAAAAGATTAAATGAGCGTATTATATCGTTATAATATTACTACTATAATAAATGTAGGGTCAGATTTAAAAACAGTATTTAATATCAATGCGACGTAAACTAATTGTACATTATCCTGTACCATAAAGCTTTGTTCTATCAAAACCCGATACGTATGACACAGACACAAATATTTCTTGATATTTCTTCAAGAAGCAAAGACAAAATTCAGACTCTTTTCTTCATATGAATCGTCTGTTTATTCGTGCGAATGAAATTGACGATAGTAGCCAAATAATATGCCTTAGTATGCTGATACATTACTGCATTTATTTCAAAAGCATTTGTTAAAGACAAATGTTACGATAACTCGTTCAATAATTATTTTCAAAAACTACAGGGTGGGATAAGTTTTCCAATCAATAATTGTACTTCCAACGAGCGATCTATTCCATCAGCAAGTCAAAGTGAATGAACTAGTAAAAAAAAGCTGAAGCCTGATAATTTTGTAATTTTTTTTAAGCGTATAATACAAGTTCATTACTTTTATATATGTGCTTTGGTTATCGATAGGAACTGATTTCACTGAAGTACTTTCCCGATAATTCAAGTATTTACTTAAGTTATTGCCACATTCTAGTCTTTTATTAATCTTGGATTCAATGTACACAACACATACAAGAACGGTATATGCGCATTTGATTTTCTATTCCATTTCAATGCATATCAGCTCATATTAACTTCACAACAAACAAAAAAAAAAAACATATGCCTGAATCTATCTTTTTATCACACCCACCTTCCACTGTAATTAACTATTGCAGCCACTATATTTAAAAAAACGATGAAAGTCGTACATACATGGTAAAGTCTGTCAGAGATAATTAATCCTATATCACGTGTAACTGTAAACAGTACGTATGTAACAGTTGCAAATTCATATTGAGTGCAGACCAATCTACCAGATAATCGTATGTGAATATATAAAGTAATATTGCAAAATTGCTTTTAAAATTCAAAAGAACAAACAATTAACACTGATAGATTGTTACCATAACTATATCCATATACATTACGAATCACTTATATTTACGTGTTACGAAGCAATAATTTCCTGACAGTAACATAGCTTGTATCTGTCTGAAAAAAATGAGGAGGGGAGAAGAGGGGTCAGCTACTTCATTTATTACTAGTTCCTTGGAAATTATTTGAAAGGAGTGTAGGTTACAAAGAGACATCAGTCATACTTAGATAAACACTAAGTCTGCTTTTTTAATGGTTTTGTTCAAGCTAACATCATCGATCGAAAACTAATTTTTTGGTTCGTAGCTATGAAGATAACTTCGTTCTGAAGAATTGCTGACCTTTTTTTCCGAATAGATCCAGTCATCCACGAAACATGTTTTGCATACCCCAAGGTGTAGGAATGTACCGAAAAAAAAAAAATTTCTCTTTTAACTGTCATCCTAGTTTAAGTAAATACTTTTAATCATCTTCGATTAGTGAATTCTATACCTACATCCAAATCCTGTGTAACCTTTTAGTAACAAAGTAATTCTACATTCCAAACAGCGCAAAGCCTCTCAAAGCCTCAAACTGGTGTACTCAGAAGGGTGTCACCGTAGCCAATCAATTTTGTCTCTACACAGACAAGAAGCGATCAATGCGCGATCTAAAAACAAACATTTTGACATCTTTGAAGTTGTTGTTACAGGATTTGTCAGGTATTATGTCCATAAAAGATGGACACACGTTTAAAAGTTTCGGGTATTATGTCCTTAAAAGGTGGACACACGGTAAAAAGTTTCGGGTATTATGTCCGTAAAAGGTGGACACACGGTAAAAAGTTTCGGGTAATTAGAGCAGCTCTCCTAAAGTGATTGAGTGCCATTCATTAAGTACAATAGCAGCAGAATGAGTACCTCACACAGTGGTTGTTCTTAATCAAGAAAAAAAAACATGTCAAACTTATTATACGACTAAATTAGACACACTCAGATACCTGTAGAATGAGAGCTCACAAAACAAGTCGTGCGTTTGGATTCAATATTAATTTGCTTTTTAAATAGTTTCTCTGTTTAAACTGAGAAAATAGTAAATACAATTGGGTCTAGAATTGGTTACGTTTTATCTATTCGGTCTCACACAATATATGCTATTATATTGAATCCAAAAGTTGAAGAAAACAAATTAAGAAACATTTCAGCGACAATCTAAAGAAAGAGAAAGTTTGAATAGAAGATTGTGTTAATAGGCCTCCCAAGGTTTATTTAGAAGAAAGAAAATGAACAAGTATTTTATAAAGGAAAATAGTCATTCGCTTCAACAGTGCTGCACCCATTCTGTTTTGCCGGTAATGTTTGTTTATGATAAAAAAAAGAAATATAATTTTTTTTGTTAAAACGTGATTCCAGTTTCAACAGCTGTCCATCTTTTAGTACATCCTTTTATATTAGACTTTACAGCCTTGCATTAAATTATAATATAATATCACCCTAAATGCAAGCTCTTTAAAGAAAATAAAGCAGGAAATATTTAACTAAATATTTTGTGTTTTCATCTATTTATGCAAATAATAATCAAGGATGCAAAGGGACTCAAAGCTCAAATGTAAATATCAAGTGTCATGTATGTATGTATGTATGTATGTATGTATGTATGTATGTATGTATGTATGTATGTATGTATGTATGTATGTATGTATGTATGTATGTATGTATCGTCCCGTCTCCTGTTTTGATGCCCGTTCTCGAGAGAAAGCATTTTTGAATGACTTCAAATCCACAACATTTGTTTACACTTATCAACATAGTCGGATAAATCAGCTCCCCAAATCTGTGCTGATACTGATGGACTATTTGTGGATATGATATCATCTATTCATAAAATCGAGGAATCGTTTGCAGAAAAATCTGTCCGCAATATATCGGTGTACATTTTAGACACTTACCGGTATTTCTCGCGTCTCTTGAGCTACCGTCGGCTGAAGGGTCCTTTTGGCGATTTGTACAGAATATTTCCAAATCAAATCCTATGTTTGATGACTTGTAAATCCACGTGGAATAACACAACTCTGTCTTCTGTGGCCATTTTGAATTTCGTGCTACAGATGGCTGTTACCAAATACCGGTAAGTGTCTAAATTGTACGCGGGTAACTTCATTTTGACTAATTGTCTTTTTTCCAATCAGTAAGCCCTCATAAAAGCGTTACTAACTACTTTGACTTGGCGAATCAGCTTCCCGTCAAAACAGGCATTCAGTCAGCTATTGAGCATGCGAGACAAACGTGACTCACAGTGGACAAGAGCATCACTAATACTGTTTAGAATGATGTACATGTACTTAGTTCCGAAGTTTCATCTTGAGCTGTTGTAATTGATGATGCTCAAAGATAGCTCTTCGTTATTATAATTTGTGCATATTTACAAGAAAAACGGTACTTTTGTAATATATTTTATAGTTAATTTAGTGTCCTCTAACTTTCATTCTTAATGATATCAAAGTATTAGTCTTTCTATTTGATGGCAAATACGCAATTTTATTGGAATGGTAATTTTTGTCTTTATTTTCCTTTCTTTAATTAACTGAATCTTGTTATCAAAATTATTTTGACCCATTTACTTTTCTGTATTTGTCGTTAGTACTAAGAAGGATAAGGAGTTGGTAAAAAAAAAAAAAACCTTCTCCTGTAACTTTGTTTGCTGTCCCTGAATATTTGTAATTCGAGAGAAATTAATTATGAAGAATGCCATGAAATATTGGAGTTCCAAAACAGCACATTCAAGCGACTCATGTTATGCATACCCACAATGCTAATTAATTTTTTTAATAGTTCACAAACTAAATTAAATTCGTTTTGCTTAAAAGTAAAAACAAAATTCTTCTAATACTATTATTATTTTTGCCATGTGTGATGCTTTGAGCTTTTGAGAAGGAAATTGTCTCAAAATTATCATAAAAGTTAGAACAGTTTTTAAAATGTTATTTTCCACATAAACTTCTATTTTCTATGCGATATTGATGTTACTGTTGTATATTTCTTTTCCGTGGCTCATGTGTTCAACAGTGTAACTAGTAGAGTAGATTCGTGAGAAGTACATGAAACCACGCGACGTAACACGAATTTTCCGACATGGTGTCGCCTGTAAGCGTGCCAAGAAGAGTATGATAGAACGTATCACTGACAATGTGTGATGCTTTGAGCTTTTACTACAATACCTAATGTTTGAAATAAAATAAGGGATATCAATCTTAATAGAGTATATTTCTGAAACGGTGAAGATAATGCTTAAGTGCGTCAAAACTGATGACTCCAGGATAAGCATGTATATTTGTATGTATCTCAGGTTATATAGATTTCGTATGCTTAACATAGGCGTGGATGGATCACATTTGAGTGTTCTCCATTATGTCGCACTGAAGTTGTGGATCATACTGTGAATCATAGTGATTCACTGTCATTCCATGTAATTCTACGCCTTTCATCTATGACTTAACATTGATCTGCATTCTATTTGTTGTCAGTATATTAATAAGGATCATTGGCTTGTCATACATACAGGTGAATAAACTTAATATAACACAATAAACGTGTATTCTGCAATAACCATACTTCATTATGATGAAAAGAACTTAAATTTGGGTAAAAACCATGTGCCCTTTAATAAAAATCAAAGACATCTTTTCACTCCAGTTCACTTTGATGTTAATAACGTAAAGATTGCTGTAATGACATGTTGATATAAAGACCTCATTTTCAGACGCTAGCTTCCTAGGAGTTAATATAACTCGTATAATTATTATTATTATTATTATTATTATTAATGATTGGAAGCTGTTTCACTTGTTTGGACGCAATTTGGACTATTTATAATAATATTACATATTGATTCACAATTCTAAAATCATACTTTAAGGCACATATCTGGACAAAATCTAAACTCAGACATATCGATGATTAAATTCAGAGTATATTAAAAGAATCGGCTAGTTTGAACAAGTAACGCTTGCTGTATAACGTAACATATAGGTTTGAGCTTGCGCACAAATACTTGCAACAAATAAGCTTTTGTTTTCTTCTATCGAACCTTTCTAAATGATAAATGTTTACGTTTTCATTCATTTTTGCAGTCCGTTATCAACTTCTAGATTTATTAAGCTAAAGCCTGATTGAGGAGTAAAGTAGACATGTGGATGGAAAAATCAGAGAATATATGGATCAGATATGTGCAACACAAAGAAAGCATTCATTGCGTCCTCTTTTAAAACAATAATGCTACGATTTTCACGAGTGTTAAAAGTCAAGCAATTGAATGGTGAGAAAAACATCGTGTAATTTAAGATATAGTAAAGGAGACCATAACCGCTTCCAGTGGGATACGCTTGGCGGGTAACTTGGGGAAACAAAATTCGGTTTGTAATTAATTAATCAATTAACATGATATATGTTGGGGGCAACACTACGGATCGTGACATTTAAAATGAGACCACTCTCATCTTCATATCACCTCTTATTCAGAGTTAGGGAATTCGGTCGACTGCCTACTATAATGTTGACTGCCTATTATGATATTTATTAATTATTATAATGTTGACTGCCTATTATAATGTTGACTGCCTATTATAATGTTGACTTCCTATTTATAATGTTGACTGCTCTATACTTGCAGTTGTAGGATAGAAAACTAGAGTGCACGCTTTAATTTGTTACTCTGGCAGAAGACAGGCCATTTTAATAGTATAACAATTAAAATAACTGTACACTATAGCATTAGAGTTAAATGTTATTACTGCCAGACAGATAAAGAGAATTATTCATTAACTAAATGTATTTATATGCGTTTCATTCCTTCATCCCAGCATTAACGAAATTTTCTCCACGGCATACTTGACGTGGTTATAATTAAAATGTCGGTATGTAGCTGAAAATATAAAATACTATGATGGGGTTATAATTAAAATGTCGGTATGTAGCTGGAAATATACCATACTATGATGGGGTTATAATTAAAATGTCGGTATGTAGCTGGAAATATACCATACTATGATGGGGTTATAATTAAAATGTCGGTATGTAGCTGGAAATATACCATACTATGATGGGGTTATAATTATAATGTCGGTATGTAGCTGGAAATATACCATACTATGATCACTTATTCCCATACAGAAAATATGTGAAATGAATCAAACGGGAACTTGGTTGTTGGCTGATATTAACGGTGTCGAGAAATTTACTTTACTAGCATATATATAGTATATATATATATATATATATATATATATATATATATATATATATATATATATATATATATATATATATATATATATATATATATATATACTCTCACCTGTAACTACTCCCGACCAGCAGCCACCGCCAGCACGTAATACAAAGTCTACCGTACGGCCTGTGCATTCGGACCAAGAAACACATGTTCTAATGCGGATTCCTTTGAAAAGAGATTCGGAGAGCTCAAAGGGAACCGTAGAAGGAGATGATACAGAAAGAGATATATTGCGGATGTTAATAGCAATATTAGACTCCTCGCTAGAGGTGCCCTCTTGAAATATAAAACCAAGAAAACCAACTTGCTGGTCGAACGTGGTGGAATGGCTGCACGCGACTTTAATTAAAAATCATCATCAAGTGCATCCCCTTCGTGGTTAATTTCCACCCCGATGCCCCAACTTACAACAGATCATTCGGAAGCATTGGCACCAGATTGAATGCTCCGAACGTCTGAAGTGCATATTTTAAAAAGTTCCTATGGTTGTGTACCGTAGACCTAAAAATCTGAGGACCATCTAGTACGTGCCAAGGTAACTTCAAACAAGACCACAGAATCAGGCACATACTGCTGCAAAGACAAACGTTGCCTAATTTACAAACATATACCTGAGACCAAATCGTTCAGAAGTTCGACGATAGGAGTTAGCTTCACTATCAATCAGAATTAAGAATGTTGAACCCGAAATGTTATTTATCTCCTGACATGCAAGATCTGTGCCACTTAATATGTTGGCGAAACCGTTGATTTCAGAAAACGAATGAATATCCACAACAGCTACATTCGCAACAAAATCAACGCGAAACTCGTTAATCACTACAACTCAACTGAGCATTCAGTAAAGTCCCTGGAGATACTACTGACTGAATCTAACTCGGGATGGACCGATATAAAACGCACACGTGAGGAACGATACTGGATACTACAACTGAAAACTCATGGGGGGGGGGGGATTCGGCCTAAATCAAAAAGTCTAACCTTTCCAATGCAGTCTTATCAAAACTAGAGTCAGGCATCGGCGCAGAATTGACATGTAATTTACCCGTTTTATGACCGTTTTTCAAATTTTTTTTCCCTTTCATTTTTAACTCTTGTTTGTAGATTCCCCTGTCATATATATATATATATATATATATATATATATATATATATATATATATATATATATATATATATATATATATAGATTCCCCCTGTCATATATATATATATATATATATATATATATATATATATATATATATATATATATATATATAGTAATGTAGTTAGAGTACAATCTTTTTGTGGGAATATGTCAGAAAAATAGTATAAGGTTATCTTTACACAGGGGGAAATGTCCCTTTGTATATGTCCTGTTAAGTTTGAATTCTTGTTTTGTGCGTTACATATTTAATAATTTTGTATCATGAGGCAAAATATATACGCGTTAAAACGTAGAGCCGGATTTCAAGGAACAATCTATTTGTATGTTTCTATCAAAAACTAGGGCGTGACAAATATATTTTAGGTTAAATATTTGACAGTAGACTTGCTTCCTAGGGACAGTGTCATAGTCAGCATATAATTATACTACTTTGTGGTAAATTCAATTTTGCATGACATTCTTTTTTTAAAATCGTCCTCTCAGTCAGAGAAGGGATTGTACAGGAAAGTTATTGCTTTTAAATATATGCATTGTTGATAACTGTCTGTACTCGCTTAAAAGTCGAATCCAATTGCAAACTGCATATACCCAAATCTGCCATCGCATAATGCGCTGGCAGATCAGGGTCTATGCTGTTTGTTAGGACTAATCAGTAAAATACACAACATAGACCCCGATCTGCCAGCGCATTATACGACAGCAGATATGGGTCTATGTTGTTTACAGTTGAACCAGTCTTATAAGCGAGTACAGACGGTATATTACTGGACTCGAGCATGATAACCATATGCAAATGTTTATAATTCTGACAGCAAATGCTTATATGCCTGATTTGAAAGTGCTTTTTTCATTTTAATATTTTTATATGTAATGTATTTTCTGTTCATATAACCTATCTCAAAACTATACAATTACACATTATTATTGCATGCAGGGATTATAATAAAGTCATTCAGATTTATCTATTTTACCTGTGATATATCACGTAAGTTTTCTATAGTGTCCTTTGCATTTGATTTATATTTACCTACATCGTCATTCGCACTAAACTTTATATATACCGCTTCAAAATAGTACACAATTTAAAAAGAAAAACGATGAATGTCTTGTTCATGAAGCTACGCATATATCACCAATACTAAAGACCTGCTGAACCTCTGGATTATCAGAACTGCATGTGCCACGTGGGGGCAATTGAAGACCATCATCGTAATGGGCAATTCATACCAATATTGATAACAATTATGATGTGTTCGTTTTCCAAGAAATCAAAATTTGCATTGTCTACATAGAAACTGAAAGATGACAATTAAATTATTTTCCAAAATTAATGATAAGGTTGAACTCTGGATTTTGAATTTTGACAACACATGAAGAAAATAAAGAAATACGGACAATTTTGAGATATCAACCAGTTCATCTTTTTTATTTGTTTTATATCTTGGGCATATGTTGTAATTATCATCAAATCGATATACCAAAGAAATTTTATGGAGTCTTCAGACTTCTCGTCAGTTTTGTATGCCATAAGATCCAGATTTACGACCTGATTAAATCAGAAGTCATGAGCACGTACTTTACCGATGGTAAGAACGCTAGGAAAGTACCACACTGTATTCTCATTTAATGGTTCAAAAAGGCTATCAGGTATGTAACCAAACAACGATATTTAGTTGAACGCTTAAAAATGAAGTGTAAAAAAACTCATCCATGAAATACCCTGTGTGGACTGTGTGAAACTCTTTGGAGTAGATACTGACTAAAAACCTAATGTTAACAACAACATCTCTAAGATCTGTCATTAACAGTGGCGGCACGAGGAATCGAGGCGCCAGGGGCGATGTTCTTTAGTGGCGTCCCTATTTTGCCACAGACAACAGTTTTTATGTCAGTTGCCAACCTCCGATCCCCCCCTCCCCTATCTACGCCCCGGTTACAGCTAAAAAAAAAGCTCCCGACGGCGCCCCCCCCCCCCCCGGCCCGGCGCCCAGGCACAATCGATCCCCCCTACCCACCCCTCGCGCCCCCACTGGTCATAAGCAGTACGACAAATAAATGTCTTTCAACGTCTCAACAGCTATTTGGTCCAGTTATATTAAGTTAGTGATCTACAAATGCTTTATTTTGTTAAACGTTAAATATTGCCCCTGATTTGTCATTTTTGTAACAAAGAAAATCCTGCCAAAAAGGTAAAACACAAAAAAAACACCAAAAAACGCAGTATAGGGCACACATATTGGGTTTTGATTAATTTAATACCATGTGTGATTCTCTGTTAAGATAAGTAATTCTTCCTACTTTTCATATTAGTAGATTATGAAACATGACGACAGAAATACTTCTCAAGAAAACATATTATTACTGGACTAATCTGGTCACTTTCAAAGAAAGCAATTACAATTTCAGACACTAAAATATGGTCAAGGGTACAGACCACTAGGCACAGTAAGCGTTGTTATTGTTTTTTTAAATTTTGGGACCCCGTATTATTAATATGGCCTGTGTGCATGCATTTTACTAACATAATTGCCATATTTCTTATGTAAATGTTCATATGTACTTCTGTGATGTATCAAGTATGTCTACATGCTGTATATATT
This sequence comes from Margaritifera margaritifera, assembly GCA_029931535.1. Lineage (NCBI taxonomy): Eukaryota > Metazoa > Mollusca > Bivalvia > Unionida > Margaritiferidae > Margaritifera > Margaritifera margaritifera. Next base: position 376,208 of record JAQPZY010000831.1, on the reverse strand, counting down.
GTTATTTATCTTGTAATCCGTTGTTACTGTTGGCAGTTTAATGTTTCTAATATTTATCGTTTTATTTTAAACCTGTCCATTTTAATGTGTCGTATTTATTTCATGTAGAGTCGGTGAAATAGCTCGTGTAGAGCTAGTTTTTTTTTAGTTTTTTTTTATGTTACCCTGACTAACGACGTTAAATGAAGTTTCTTGTCTATTGTATCTTTCTTCAAATCAGTGTTCCCTGCTTTCACAGTTCGTTCCGTTACGCTACCCAATTATTTTAATTTGTTTGCACCAGTAATTTTTAATGTTGATATTTAGTGTAGTCGTTTCTGAAGGAATGGTATTCCGATGGAATATCGTATCCATCGAGATGTAAAAGCACAAAAATATCAGTCGCCAGCTCCAGCATGTATTTACTGGGATTTTTATTTGTAGTATTCTCGTATCCCTTACACGAGTTGGAAGTGTAAAAAAAAAATTAAAAATAAAATTAGAGTAGACTCGATAGATCTGTGATAATGTATATAGATCTGTGATAATGTATATACTGCTGATGAGCCAAGGGCTTATACGATGTAACTTTTTAACTCCGTAAGCATTTCAATTTGAAGCGAGAGAAGTATATATATACATAAAAAATATTTCGACAAAAATTAGTTCCACTATGAATCAGACGCGACAATTACATTTCTGCATTACTGAGATCGATCATACGCGGAGACCCAATTGGGGTCCCTTTGCTAATTTTCTTACTACAAAGATAACATATTTAATGTCATTCGCATGAACTTCAATAACATTGTGGCAAGTATAAATTCTATCAATCAGGAGCATTGGCCTCAGTTATATTAAATTTCGGTTTGAAATATGATCCTGGCAGGAACAATATGCCTCCAACGATATATTTATAAATTTCATCGCATTGGATAGACACAGTCCTCATTTTACTTTACAATGATTAGATATCTTGAATTAAAGTTATTCACCCATCAAGTCATACTATTTCATAAACTCAAAGAAAGAGGTATTTGGTATTGTGTGACATTTTTGGGCAAGTATTTTGCATTTTGTATAGCTTCTGAAATAGAAGATGAAGTTTAAGAAGAGTTTAAATACGACCATGTTGGAACATGAATTTATTTCCAGGCTTTTCAATAGGAACTGAAATACTTTTCAATTTATACTTAAGACGTTTAACAATAAGGATGCGATATTGACATCTATTCTTGTACTAAAGTCTCACGTTTTTGTTAATCAAAGTGATAAGGATATAATTGACTTAGTTTAAGAATACATCTAAAAAAATGTCACAAGATAAAATCAAATTTGATCATCATAGTTCATGGATTTGGACATGCTAAAATTATGAAACAGCCATACAGATAACTTAGCAAGAGACATCTTGTTCTTGGCTTCTATCATACATGAGCATAAAGAAAGATAACAGAAACAAAAAGACAAAATTCAAAATTCTATTAAATTAAATTAAAAAGGAAACAAAACACGCACACAATTTGCATTGAGGGGTAAGTGAATTCATATTAATCACAATAAATATAATGCGTTATATATATATATATATATATATATATATATATATATATATATATATATATATATATGTGCGCGTGTTTGTGTGCGTCTGTGTGTGTGTGTGCAGATCAACATTACAAACGATAACAAAGGTAAACAATATTTACATGTATGTACATTAGGCCTAATTTGATGTTGTTTAGCGCTGCAACGTTTGTATTTTAATAAGTTTAGTGTTTAGAACTGGCTGAAATCTATTAGACTCTCATGAATTAGTCTTTTAAAAACATTGGTTAAAAAATAAATGAGTTTCCCGCCGATTTATTCTCAATTATTTGGGGATTTCCAAATTTGCAAATAGTCGAACATAAATGGTAGAAAACAAACGTAAATACATTGGGAACAACCATTGGGCTATACATTGGAAACCACGATTGGGTTATTAATGTCAATAAAGATATAATTTCACCTCAGAACGATTTTTTAGGGTATAGTTTGTTTTTAAGATTGATTTTGGTAGCGATGCACATATATAAATTAGCTAGTTCCTGTGAAAACAGACAACAACTTCACTAATCAAAGCAGTCCCAACCTCATTAGCACTAATCTGCCTCAGTATCATGGTTATCAGTGACAATTTGTGAAAGTATCTATTTATGCAATTCAATGAAGTTATGCGAATTTCAGCAAGAAATATAAGTACAACAAATACAGACATTGCAGCTTTAAATAAAATATATATATACAAGTGTATAACGTAATCCTTCTAAAAGCAACACAAAATCTGAGACCTATTTTGTGACTAGAGCAATTTTGAAAACTAAAACTATTTTCCCACCTTTTGATCGTGCAATATTTCTTGCATGTATATGCATGTATATTTTAAAATTCTTATTTACTGTGTAATATCATTTTAGGACACATAAAGTTATATGTACAATCTGTCAAAACTCAATCTACCTACTAGCTTTTGGTATATATATATATATATATATATATATATATATATATATATATATATATATATATATATCTGATTTATGAATATTCTGCAACTGATTGAAGTGTATTAAAACTCAGATTCAATAAAAACACGTAAAAGAGTCTTCAGATCTAGGGTATATTGCACAAAAAATGCATATGCCAAGTGCAGCTATGAAACCATTTATTCTCTTTCAAATGTTCTAATTGTTCGGCTATAATGCGTCTTTGAAGTCAATCCGGTTTAGCTCTATTGTCCTGTATATAATAATATGACTGACAGCTTGTAATTAACAAAACAAAATAAAATAAAAGTATCCATAGATAGTTATTCTGATAATGCTATGCATATTTTATATCCTTCATTACCAAAGTAATTTACTTGCCTCAGATGATTCAATTCTATAGAGTTTTATTGAAATGTAGTTAGGAAACATATCAAATCAGTATGCTTTTAAACAGTCTCATTTGAGGAAACATGCCTCTCTCTCTCTCTCTCTCTCTCTCTCTCTCTATATATATATATATATATATATATATATATATATATATATATATATATATATATATAAACTTAGTGCATACGTATATACATAACAAAATTGGAATCTGTATGGTAATTTAAAAATCAGGACATGGTTGGTGAAGAAACAAAATCATAACTATCACCAACTTTACTTTTTTTCACATGTTTTCATGTACGTTTTTCAATTCCTCCAGCTAGCTAAGCCATACCTGAGATTTATAGTATAAAAGGTTGGCACATCGGCATTGGTGACACGTTTCAATATCATTCATTTCATAGTTTATCTGTTTAGATTTCGTCCACTTAACAAATATTTGTTACATGTGAGTAGCTTTTTCAAACTTAAATTTAAAAAAATAAATATGCATATTGTCATTAAATAGTGTGTTCGTGTTTGGACCAATATAATACATTTATCACCATTTATTGAAGAAATGATCGCAATTTACATTTTAAAAAGACTTGTCAATAATTCGTTGCTGGGAAAGTAAGTTTCTTGTGCTGGATTTCAGATTGAAAATCTGGTTGATAAAAAAAAATTATGTTGTGTACTAACCCACTTTTCTAGGTATACAAAAGTGTCAACAAAAGCTGTTATCTTGGTTTTTACACGTTCGTCTTAATCCTTCCAATTAGTATACAAAAATCTCACCCCGATGCTATGTCACCGTCAAGTGATAGGATAATTCAACTGCGGTCATTCCAAAACAGAGATCATAGATCAAGATATGTATGATCCTAACCGAATATACCATGTCTGTTTATAAAGTAGGAGCTATAAAATTCCGTGAGATGTAAACATTTTGACATCCTTTGGGATTTATTCAAGAATTTCGAAGTATTACGTGAAGAAAGCTCCGGGTACACTCCAAAACACACGAGTTATCAGAGTGGCTTTACGAAAGTGTTCGAGCGCTATTTTGATGGAATAAATACCGCTAGGCAACACTGTTGCTGCTTTTTAGCCAAAGGATGCGTCGATTCGATGCAAAGACCCATCAAATACACTCACATATCTTTAAGGTTTGGGATCCTACGTAAGTTGTACATTTAAATTCGACCCCAATTTGCTGTTCGATATACACTGTTGTTCTATATTAGATATTTGATCCATTTATTTATTGTTCAAAATAATATTTCAGTTTCAAATTTTTACGAATCAAACGATATTGATATAAACAGATATGGGCCCCCTAAATATATGTAATTTTCCCCCTATTCTTCATGCCCGTCCTTATTCCGAGTGAAACTATTGCAACAATTGAACGAATTCTTGAATAAAATTTCGGCGGCAACTTTGCCTGTTTAACTCATCATCTATACTTAAAGAATATAAAAAGTCACATCCAAAATGGTCTTTATTTTATATGGACTAGAATGTAGACTAAACCACCAACGGACCCACGCACCAAAGCACGAGCGAACGGTAAAATTCCATTGATATTTATCTTCCATTTAGGATGGTAATAATAAAATAAACCTAAAAAAAGTATGTAACAATACAACACGGTATCAGCGTTATTTATCTTTGATCCTGTATATCACCAAACACAATCCAGTATAGGTGCTTCCATTCTGTTTAAGGGAATGCTTCCCTAACCTACGTGAAATATGAAGTTTCTGAACTCGTAGATGTTATTGTCACAAACATTAACGAATTAGAGGACAATGCAGCCGCATGGGGAAAATTATAATTTGAAATCAAGCTGTTTAGAACTTGAACAGATTACACGAACTTTATTATCGGAGGTCCAAGCCCACATCTCGGTAACATTTAATATTTTTATGAGATGCAATAGATTCACTGGAAAGTAACCTACAATTTAAGCAAGGAAATTGCAATTATAAAAGAAACGAAAACAATTTGTGATCTCCATAAAAATTGAAGTAAATCACACACACACACACACACGACAATTTATTGGCAACCATTTCACCTGTTTTATGCAGCATTTAATAACATATCAGTTTAGTCATTTTGTCGCGAACTTCTAACAAACTTCTACTTTTGTCATAAAAAACTGAATTGAGAAACTGTACACGTCCAATGCGAAATGTGGTCTCCATAAAAATATAATTGTATTAATTTGTTTACATTTTCTCTCGGGATTGTAAATCCTTTTTACGTTATACTGGCTTTTAATTCTTACAATACGGTAATGACTCCGCATTGGAACACACATTCATCCATTGTCGTGTTCTGGGTTGACACACAGAGCGAGAAAAGAGATACTGAATTATCGGACAATTAATTGTATTCTTTGTTTATTATATTTGACAATTGAACTGCTCTGGACGAATTAAACCGACGGCCCAATGATGCTCTGTGACATATAAGCAACACAACTTTTTAAAATATTTGCAGGGTGTTTTTTTAGGGTTTTTTAGTTTTTTTTCTTTCTAGACGTCAAAAGTAATTGCAGCAGGCGAAAAGCTTTTAAACCCATTAAGAATAAATATATTGACCCCAAAAGAAAAATGCATCATATCGGACTGTATTGCTTCTACCTAAATAAATTTGTTGTAAACAGTTCCTATTTTAACTTGATCTGCTTACCTCAGAGAATAGAAAATCACCGGCATCATGGAAGTTTAAAAATGGTTTCTCGGAAAGATTTGCAAATACAAATACATTTCTTATGTTATTAATTTTTTTTGAAAGTGTGAAGTATATATTAAAAGTTAAGATTTGGCAAGATTGATGCGTTTCTTTTTTGGCTCAGTATAAATAATCCCAGAAACATAGAATCCAACGAGTACAATCATGGAGAAAATTGATGAATATGTAAAGACATTTAGACCCTCTCCTCCTTCCGATTGGGTATTAATGTTTGATTTATTGGGCTCTCCTCCTTCTGATTGGGTGTTAATGTTTGAGTTATTGAGCTCTCCTCCTTCTGATTGGGTGTTAATGTTTGATTTATTAGGCTCTCCTCCTTCTGATTGGGTGTTAATGTTTGATTTATTGGGCTCTCCTCCTTCCGATTGGTTATTATGCTCTCATCCTTCCGATTGGGTGTTAATGTTTGATTTATTAGGCTCTCTTTTTGTGTCTTTGACGACTAATGTTACATGGATAATGAATGTGACCGTAGATGTCGGACCAGTTGGTTGCCGTAAAAATAAACGAACCGTGGAATTCTTTCATTTTTAGTCTTCTAATGGAAAAGTTCCTAAAAAATAACGTGAGAATAAATTTAATTTGAAGAAAAATGGTTATCACACGATAGTAGTATTAGGCACTGGAGCAAAGATGCTATCCAAAGTGTTTTTCTGCATGATTTTGAATTACTTTGAACATAATTTTATGTACCAAATCATGCTTCAGTTAGTTTTGATAAAATTCATACATTCATGATAAAAAAGACGCATTCGAGTAACATAAAAGAAACTGATATGGGACGTCTTTGGTTTTGGATTGGTGTTTTACGACACAACAACACAAGTGAGTTATTTAGTGCCGAGGTAATTGAAGTAAAGTCCCTTGCTCAATGACACACCACTATAGCAGACCAGGGCTGCTACAATGGTAGGACTCGAACCCACACCCTTTCCGTCGCAAGTCTAGCACGCTAACCACAGAGCCGCTGCGGCTCGGTGACTGAAATGCTCCTTTCGAGGACCGATTCGAAACTGCACATTCCGATTCCAGTGTGTTTGGTGATGAATTTATATGCTTTTAAAATACAGAGATAAAGGATAGTGACATTGAGGTCGACATGCTCTTAGCTCATTATCAGTGGGACAGGATAGATTGGCAGGATTTTATTTTCGATGTGGGAGTACAAAGTACATTATTGATCCTTGTTAAGCAAACTTAACACTTCTGCTTTTTTTTTTCCTTCGGCTAATTTTTTTGTTTGTTTTTATTTTTTAAAATTTTTTTATCAACCCTTTGACATAATCAATTCCTGGCTCGCGAGACATTGGGATTATACCACTAAAGTCAAGAGTATTTTGTGATATAATTGTGCTCCAAATGTATATCAAAGGAAAGTATATGTCTACGATGGTATGATAAACTTGTAAATATTTGAGATGCATAGATATGAAGTACAAATCAGAGTTTAAGGGAGTGTATTAAAATTTGTTCTTGTCAATCAATAGCGAGTAGTTTTTCTAATGAATTTGAATAGGGGTATTTAAGCTATGGGATGAGTATATTGCTATAGAATAAACTGAATTGCATGCTTAAGCTGGTTGCTTTCACTTTCTTGAGCTCTCCATTTTCACGTCCATTTCACCGGAAGTGACGCTAGTTTGATGAATACAGTGTGAACTGTTTCATGTGAATCAAAATGTTACTAGTTCTACCTTAATTGGCCGGGTTGGAGCAGAGTCGGTTATCTAGTACATAATGAATTTCCATGTGACGGCTAAAAAGTATCCATAACCAGAAGTTAAACTCCCAGGGTAACAGAGAAAAAGAAATGCGTGTCTTTACCTGTTGCCGTGATTCATACTTGCTATTACGACTAAATATCATTTTCACACCTGAGTCTAAATATTTACCAAACTGGCTGATGGTGAGAAAAAAAATGAAAATGAAAGTCATTGAAAATTAGCCTGAGATCAGTACAGAAAAAAATATCTCACCTGGAGATAACTAGTTTGACGAGCTACCCATAATTGATAGATGGTAAACTTACATGTTATACTGTATACTAATACAACGTCAAGATGATCCCAGTTGTGTGATTAATGGAGTTATTTGTAAGCAAAGAAGACTATGCTGGAATAGAAAACGAGTGGATTTCATGTTTCAACAACGTTTATGACAGTTTTGTCTGGATTAAGGGAGACAACAATAAAATCTTAAATATATACTTGGATTCAAAGTTCCTAGTGCACGCAAGACTTTGATATAGTTCTAGTCATGTCTAGGAACAGGTAAGTTCTTTCTCTATTTTTTATATACATGTTCTAAGTTCTTTCTCTATTTTTTTATACATGTTCTAAGTTCTTTCTCTATTTTTTATATACCTGTTCTAAGTTCTTTCTCTATTTTTTTATACATGTTCTAAGTTCTTTCTCTATTTTTTATATACATGTTCTAAGTTCTTTCTCTATTTTTTTATACATGTTCTAAGTTCTTTCTCTATTTTTTATACATGTTCTAAGTTCTTTCTCTATTTTTTATATACATGTTCTAAGTTCTTTCTCTATATTTTATATACATGTTCTAAGTTCTTTCTCTTTTTTTATATACATGTTCTAAGTTCTTTCTCTATTTTTTTATACATGTTCTAAGTTCTTTCTCTATTTTTATATACATGTTCTAAGTTCTTTCTCTATTTTTTATATACATGTTCTAAGTTCTTTCTCTATTTTTTATATACATGTTCTAAGTTCTTTCTCTATTTTTTTTATACATGTTCTAAGTTCTTTCTCTATTTTTTATATACATGTTCTAAGTTCTTTCTCTATTTTTTATATACATGTTCTAAGTTCTTTCTCTATTTTTTTATACATGTTCTAAGTTCTTTCTCTATTTTTTATATACATGTTCTAAGTTCTTTTTCTATTTTTATATACATGTTCTAAGTTCTTTCTCTATTTTTATATACATGTTCTAATTCCTTAGTAAGGTATGGGTACGAAAATAGTAAACACTGGTCATTTATTATAAACATTCTCGACACTGGACAAGATAATGTTAACCATAAGTACAAACAATCCATCTATCTGTTTTGTTAACGAACCGTATTAGTTATAGTAGAACCAGAACATGTAAACGTAAAGATTTAAGGTAATCAATCAGAGGAAAGTTCGTCGTTCGGTGTTGCTTTGGTACCCATCAAACAATTGGTTTCATACAAATTGTATTGGAAAAGCATATTTTGAAGGAAATATTATTTTAAGACTTAAACTGTGTTTTTTTAAAATAAGTATTCCAACTGGATCTTGCTTGTTCGTTTGGCCATTTGTTATGTCTATTTCATTTTTTCTCTTGGTATTTCTGAAGGACGAAGAAGAGGTAGAGAGAAAATGATATTAACAGAGATGGTGGAACACTTAAACTTTGTAGCATTTGTTTTTGCTAGCCTTCGTCAACTCTTTCTCGTATGTGTTACCATGTTACTTTCTTTATAAGATACTTCTAATCTGAAATTCAAGTATCATCTTAGAATAGGTGTTAAAATATCACAATTGTCCGTTAGGAGGTTAAACTTTCATCCCTGAGATATTTTAAGGTAATATTGTAGGTAGATTCGACAAAGTTACATTTGATAAAAATAATCTTGCCATTATAATCGCAAGCATGTCACGTTTGCCTTTCAAACAGTCACATTATGGACATAAGCAATGGACAAAACATTGATAAACATCAACCCCTTCTATTGAGTCAACTCGTTAAAAATGTACTTGAAAAATGGGACAATATATATGTAACTAGAACCAAATTTAGGATTTTGTTAGAGTAGTAAGAATAAGGATTTAATTTCATATTTGTTTGAAATGATTGTATCCTTTAGAAACAATCATCGAACAGGACTTTGAATCGTGCAAACTATGACAAAACAGGAACCCTTCGAAGGTCAGGAATAAACAAGGCCTTCGCGTGAGGTACTTATCCAGTTTTAATAAAGAACGCTAGAGATCAACCGCAAACAAAACACGGAAAACTGTATAGAGATCATAATAGTTTGTTCTTTACTGTTTGCCACGGATAAATTTCCCACTCATTCACCACTGTAGATATGGAATGGCCGCGGAATTTAAGTCACGTAGTTAGTATACCTCATAAGTCACATAGTTAGTATACCTCATAAGAAGTTGATATAAGGTGAAGCTAAATTCAAAGTTATGCGCTGCCATTAAAACTGAATAACTACGTCACAAAAGTGAAATGTTTACGTCTAATAGAATCGCAACTTCTCTTTATCTTTAAAAAAAATAATAGATGCTGTCAACTTTATAGAAATCTAAATAACTCCACTGGCAAGGAAGGGATCACTAAAGTCGCATATATTTAGTGTTTATTTACTTCCTGACTTTTAAAGAATTAATAAAAACTTAACTGCCCTTGAAAAGTATTTTTTTCACCAAAAAAAAGTTATATTTGGTTTTACAAGGTCCCCGCGAGAGGTACGGCCGGTACAGGCATGGTTGTAGCAAATTTGTGACCATACATGAATACAATAAAATCTGCATAAAGTCATCTAGAGAAACGCGCCTTAAGAGTTACGCATCACCGGCAAACAAAAGACGCCAGCCATGTTGAGGGGTCTAATAGATAAATACTTGTATCTAAATCATTGCTCTAACAGGTCATATGTGTGCTATATATGTCTCTGCTGAAAAAACTACAAAAGGGTTGATGCTTCCTACTTTGACGAACAACCGATCGAAACAGGCAATAGTCCACTAAATATCAATGCCATTTCAATTAGACTTTTTTAAAAAATTGCAGTCATTATTTAAATAATAGTTTTTATAAGATCCTACTCAGGTGGAATAATTTTCATAAGGAATATACATTTAGATAATAGATTAGATAAAAGCCATTAATGAAAAAAGTTTAAAACTTATCCTAATTAGGAAGTTTGCATGAAAAGACGTTAAAGTCAGCATCAACACGTTTTGCAGTGAATACCAGAATGTACATGCTTCCATGATTTTAAATTACGGATAACAAGTCGGTAAAAGTACCGATTAAACCTAAGCCTACAACATTTAAATCTCCACACAGAGAGAAAGTTTTGAAAGAAAACCCCTTTGCGCGTGGTCCACGATGAAACATGGGGTGTGAGATACTCCAAACTATGTCTGATTTGCATGACTACCCACTGCTCCCAAAATAACATAGAACAAAAATATTGCGCAAAGACTATGGCAAAATACTTGTATTTCTTTTTGTCACCACCCCGGAAAGTATGTATGTATGTATGTAGTAGTGTTTAACGGCACATCAGCACAAGACCCACAGAGAGGTTGATATAGTGAATTGTGTATTATGTACCAGGGGAAATCTCCTTCACCCACCTTTGTATGATGGGAATGGCCGTACCAAAATGAATTCAACGCCGATGGCCCAGTTTGAAGCTATCTGTATAAAGGTATGCATTTATTTTAGAGGTTCAAAAATTCATTCATGTGCACATACGTGCAAAAAAATATCTTTAAACCGTGCATTGAACCCGTTAGAGATATGTTTCAGAAAAATTTACAATCTTTTTTTGTCACAAATCCATCGGTATATGTTGAGAGTATATATATATATATATATATATATATATATATATATATATATATATATAGAGAGAGAGAGAGAGAGAGAGAGAGAGAGAGAGAGAGAGAGAGAGAGAGAGAGAGAGAGAGAGAGAGAGAGAGAGAAAGAAAGAAGGCATATGGTTATGATATGAACAACAGACAGAAGGTTTAGTATAAGCTGGAGGTAAGTAAAATATGTAGCACACTTTAGTGAAGTGGTCAAACTGAAATATGCTACGTTCCACCCTTCTACTTAATACGTAACGTTTCACCTATTGTGAAGATCGTCATGCAATAAATCAATTCACTAATAGTTTCCTGGATTAACAAAGACATGGGCTCTGAGGAAAACAAGGTCCTTAGTGCGAGGGACAGGTCCTCATTACTATCACCAAAGCCGTCTTATGATTGCATATTTATCCCTTTATTTAGTACAGGTTTTGTACTCAAAGTGTATTAATCATACTTAGAGATACTTAATCTTGCATGATAAAGTATGATATTTATTTTAATCGGGTACCTGTCATACTGTTAACATTGATATGCCTCTCAAGTAGGATTTGGTAGATTTTCTTACAACTATAAAGTGCATGTCTGTCAGCGATAAAAGCATTTTGAGAAATGGATTGGCTGTTTGCATATTTTTAGTATGCATGTACAATACAGACAATGGCGTACTAAGGGTAAATGGCGCCCGGGGTGACGATGATGGCCCAAAGGGCCAGACTACGAGGCCCGAATTTTTATTAGCTGTTTTGGCCCCCCAAGACCTCTGGCGCCCGGGGCAACCCCCCCGTCCCCCCCCCCCCCCCCCCCCCCCACCGTTAGTACGCTACAGAATACAGAGTTGGAAAGAAAAATCACACACTACATACAGTTGTGTCTTTTAAGTCTTCAGTATCTTTTCATCTTGATAACTAATTTGTTTTTCAACCCGTGAATACGCGGTTCCTAGAAAAATTCAGTCCTTGCAATGTTTTACAGCTATAGTAACATAAAATTATTTTGATATGACCTTTGACATTGCTCCAAACAGAAGAGCACTTTTAAAAATTACCATTCCACTTCACGACAGAGCGCTAGCAATATGGTTTGCTTTTAATGGTCGTGAAAAAAATCGAATGTATCTAAAATTTCATCATAGCCCGTGCCAGTTTATTGGATGGTGCCGAAGTAATCAAGTTCGAAATGCCGTATATCTCAACCCCGATCTGTTAGAAAGGAAAACTACTTTTCATTTACGACAAAGTTACGCAAACATTATCCCTTTTGCTCGTTTAAAGTGCCCCTACCTTTATATCAAGCACCCAAGAAGAAAGTTTTATCACTTCAGTGTCGATAAGATATCCAAAGAATGCAAGTCCGACTTTTTGAAACTCTACAAACCATCGTTTTTTTTTGACGGAGTGCCAGATCGCTATCTGCAAGTACCTAACATTTGATTATTGATCTGAAAGATGACAATTGGGGTTACAAAAGGCGTGTTTTGAATATTTACTTAAAAGTGTCAAACTCAAGATGGTTTCATTCAGATTTTAAAAACTGACATATTCAAACTATGCTTAGATGATAATACTGTGCAACTTCAATGACGCAATCAGATCTATCTAACTATCGACTTTCAATGCTGCAACTTCAATGACGCAATCAGATCTATCTAACTATCGACTTACAATACTATATTTCTTTAATAACTGCATATTGTTCAGATAAAAGCTTCAAAACCGAGTCGCGTCAGAAAGTATTCATTTTGCAGTCAGCTCATTTATTCAATCAAATAATGTGCATAAATGTAACCTGAAGTCATAGTTTCGATTACATGACACTGATTCACGTGTTCATCGATAGTTCGGTCTGATATTTATTCCGTGAGGCAATTTAGCTATTTTGAACAAATAATGACCAAACTATCGGCTCCACGTACTGACTATTCTCGTCTTTTCTGCTCTAGAATCAGCAAAATAAATCTTACATTGAAACCCCATTAAGCACTTATATAAAAAATACCAAAATGGACCATCAATTATCTGACAAGGTTAATATAAATGATTAAATCTGTTTAAGCTGTATTTGACCATAATGATGCTGGATTTAGAAGAAGGGTGCAAGTGATGTTTTGGTACAGGCAAAATCGTCTGATGCACATTCACTTACTCTGGTTTTTTATACGTATATTAGTACGGTTGCTCATCGCTATATTTATGGGAATGAATCGTCCAATGTGTGACTGTGACTCCGGTTCTCATATTATTGTTGTTAGAACAAGCCTGATGTAGCGGCATCGTCAGTACGCATGACAGTAAGATTTATTTATTTATTTTTTTTTTTTTTTTTTGTATGGCACAAAATCCATGTTGCGGTATATTAACTGATACATATCACTAAGAAAATGCATGTGTCCATTGAAATTTGAATATCAAACCGGATGGGGAAGATGGTTTTATCCAACAGATACAATGACTTGTATATTGTGTCTCCACACCAATCCGTTCTAGAACGAAACGATATAAGATGTGGTGCTACTGAAACAAATTTAAAGTTCTGAACATTTTTATTGAACTTTTTTTTTTCAAAGGGTAAAGCCTTTGCATTATTTTTGTCCTTGAAAGGTTTTCTACTCGTTTTTTCTTATAATTTCTTTCTTGATGAAATGTTTTTTTCTATTCGTTATTGTCCTATAATTTATTTCTTGACTATAGCTTTTCTATTCTTTTAAAGTTTTTTTTTTTAAAAAAACAAACAAATTGCCTTTATGTGAATAAAATCAACCGGACTTTATCTTTGCAAAGAAACCCATCGTTTGGTGCATCAGTGTGCAAATGCCCCGTGGAGATTAATGGGAAAAAAAACCCAATTATTTTTCACGTTTGGACACCAGAAACCGAATCAGAACACATCGAGGAAATCGACATTAGAAATAATTTGATGGAGTGATACAGAGAGCAAATCGCCAAAAAATGGGGAGGTATCAATCAGATACTGAAGTCAACATCATGCCGTTTTCTGGCGATTGTAAACTTTAAGTATGAGATACTACATAGTCTATTTTTAAAGCGAAAATTTTTATTTTGCGCACATGATAGCTGACTAATTACTTATGTCGAATTTCTTTTCGTCAAGCCCTTTTTTGACAATCCTTCCAATGAATGTCACTTTCTGTATCCGTTGTAATTTCGTGCTCCTCAAGGGAAATAATTCCTTGCTCCTCAAGGGATGTAATTTCGTGCTCCGCAAGGGATGTAATTTCATTCTCATCAAGGGAACTAATTTCGTGCTTTAATAGTATTTTCCTATCTGTGGCTGTTTTTCACCAATTTTGTTTCTATATGATTTTAAACTCATGATTTGAATCCAATCCAATATTGGTCTTTTTAACTACTTTTTCGTGTTAATGAGAACAAGTCTCGAAGTGATGTGTCTTATTTGTCAGTTCTTCACCAGGGAGAAGCGTTTTGCCGGCTTTACAAACTTATCGTACTTTGTTTATGTATTCTTACGGAAAAGTATGTTCTCTTTATAAAAACACTAAGTTGCGGATTCTGAATAATTAGATTCGTCAAGATTCTGTTTAAAGATTTTAATGGTAATAAAGAATAACCCTTTTGGGGAGTGAAACTCATAATGAATGTATATTTTTTCCTGGAATATTTGAACATTTCCGAAAAGAACAAAAAAATTAAAAAATTATGAAATTATGCATTTGTTTTAATTAAAAAGTCCAAGACTGGGGGAATTGATTATTTTATGGGGGAAACACTTGTTCAGAAAAGGGGTTGGAAAGTTGAATAAAGGCATAAACACCTTCCCTGCCGTTTTTTTAAAACCTATAAATACTTCTAAGCTAAATTGCGTTTTAATGGTATCAATAAGTCTGAAGCAATACTGTTTTGAGAATGCTAGAGGTGAGAGTTACTAGCTGCATGACAAAATGACAAACATACGCCATTATAAATAGGCAATTGTTGTAACGAGATGAAATAGTTACGTCAAGTGTATTCCTAATGATTGTAGTAAAAGTGGACGATATGGGATGAAATGGAACCCTGTGGGAAGAGGGAAGGGGAATTTAGCATTACACCACCATTTTGGAAATATGACCCAAAGGGGAGAAAACGACGCGATGGGAGGAATGGAAAAATCCACTCGCTGACCATCTTGGATTGGGACTCTAAGGTTGGGGGGGGGGGGGGAGGGGGACGATAATGTTTGAAACGTTTATAGGATTAACATTGTGAGAAGGTATGGGGAGAATTGAGAACTATAGTATTAAAAAAAATCCGTATGATTAACATTGTGGGAGTATATAGGGTGAAAAGGGAATGTAACATTAATCCATAGAGTTAACATGTATAACAAGGGGAATTTAATGCGAACTCATTTGAAATGGTTGTAGGGTATGTGATGGTAATTGATCCTTACAAATCAACACACTGTTTTATATTATCTAACCCAGTGGCGGCGCGAGGGGGAGACAATTGCTCCCGGGCGCCAGGAGAGGATAGGGGCCCATTCAGGAGCTATTTTTTCCAGCTGTAACCGGGGCTTAGATGGGGGGGGGGATGTTGGCAAATGACATAAAAACTGTTCTCTGTGGCAAAGTAGGGGCGCTACTAAAGAACGTTCCCCCAGGGCGCCTCGAACCCTCCCGCCGCCACTGATCTTCTCCTGGAGTGAAAGATCATTTTTATTTTCAAGTGTATATCAAAATATCCAATGCCAGTTTTGTTCTTGATTTTGTAATACTAACTTGGTGTTTGTCGCCCTAGATTTGAGACATTCGCTGAACTTCTACCTATTGTAATGCGCTATTAGCGAAAGACAGTGAAAGTTTGCTACACTGTCTAACAAGGACAGACTTTGGCGTAAGATAAAGTTTTCGTGTACTTCAAGGTTGTTACAACATACATTATTTTGCTACTGGACTGCTTTATCGAGAGAGCAAATGGTGAAAACAACAAATGAAACATTGCTACACTGCCAAAAAGGGCCAGACTTTGGTGTAATATACGGTTTTCGTGTACTTTAAGAGTTAGGTTTTCTGAGTTTGTGTTTGAAAACGGCAAACGACATACCTTATTCTGCTAACGGAAAGATTGCGAGAGAGAGAGAGAGAGAGAGAAAGCAAAACATTTTACATGTTTGGCCGATATCCATTCTAACTGACCAGTACACAGTCTTTATTGACCAACACCCACACGTTCTATCCAATACCACCCTCTACTGACCAACACACAGTCTTACTGACCAACACCCCACACCTACTGACCAACATCTTGGTGACCAGCAGAATACCTAATCACCGACACTCACACCTACTGACCAATACACAAGGTTACTGGCCAGCACCCATAGCTGCTCACAAACACACCATCTTACTGACCAACACCCACCTTTACACACCAATACCCTATAGGAAGTATAGCCTTCCATAGACGTTAAACGGGACGGGCATTTGCTTACTTATATAATCCAAGATGTGTGTTGTAAAATATCGAATGTCAGTTTTCTTCTTCACTTTGTAATACTGATGTCGTGTTTGTCGCCCTAGATTTGAGACGTTCAGTGAACTGCTACCTATTGCAATGTGATGCTGGTGAAAAACAGTGAGATTTTGCTACATTGTCAAACAAAGTCAGACTTTGGGGTAGGATAAGGTTTTCGTGTACTTCAAGGCTGTCACACCACACATTGGTCTGCTATTGGACTGATTTATGGAGAGAGAAAACATTTGGCTTCTTCACTTTCTTACAAATGAACTGGACTGATTTATAGAGAGAGCAAATGGTGAAAACAAGACCAGACTTTGGAGTAAGATAAGGGTTTCGTGTACTGTTGAGAGGCTTATATTTTTGTGTCCTTTAGAAAACAGCAAACACCATACATTGTTTTGCTAATGGACTGATTGATCGACGGAGCAAAGCATGTGGGTTCTTCGCTTAGCTGCAAATTTACTAGAGTGTTTGTACTTGTCAAGACTATAATTTGCGAACAAAAGAAAAATGTGTATATAAAACTAATATATAAAACTAATCAAAGTAGCACGAGAGAGAGAGAGAGAAAGAGAGAGTCATTAGTGAAAGTCGCACTGTAGCACCCTATGATCTTTTCATTATTTTCATATCTAACCTGCGAGCATGTTAACTTCGAGAAAATATTGAACAACATTACACACTTATACATACACTCTGAGAGTCAATGATAGTACGAGATAGAGAAATTGACTGGGTTAATCATTGACTTGTTTGAGTCTATGTTTATTCGTGTTGAAACGACAGTTCCCAATAAAAGCGATAGGCAAGTTTCTTGTCTGTTTTATTGACAAAATATTTAAATAGCAAATACATTACTAAAACGATCTTCAACAGTTTATTAGCTTGCAAGGAAGCTTACAAATAATTTATAGTTGAAATAATATTCAAATCAATACTTTTCCGGGCATTTACCTTTAGTCCGTGAAAATGCGGAGTGACTCTAGTCACATGAAAAGAAAATGAAATAAATGATAGAAAGTTTTTATGTTGCAGTATTGGTGACTTTTTACCTTTACAACATTTAAACTTGAAACAATTCGAACATAAACTTTCCTTGGACGAGTTAATATAACTTTTGTGCACAACCATTTTGTTCCTACTCCTTCAGATTTCCTACGTGATTTCTATGATATGGGGAATTCATTTTAAGTTAAGAATCAAAGTGACTTTTTGTACCAAACCTGCTCTCTCTCTCTCTCTCTCTCTCTCTCTCTCTCTCTCTCTCTCTCTCTCTCTCTCTCTCTCTCTCTCTCTCTCTCTCTCTCTCTCTCTCTCTCTCTCTCCTAGCAGCTGCAATCTCTCTCTCTCTCACTCACTCTCTCCTAGCAGCTGCAAATGCAACACCCACCACATCCGCAGCAGCAGTGGGATTGGTCGTGAACAATATTGGAGACATGTGAATCTGATGTGTACATGACTTTGTTTTTTTAAAACCCGACTGTCTTTTTCGGGTTTAAGTTCACCCAGAAAAGAGATACTACTCAATAATAAATTTTTTTTAAAAAATCCCCCACAAAACATGTGTGCATGTGTTTATATCTTATAAATAATAATAATAATAATAATAATAATAATAATAATAATAATAATAATAATAATAATAATAAAACAAATCAAGACATGGATACACTTACGTTTGGTATATTCTCGTTAAAAAGAAACACAACAAAATTCCATACAATTCAAAATGTTATTTTTTCTTTCTTTCTTGGAGTCAGTCACACACGTCTTTGGCATTGTCAGCGACCTCTTGTTCTCAAGCGTCTAATTAAAGACTTATCGAGTCACGAACATCCCTCAATGTATGTTGGTGTATATCACTAACCGCACACACGCTTCTTAGTAAGTTAGAAAAAGCGACACGAATCTTTTCTTCACACAGGGGTTGTTTGGGATTAATCAGGAATCGGAGAGCATTTCAAACAATGTGTTTCGTGAACGGACAAAGTTTTGGTGGTGATATCATTGCATGGAATGAATTTAGTTACCGAAATAGCCGCCATCGCTTAACAGGCTTGCGGCAGCTGCTCCGGACTTTCGTGTTTTTGGATGATATATGTGTTTCGTTGTTGACAGTCTTTGTCTACGTTACTAAGTTCGTCATGCATTGACCGTCCTTTTGGAGTGTGTTTCTTCATCAACTTCTTTTGGAAACAAAAACTTTTAGATTTGTTCTCAGTCGTTTTGCCCCACTGGTACAACCACCATTGTTGTTGTACATACCGCCATTACGTGATACTGTCCAGTCTACCCATTTATGCTATAATAGTCTCTCATTAATTGCATTAAATAATCACTCCTCGGTGCTCCAGACTTCATTGTGCACTAGACTCAATGACCACCGACTACACACATCTTCATTGAAATGTAAACGGCTGCGAAAAAAGAAACGTTTCAAAACAGACCAGCGTAGAACAAGAAGAAGAATTCCAGTTATTTCCCTTTCGCCCTTTCCTTCACGGCGATCAGCAAACTCGGCCGTCAACTTTAACACCTTGGCATCGCATTATTGAACGCCCAACAGTTTGACCACCGAATAATCGCACAGAAATATGTAACTTTATACATGATCTGACATCTGTTTCTTGACAATAACATGGCTAACACCATCAGGCGACGAACCAATGTACGCGGATCTAACACCCACCATTTATTTCATCAAGTTGTTCCCCCGTCACTCCCGTGGAGGTATAATTCCTGTCATCGCAAAGAACACCATACTCCACCGTCTCATCTACTCTGCAGCCTTTAATTTTGGCCATACATCGTTTGAACTTGTCCAAGCCACCCTCACAATGCAACAAAGATCAGTCCATTTCTTCTGCCTCTACTGCCCTCCTCCTAGTCGAAAAACAAGCTGACCTAATCTCTCTTTTGGAGCAGTTTACGGACCTCCTGGAATATGGAAATTCGATTAGTGGCAGCCTGATTATTCTTGGAGATTGCAACTTTCACTTTGACTGTCCTGGAAAGCCATACACATCAAAACTCTTAGATTCCATTCACGTTTTCAACCTCAAACAGTCAGTCAGCCAACCCACCCATAAACCTGGTCACATTTTAGACTGGATTCTTCATAGATCTAAAGATGACATTTTGCATTCTTCATTGGTGTCGCACGACCATGCATTGGACCGCGTCATATGCCATCTCAACGTTTCAGTCCCCAATCCCCCTCCTTTTTTTTTTGCTCGAAAGAGAAACCTTCGGGTGATAACTAGAACCCAAATAATGCATGACATCCAATCAAACCTAGCAACTTTGTTATGTCCCACATCCGAACAACTGGATATATGCTTGCGTTAAATGCTCGACAAAAATGCACCAGCAACCCAGTGCAAAGTATCCGTTCAGAAGTGTTTTCTATGGTATGGCAGTGTTCGGGACCAGCTTCGCACTGCTAAAAGAGATCGCCGTAAGGCTGAGAGACTTTGGCTATCATCTGGTCTTACTATTTGTAAGCAAATCCATGAATCCAAGTCATATGGACAACGTTCTTTTCCATATCAGGGCCAAGCTACCTGGAACTAATTGCCTCTTGTACTTAGACACAATAACACCTTGATCTCATTCAAAAGCGCTCTAAAAATGCACATCTTTCACCTGCAAAAACAGACTTAACAAGACTTAACACTGTTTCTATACCTTTAATTATATTCACCATCCTTTGTTTGTAATTCCACGGTGTCGTGTCGTTCGTGATCTTGTATACATATATATATATATATATATATATATATATATATATGTGTGTGTGTGTGTGTGTGTGTGTGTGTCCTTAAGATTAAGCGCTGTGCTAAGTCATTAATATTAATATTAATATTAATATTATCATTATTATTATTATTATTATTATTATTACTATTATTATTATTATAAACCATACGCCTAAGAGAATCTGCAGGTAAACGAAATCCAAGAAATTCGGTCACTAACACACTCGGGTCGCTGGGTACAACACCACTCTCGTCGTAGAATACGGCATCACATTCATCTTCATTCCGTTTTAGGAAGGTGGGCACATCATATTTTTTCATTGTGAAATTCATTTTTATCGGTGGTTTCCTCTGCTCAAAATGATCTTTCTTTCTTGGAACTCTCTCCTTTGTATATACTGAAGGGCGGTAAACGTACTGTACCGTGTTGTGATTGGGAAATAGCACTTGTTTCTTGTAGACGATCTGATACACTTTTTCAAAAGGGTTGACTGACAATTTGGTGATTTGACAAACGCACAATCTTGTGAGGGTCGGACGTTTTGGCACGAAAGTCTTGATCTTGAATAGACTTAAAGGCATCTTTTAACACGTCAATGTTTACCACTTGACTCGAACGATGCTTTAGTGTCAGACCTTTTACTTTCATTTGGAATGTGGCTGTCCTTTCTTATCTCAGTACTAGTAGCTGTAATGTTTAGTTCCACTGGCAAGCCTCACAATAGTCTCATCGGGATTTTTCGTTGGTCCACGCTCCTAAACGTTCGTCTTTGATGTGAGGGCGATAGCATCCAGGTCGATCTACTTACATACAACTATCGGTGTCAAAGTAAAGGACGCGGTCTCCTAAAGGTTCCAACATCAAGCACAATTTTAAGCGGGCACTGGCTGTCACGTAAGTAGCAACGATGACATCGGCAAACTCGTCGGGTGGAACAAGCTTCATGTCCTCTTCGTAATTCGCCAAGATCCGATCTTCACGTACGATTTCGACGTGTTTGATGAGCTTACCTTTATCGCTGATGAACTGGATCCACCAAGTATTCGGTCTTGGGTAAGATTGGACGTTAAGCGAGTTTTTCCAACAAACAATTCAACATGACTTTATAGCAAACGCTCGTCTTCCTTCGTTATGTTTCAATTATATGTCTTCTAGGGATCGATACCATTGCTTGGATGGTATTTTGCTTGTGAAATGTGGCACTAGGACGGATTAGCCACTCGTTTCTTGTTTCCATTTGAGAAACTCGTTGACTTAGCCTGCAAAAATTACCATGACATGAATCGTCCTCCTGTTGGTATTGGTCTGTGGTAAGAAAGTGCCAAATTTTGTAAACTTGTAACAATTGGTATCCACGATCGAGAGCATGAAGCAATTCTAATCTCACCCACGTTTCCTTTCAATGCATACTTGATCATCATGAGGACAAATTTCGTGATGATTACACGTTTCAGCACAATTTCAACATAAGAAAAACATCGGCTTTCCACTGAAATTATGAGGTAAGACGGGATGGTACAAGTGTTTAGGTGTAAGAACCTTACATTTGATCAGACCTTCGTAATAGCGAAAGTGTTCGACGTTGATGTGTTCTGTCAAATATCAGATTAACCGGTAGGAAATTTAACATATTAACACATCCAGTGGTAAAACGAACATACATCGACAACAAGCGTCTGGCATTGGTCCGATCTCCAAACAAACGTTCGCGAGGATCCAAAGGTTCGATATCCACCACATCGACGTCTTGGACGATGCGTTGAAATTCTTGATCTGTTTTCACACTTTCAAACTTTTCCACAACAACGTCGACAATGTAGAAATCAAACCGACAATACCTGAACATTTCTTCTTGAAAACCAATAGGGTCTGAAGAGCAGACTTGATATCATGCGTAGAAAGCTTTTCTCTATTTTCTTTGCATACCGTTGAGGTCGTAATAGCGTAATATCCTTTTGTCATTTCCGTCATTCAAACGTTTTACGCATTTTACTCAAAGGCGAAGCCAAATAACTCGCGGAATCTTAAAACTGCATGTTCCCCACGTTCATGTAAATGATTTTGGCTCCATTCCTGGTGACTTTTGGAAATTCAGGTCCTTGTACTGAAAAATGTTTCAAAAGAAACTGTCCGTCGCATCCCGAGAAATTGTGCGCAATCACTGTAGCGTACTGATGACAGTTGCCGTAACCAGCGACCTCATCTTCGTCCCAGTTGTCGTCAGTGGAGTTAAAAACCCACTGAGCGAAATCATGCTACAATTCAGAGAGTGATATAAAAAAGGTTCCTGAATACAGTCGTGGTCAGCGCAGTGAGCAACACAAAAGTTAGGAATGTGAATTCCAGTTCCTTGAAAACATTGAAATTAAACAAAAAATAAAGTCTACACGATAGTAAAGTTTCTTTTTCTTGCTCATCTGGTTCGTTGATATTTCTCTGAATGTAACTTTGACGATCCAACTCTACGACCTGACGACAACGTGTGAATTTTTGGAATTGGTACGAATATTCTGTCCAAAATGCTGGGCACGCTTTCAATAATTCACAAGCACTTGTCTATTGCTGGAAATGTTTCATCATTGTTCGTCTGCATGTAGAGCATTGACTCATTTCTTTTCCTTCAGGAATACAAGGTCTCAACGCTAAACAGCCATGACATCTCTCTCCACAATAAATAGGTTGCTCCTATTGTTGAATCCTTGATCACATTTGTCACAATAGTAACCGTATTTGACAAATACTGTGCTGCTGGTTATTGTATCAAAATTAGTTTGGTTAATGTATTTTTCGTCTCAAACATGGGATCCTCGAAACAGGAGATTTCTACGACTGACTTGAGGATAAACGTTAAACATATAGTGAGGGGCTAACACTTCTTGAATTTTCTGCATTTCATGAGGTCCACACAGAGTCTCTTTGCATATTCCTGCTTGTTCCAAAAGGATCTTTGCTTCTCTCCGTTATTTGCATTCATCCGATTTTCTAATACTCGCCCATCATTGTTTCCATCTGGTGAATCGGTTTTTTACACCACATTTGCGGGGCTAACCACGTCTAATCTTGGTCGTTGTCAATCTGGACTATACGTCATTTAGTAGTCGGGAGTTGATCCACAGATCAAACAGTATTGCCTTTATACGGCCCGAACGAAGTAAAATGTGTGTCATATGAATGTCGGCTTTTCCATCGGTCATGTCAAACTCATCATTGTTGAAGTTTGTCCAAGATTTTGGAAGAGGTTCATTCAGCAGGTGTACTAAATTCAATTCAACCATGAGATTTAAAACTTTCGTGAGTGATAGAAAGTCGGAAACGATTTTGATCTTCAGCATGTTACTGCCGTTTCAGCTCATCAAACATAGACTCCAGTAAGTCCGCAATCAGTGCAGCTTCTTACTCTGCGGAGGATTAGGGACTTGAACTCTTTAAATCTGACCGTGTAAGGGTAGGCGGTAGTTCTAAATATTTTGGAAATCACTATATTGGTTGTTTGAATGTGAAAATAATCTTCATGGCTTCTGAACGATTTTCTTTCTTGGCCTATTTAATTCTCTCGGTCTTGGAGAAGAGGATGGTGCTGGATATAGATCAATCATTTCCTCTTTAAAATCGCTAGGGTGAACTTCTGCCGAAACTTCTCTGAGGGTATTAGGTGACACAGAACGTCGTCGTCGCTTTGTTTATGGCTTCTCTTTTGAATGGTGTGATCTTTTTATGACGGGGGACGATTCAAGATTGACAAGAATAGAGCACCTCTCTCACTATATATAGAGCCCCAACGTAAAAGGATACTATCATTCATTTCCACATTCAACCTGTGAAGATGGAGGATCCACAAAAGATCACACTTCAGGTCTGCCATGGGGTGTCGCTATCACAACACCAACTTTGTCTCCATCTTTCAAACCGTCTGTATAGAGGGACGTATGGTTACAATAGGAGGCTTTGATTTCATTGAATTTACTCTGAAAAAGGACAGGATTTGTTAAAGACGTTTTGAATTCGCAGAGGTCAAAAATTATTTTAGGCAGTTTTGATAACCACAGTGTTGATTTGGGAATACAGAATCTTGCAATGTTTCCAACATTGATTTTTGCTGTTTCTAAGTGGAGAAGAATTCGTATGCCAAAAGGTGGAATGAAGTTTGGGTTCTGAACATA
This sequence comes from Margaritifera margaritifera, assembly GCA_029931535.1. NCBI lineage: Eukaryota > Metazoa > Mollusca > Bivalvia > Unionida > Margaritiferidae > Margaritifera > Margaritifera margaritifera. Next base: position 351,558 of record JAQPZY010000831.1, on the reverse strand, counting down.
CAAGGTTTAGTATTAATGCCTAAACACTACAGTATATGCGGAGTTAGATGGATTAGAAGATAGTTTGGTACCAAACTGAAGAGCCACTTTCATTCGTCTGAGATAAAGTGATGGTTCATTTGCCTCAGCATAGAGGTTTCCTGAATGGGAAGTTCTAAATGCACCCAGGCAGAGTCTAAGACCCTGACTGTGTATCAGATCAAACATCTGGAGGTAGGATTTACAATTAGATCCGTACGCAATCGAACCGTAGTCAAGTTTTGATCTTCCTAATGACCTGTATAACCGAAGCAAGACCTTCCGATCACCTCCCCGATCTGTATTTGCCACGACTCGTATTAAATCCATCGCTTTTTGACATTTGTCCCTGAGATATCTAATATGTGGAAGAAAAGTTAGTTTACGGCCGAAAATTAGGCCAACAAATCTCTCTCCATCACAACATAAATAGACAACCATCAAGATAGATATTTGGGTCATCATGAATACGATGTAATCGGCAGAAATACATACAGTTAGTTTTTTATTTCGAAAATATAAATCCGTTTTCTTCTGCCCATTTCTGAACTTTGTTTATGCTCATCTGTATTTTAACGTTAAATAGTATGCTACACTTTGATCTATAGCAGATCAAAAAGTCGTTAACATATAATGAGCAGTCAGTTCCTGGATTAAGGCATTTCACTATGCTGTTAATGTCGATGTTGAACAGAGTGACTGATAATATGTTGCCCCGAGGTACACCCATCTCCTCAGGATAGCTTTCAGAAAGGTTGCTACCTACCGTAACTCTGAAGTTTCTATCTTTCAAAATACTGAAGATAAAGTTAAGCAGGCGTCCCCTTAGACCTAGGTTGAATATGTCCTTCATCATGCCGTACTCCCATGTTGTGTCATAAGCTTTGTCCAAGTCGAAAAAGACGGCAACTATACGTTTTTTCATTATGAAAGCATCTCTAATGAATGCTGCAAGTCTGACAAGTTGATCTATTGTGCTTCTCTGGCATCTGAATCCACATTGAACGTAAGATAGTAGGTTGTTGGATTAGAGACACCAGAGTAGTCTATTGTTTATCATCCGTTCCATGGTTTTGCAAATACATCTTGTTAATACTCTGGAACGATAGGTGAAAGGGTCGGTTTGGTACTTTAAAGGTTTGGGTATTGGTATCACCGTTGCTTCTCGCCAGTTTCCAAAATTTGTATTAAAAATTTTTATCAGTGTATTTAGAATTGTGTCAGGTAAGTGTTTCAAAAGTTTATAGTGGACATCATCTGATCCTGCTCAAGTGTCATGGGTACGATCAAGAGAGTCGTGTAACTATATGAGAGTAAAAGGTTTATTGTAATCCTCAGCATTAGCAGATTTAAAATTTAGAGGAACCTTTTCTTTCAAGTTTTTGACACGGCTGAAGTTTTCAAAACAATTCTCTTGTGAGTTCTTTGAGAATGTTTCGGCCAAAGTATTTGAGATTTCTGGTACGGTTGTGACCATTTCACCAGATTTCTTTAAATGCTTGATACAGCTGCTTCTATTTTTACCAATGAGTTTTCGTACCATATTCCATACTGATTTATTAGAGGAGCGAGAGTTCAACCTAGAGACATAGGATCTCCATTTTTTCTTCTTGCTCTCTCAAATGGTTCGACGAGCTCTAGCTCGGTATATACTCTAATTATTCAGATTAAGGACCTTTTTCCGTTCCCTTATAGCGTTTTTGCGTGCATCATCAAACCATGGCTTGTTGACACGTTTAGGAATCGATTTTTTGGGTATTGTATCCCCAGCAACATCCTGGATTATCTTTGTAAACAGGAGTAATGGATCCAATACATTGTCAAAACGATCAGCTGTTAGACTTGACTAGATGAGGGATTTAAACATTCGCAATCTTCCTTGTTCAATTTCCATCTCTGCCCGAACCTTTGGGGTTTGGGAATATTAGTTCTTAAATATATTAGAAAGTGGTCACTGCCACATAGGTCGTCACCAACTTCACGAGAGAAGTAGGATCATGTGGCAGGATGCAAGTAGGTATATGACTTATCATAAAATAGAGAGAAAAAGGGGATTTCGGAAGGAAAAAAGAAGAACCCATTCCAGCGAAGAAATTCATAGCAAGACAAGCAGAAGAAGTAGCAGAAGAACCCATTCCACTCAAGCAAGAAATATATAACTTTTGTGGAATGTTGAACGGACACTGTAATATTTATTCGTAAAAATATAACAAAAGTAAGTGTGTCTATGTCTTAATCTGTTTTTCGTATTAGTATTCATAAGATATAGACATATTTTTGTGGAGGGATTTGTTTTTTTGTGGTATCTCTTTTATGAGAGAACTGGGTGGCCCTAAAAAGGACCATTTGAGTTTGAAAAACAATCACGAACTTTTCAATACTAGATTCAACTATCTAACCATTGAGTTTGAAAAAACAATCACGGACTTTTCAATACTAGATTCAACTATCTAAAAACCTTTTCCACGTTCAAATCCAACTGCTGCTGCTGCTGTGGTGGGTGATGAGAAAATCTTACGTATATTTCATATTCTTTTCATGCGACTAGAGTCACGCCGGATTTTCACTGACAAAAAGTAAATGCCCGGAAAATTATTGATTCGAATATTATTCATACTATAAATTATCTGTAAGTGTCCTTGAAAGCGAATCATCTGTTGAAGATCGTTTTAGTAACGTATTTGCTATTTAAATATTTTGTAGATAAAACAGACAAGAAACTTACCTATCGCTTTGGTCGTAGTAAACTCTAGCTGTGTTTCACTAACAGCACATTACAATAGGGATTTGTTCAGTGAACGTCTCAAATCTAGTGCGACAAATACGACATCAGTGTTGCAAAGTGTCTGTTCTTTTTTTCCATCCTGTTTAATGTTTATAGAAGGCTATAGTGCCCCTCAATGTTTAATTCCTATAGTGGTGTTGGTGTGTAAAGGTGGGTGCTGGTCAGTAAGACGGTGTGTTGGTCAGTAAGTCTGGATGCTTGTCAGTAACACCGTGTACTGGTAAGTAGGTGTGAATGTTGGTGAATAGGTATAGTACTGGTCAGTAAGACTGTGCTGGTCAGTAGATATGAGGTGTTGGTTAATAGAGGTGGGTGCTGGTCAGCAATACGGTGTGTTGTTCAGTTGAGGGAGTGTTGGTCAGTAAATGGGGTGTTGGTCAGTAAGACTATGTGTTGATCATGGAGGACGGGTATTGGTCAATCGTGTCAAATGTTTTGCTCTCTCAACCCATCAGTCCAGCAGCAGAGAAATATATGTTGCTTGCCGTTTTCAAAACAAACTCAGAAAATGTAACACTCTTAAAGTATACAAAAACTTTATCTTACACCAAAGTCCTACCCTTTTTGAAAGTGTAGCAAACTCTCACTATCTTTCGCCAACAGCACATTACATAAGGTAAGAGTTTCGTGAACGTCACAAATCTAGGTCGACAAACACGAAAACAGTATTATAAACTGAAGAACCAAACTGACATTAGATATTCTGCAGAATACTTAAAAATGCAAATGACCTTTCACTCCAGGGTTAGATAATATAAAATTGTATGTTGGTTTGTAAAGACCACTCACCATCACATACCCTACAACCCTTTCAAATGAGTTTGTTTTAAATTCCCCTTGTCAGCATGGGGCCATTGTAATGTTAATCCTATGGACTAATGTTAAATTCTCCTTTCCCCCCATATAGCTCCACAATGTTAATCCTATGAACATTTATAATAGTATAGCTCCCATTTCTCCCCATGCCGTCTCACAATGTTAATCCTATGGAAGTTTGCAACATTATAGTTCCCCTTTCCCCCATATAGTCCCAATCCAAGATGGTTGGAAAGTGGATTTTTCCATTCCCCCATCAGGTCATTTTTCCCCCATAGGTTCATACTTTCAAAATGGCAGCTAAATTCCCATTCCCCCTATATAGTCCTATCCCCCCCCCCCCCGCCCTGCCGCATATTCTCACTCATTACTACTAATGATGCTTATTTCTGTAATTTCGTGACTTTTTACGACACAAAAATAATTGATGCATATTACAAAAATGTTTTCTTTCTTGGCATAGCTATATTTGTGGAGCATTATGATAATTTCAATAGATCTAAGCGAAAAACAAAGTTTGTGCTTATTTTACATTGGAATACAGCTTATGACATACAGGTAAATGTATACGTGACCTCTTTGAACTTCAATGATTGCTCGTTTAAGAGTGACTATGTAAAATAGTCTGGTGACATTTTTATTTGTGGTACAAAGGGGTGGGGAGAGGATTTAAGTATCACATGAAAAGATTTTAGTTATCTCAGGAACATTTCGACTTCAGACCATGCATGCATTTTAAAATACCCAAAATATGAAATTCACCAGGAATGAGTTTTAATACAGAGACGTTTAAATATTTATGGTCAAAAGAAATGTATAACTTCTGCAATTTGTTCTCAAATATTGATAAATTTACTTTCTCGTGTGGTGGTCATCGATTCATATTACTAAAAAAGCTAAACACTCAATAACTCAATGTACAGTTAATTCATGGGTCCATAGTAACTTTAATCAGGTGACCGTATTTCCATTTGGCATTAAAATAGTAATTTCATAAATAACAGGGTTGCCAAAGCCGATAGAGCCGAGATTACAACACACAAAAACATCTTCCGATGATGAGTCCTTTGCTAATTAACCACATGCTAATAAACTTTACAGTTTCTTATACCAATCAATGCTTTACATTCTACTCTCCTTTTCTTGATATTAATGCAATCAAAATAGAATACTGCACTGATCAACTAATGTGGATGAGTCGACTACATTAAAATCAGAATCGTAAAGGTGTGCATGCAGGTAAATAAACTCCATTCTGCCCACCAAGTGTATCAAGGGTGAAGATAGTAGCTTCTATGAGACAGACATGCACATTCAAATCAGGGGAAATTCAGATATTAGATGGCAGAGATGTAAGTACACAAAAAAGGTTTTATTTTTTTATGGACAAAATTCCTACAATAATTTTTTTAATGATTCCATTTTAGTGATTCAAAGAACGATGAGACATAATTGTATGAATGCCACCCTACGCAATTTCTTACTAATGGGGGTAGGGGGTGGCCGAGTGGTCTAAGGCGCGGCCAGCGTGGGTATGTGAGAAAGCTTACTAGTAGCTTCCCGTGGGTCGGTGGTTCTTCCTGGAGTTATCCAGGGTTCTTCCTCCACCAAATATAATGGCCGCCATATGTCATGTACTGAAAAATGACGTTAAACTCACAAAGCCACAAACCTACCTAATGGGCATACACATTTTTAAAGGTTTTATTGCCATCAAGATAAATAACACATACATGTAATACATTAGGTATTAGGATAGTATTTCAACCGTTTTTCAGTAAGACAAAAAATATACGCAGTTCTCGACAATTATTTTGTGTCACTGAAAGAGAGGCAGTTAAGAAGAGATAAAATAGAATAGAAAAAGGAAATATTGTTTACATATATATTTTAATGCTAACATACAAATATATATGGAAAATATTGGCATTTGTACGAAGTAAATATCAGAGTATACATATATAGAACATACTCATTCACAAAAATCACCCTAAAAGTATCAAGATAATTGGTGCATATATATATGTATATATATATATATGTGTGTGTGTGTGTGTGTGTGTGTGTGTGTGTGTGTGTGTGTGTGTGTGTGTGTGTGTGTGTGTGTGCGTGTGTGTGTGTGTGTGTAATAATGAGGAATCTGGCACTTTTATTTTAACAAACCTTTTTCACACAGACTAGGTCTAAATACTGAGCTGAAAATGTTCATGGCCAAACGCGTATCTTTTTACTTTTCCCGCAAAAGCATTTTAGAATCATTGGTAAAATATGTCCTTTAGATACCCTAATGTTCCGTCATCTTAAATACTTAAACATCTAATAATATAGCAAAATCTTGTATGGAAATCTGTATGTATCATAATACAGATAGCAGGTCATCTACGTTAGAGAACGTATGTTTGTTTGCCAATGTGCAAATTTAGGCAACAGATATTGTGAAAAGCAAAGGCCTTAAGAGAGAGTAAATACAATACTCTACGATTCTATTAACTGTTTGTGCATTAACCATCTATTGCTAATATGTTCATATTTACGGTTTCTATAAGCATTATATTTTTATAAATTAAAATTAAAAGCAAAAATCATTTTGAACTGAGACAAAGTTGACCGGTCTCAATTAAATCTACATTGATCAATATATTGTTTTTTTTATATAGAATTATCATATTAATTACATCTTTAGATTGAGTGTTGTCTTTAATTCCAAAGATAATATTTATGTTTATTAATTCCAAAGTGTTTTGTGTAACTAGGCTTACTTTTATCTATTGTAAATTATCATTTAAAAAGAATTAGTTAAGTGACAGTCCCCAAAAATATGAGAAATTGTGCCTGCATGCAACATTACGAAAAGAACAAAACTCGTATGAAATAATTGTAATTGTTTTGAGAAATGTAGGCAAAATTCTATTTAAAACATTAAGCTGAAACCATCTATAGATTAGGCATTTTGTACTTTTATATGAAAGGAAGACAAATTTCTGCCAGTTGTTATCTTCTAAGTTGCCAAATTCAAAAAAAAATTTTTTTAGAAGTTAGTACTTCAGTGTTTTCCAATCAAATTTTCATACATAGCTCTGCATCATTTTGTATTAATGGTATACACAACAATATTTATAAAAGATTGTTGTAAATTAGAAAAATAATTGATACGAAATTTATAAAAGATTGTTGTAAATTAGAAAAATAATTGATACTAAATTTATTTTTATATGATTTTATAGCTGCAGGTATGCTTTGAAAATCTATTAAAATAATGTCAGTAGAAAATGTATTTTTAAAACTATCAAAACTTATCCAGGAACTATGGTCATTAATAGAATCATTAACAAATCTAATGCCTTTCTGAACCTATGTTTTGTAATAAACTTATTTCATATATTGTAATAACAAGATTAACCCATAATTGTGTTTCTAAAACAATATTTCAGCTCTTAGGATTTTTAATGATCTAGTTAGTTCTAAATATGCTTCAAAAACGTTTTCCCTTTTTGTACTGAGTTAAGAAAATCTATTCCAAATAAGAAGAAATTATCAATATTTGATACTGAAAATTTGCAACACTCTTTTCCATTTAGACTCATCAGAAAAGAAAATTATTCTAAGCCATGTAAGTTTCAAAGATTTTACAAAATTAAATATATTTATTATATTTAAATCTCCCTCCTCTTATGAGAATCATTCACAGGAATATTTCTTTTGATTTTGTCCTTTGACTCATGCATACAAATTTGTAAAAGAGTGTATTTAATATCTGTTTAACATTTTTATATCAATATTCCAAATTGTCTAGCCTTAGTATAAATATTGAAGAAAAAAAAATGTAGTTTCTATTGGAAGTAGAACAGGTAGCAACAAGAAATGCTGTTCAGAATATAAGAATCTTATGAACCATCAAGACCAAATGATGTATAATCAGCATGATGAAAAAGAAGATAAGTTGTATTACCTATGTTTATTCCCCTAATAGTTTAATTTTTTCTTATCATAGGCTAAAACCTCTGCACACGGGATAAAAATAAATGGGGAGATTGGACTCCCCTGTATACACCCTCTTTCGATACCAAACCAATTATAAACTTGACCTTTAAAAATTACACAAGATTTGATGTTTCCATAACAAAGTTTTATCCAATTTATCATTGGTTCTTTAAAATAAAAATACAAATATGCATAACTTTATTAATAAATGGCCACGCATCCGAGTCAAATGCTTTTCCAAAATTAATCAAAAGAAGCAGTCCAGGAATATTATGCTTTTTTTGTGAAATTTTTTTTTGTCGTAAGCGTTTTTTTGTGTTCTCTCCAATGTATTATCCTTTTAAAAAACATATTTGACCTTTTCGCATAACTCTGGGGTGCACAGTTTTAATCATACTTGCAATACACACAGAACTTTGTATGATACATTTGGAAGTGAAATAGATATCCAATTTGAAATATACTGCTTAGATTTATCACCTTTTGGCATACATATAATAACTCCTTCTTCCTGTGTGGAAGATAATTCACCATGTTCATACACAAAACGAACAGCCCTCTCTAGAGACTGTCTAATATCTTTCCCAAAAAGTCATAACATTCTACCGTTAATCCATCAGATCCTGTTTTTGTTTATTATGTATTTTGTAAACATTTTCAGCTTCTGTATATGATATAGGAGCATTTAAATCATGTTCTGTAAATAATTCAATCTACAAATGTCTGGATAATTAATTTGCATTTCAAAATCCACAGGATCAAACGGGTATACATTTTTTATGTTGTTCACCCGATGCTAGACATATTTGTAATACCACTGGTTTCTTTATTGATCTGGTTACAAATAGGATTGCACACATCCAAACGCAATTATAAAACGTGTCAAGATTTGGAGACTTTTCCCCCAAACACATGGTTTGAAATTAGCTTTACTAATGAAAAAACTAACATATTATCATTGACTTGCAGATAAGAAACTGAACTGTATGCTGCCGTATTACTGGAATGTTCACTAACAAAACAGGTCAAAGTGAATATCACATTGGTACCGAAAGGTAAATACAATAAGTACCCCCTGTCAATGGTTATCTAAGTTGCAACACATTCGTACAATCTTCCCTGTTTACTACCAAATACGTTCTAACCCTTCAATGACAAAGTAATTCTACCCTGCCTTTCAAAACCTCAGAGGATAGATTTACTGTAAGATTAATACAACCCCAACTAAATTGACCCCGGCCCTACACTCAATAGGAAGATCAAAGTCCGCGACGAATAAACATATTCACATCTTAGGGATATGTAAACAGATTTTCAAGTGTAACCTGATCAATTCCTCAGTACAGTTAGAAAGACCGGTTTATACAAAGCTTTGTGTTGGCATCAGTGGTCCATTATGATTGGCACAAAATCTCCTACTACGAAGTCCCTCACACAACGATTGGTCTTGTGCACTAGGTATTGCAATTGATTCCTTTCTTTTAAATACTGCTGTTTAAATTGCATTAAAACAAATTACGCTGCAGAAAATGTATGGGAACTCAATATAATAGCATTGTCATTTTCTACAAGTATACATAATTTCCTTAGTTTTGTTACAGGAACATGTGGAGGACATCAAGGAAAAATTTAATTGTTCTATATAATAGATTTTACTGGTAAGTTTCTGTTTTAGGAAATTCCCTGACTATTATGAGCATTGATCTCAGTTTAAGACATGATAACAGTTTAAGGAGATAATACAAAATAATAGTTTAAAACTTTTGCAGAGGCAACAAACAATTCCTGAGGAAATAGAAGAAATCTCGCTGCTTCCAACCGTTCTTAATATAAATATATTGTCAATCACCAACCAAAACGTTATTATTTAAAAACAAATTTGTAATAAACCTTAGTAAGATATATCTATATTCCCTTCTTCACTCATCTTGGGATACGAAAGTAATCTTCATGGTAAACCTTGCTAACTATTAGAAGTATGATGTATTCTAGGATGCGCGATTGCGGTTATCACGCTTATGTTTTTAAAAAATCGCGTCACGAAATTAACTGAATGCGAAAATCGCGCATCCTATTTTCTGGTCATACCCTTATTTCTTCATTCAATCCCTCCTATATTTACAACATACTCCTTTTTGTCCAAATGAAGGGGAGGACGATTTCCGCCATACATTTTCAGTTCTAGAATAGATCCCGTAGAAGCATATGAAATTTTGCGTGTAAGCGAAAATCTTGCAAATAATGTATGCATTAACTCTGGCATGATTGTTTCATATAAGAATTAAAAAAATAAACTAGAAAACCGTAGAAGCTCTGGCACACATTTTATAACATTTTGAATTAAAAGCCTCTTTTAGGTTCATTAATTTTAAGAGCCCAAAGTAATAGGTGGTAACACTTTAGATCGGTTACAATTTAATTTGTAATGATAGGCTATACGATCAGACTTTGTAATGATAGACTACCATCTGACTTTGTAATGACAGGCGATATCATCAGACTTTGTAATGACAGGCTATACCATCAGACTTTGTAATGACTGGCTATCATCTGACTTCGTTATGACAGGTTATACCATCAGACTTTGTAATGACAGGCTACCATCTGACTTTGTAATGACAGGCACCATCTGACTTTGTAATGACCGGTTATACCATCAGACTTTGTAATGACAGGTTAAACCAGCAGACTTTGTAATGACAGGCTACCATCTGACTTTGTAATGGCAGGCTACCATCTGACTTTGTAATGACAGGTTATACCATCAGACTTTGCAATGACAGGCTATACCATCAGACTTTGTAATGACAGATTATACCATCAGACTTTGTAATGACAGGCTACCATCTGACTTTGTAATGACAGGTTATATCATCAGACTTTGTAATGACAGATTATACCATCAGACTTTGTAATGACAGATTATACCATCAGACTTTGTAATGACAGGCTACCATCTGACTTTGTAATGACAGGTTATACCATCAGACTTTGTAATGACAGATTTTACCATCAGACTTTGTAATGACAGGCTACCATCTGACTTTGTAATGACAGGTTATACCATCAGACTTTGTAATGATAGGTTATACCATCAGACTTTGTAATGACAGGCTATATCATCAGACTTTGTAATGACAGGTTATACCATCATACTTTGTAATGACATGCTATACCATCAGACTTTGAATGACAAGCTATACCATCAGACTTGGATTGAGCATATATACAGTTAAAATTGTCTTGAGGATCCACCTCAGGGATATGAGAAAAGTGCCCTCCATATGCTGTGTAACGTGTAATAGACGTTTATTTCTCCAAACTTTTGGTTTATATGACCTGACAAACAGACCTTGTAAGACAGGTATTCGATAAATACAGATGAACTTGAAGACAGATTTTGACTGTACGACGTGCTACAGTTGTAGTGCAGTAAGAAGATCAGGGAATCTTCGATTATGTAGTTTAAACGGTTATTTCCAATCGCTACCTCTGTCGTTATGAAAGTATATGCAGACGGTAACTGTTATAATTCATCAATAATTGATCGTTCGAGCAAATTATTGTATTAATATTTTTGTTGTCATATCTTGTGTGAAATTGCTGGTCTTTGTCTATGGACTTAAGTCTGGAAAAAAGCTATTATTAATAACAATAATAATAATAATAATAATAATAATAATAATAATAATAATAATAATAATAATAATCCTTAAAAAACATAATGTTGAGCGAAGTTACAGGAACAAATGTTCTTTTTATATATGAAATCTTACTATGGTATGTTTATACTAATGTCAACCCCACTCCCACTCCCACCCCAATTTTAGATGGCTCGCGGGCGATCTAGATCGCGGGAATGTTTCACACATACCGCATATACTCGTTTGTGGGTCAAGTCAAACTACAAAAAACATAGACCCGTATCAGCCATCACATAATGCGCCGGCAGATCAGGTTTTACGTTGTGTGTTGTACTGATTACTCCTAACAAGCTGCATAGACCCAGATCTGCTGGCGCATTATGCGATTACAGATCTCGGTCTGTGCAGTTTGGAGTTTGACTCAACTTATAAGCGAGTACAAACGGTAGTATTTGTATTGTACATTATCAATATTAGTTGGCACAATAGAACTGTATGAAATAATTTTTCATCTACACACGAGAAACTCTATATGCCCCAACCTACTGATGACACTATATAAGAAATAATTAACAAAATAAGGTGCTTGTCACAAAACATTATTATCGTTATGCTGTATCTTGGAATGAATTTGTTGATCACTTTGTTATCTCGGCATACGTGAGTAAAATGAGGGTCTGTGGTAGACAATTTGTTTGGAATCTTATGCTGTTTCCTTGTAGTTCTTCACCTTTAAAAAATATATGTATATTTCTCCGCTATTGACTTGTATATACTTTAGGTCTTACTGAATATATGTTTTGTCACCAATCCCACAACCCTTAAACTCCTGAAAATTTATTTTTCAAGGAGCGGCCTTTCCATTTGATAAACTGTTTTTTGTTATTTGATTGTTTGTTTGTTTTTTTTGTTGTTTTTTTTTTGGGGGGGGTGTTACGGTACTACTCTATTATGCTCAGCCCCCCCCCCCCCAGTATAATAGTCGTGTTAGTTATCTATTTATCTGTCTTAATCTAAATAATATATTTTGCATCATTAGTGTGTATATGTGCATATTTAGCTATGTTTAAGCCATAATTAGGTAGCAGTAATAAGTTAAATTTAGCTACATACATATTTTGCAATCAGTCCGTGCAATGCATCTAACCCCCTTAGCATGAATTAAATTGGATAGAGTTTAAGGTCGAACAATACTTGCCATAACCCAATTGTTTATCTCAGCATACATATTTACTTTTCTTACACCTGTGACAACAATCATCATCGACTCAGCATAAGTCATGCGTGAATCTGGTTTGGCCAAGTGTGTATGTTCGTTTATGAAACAAGTAATACACTAATATATTCTTACATACTAATTCAGCTGCAACCCTCACCGACTATTATAAAAAAACTAACCTCGGTGCGCATGTGTGTGTGCGTGTGCGTGTGTGTGTGTGTGTGTGTGTGTTTTCTTTGGAAACACGTGCTACCAAGTAATTATAGTTTGTTAATGCTAACCCCATCAGAAATTTCATCATACCACTTATCGTCATTAATGGTTGTTACAGTATGTTTTGCATATTTTAATTCTTTCAATAATAACAATTTTAGTAAATGATGACATTTTGTAACTTTCTTATAGAAAGAAAACTAATTTAATAAACCGCTGAAGAAATTATACATGATTTGACGCAAAATGAAGAACATGAAATTACCACTGCAAACTCCTGACGAAAGCATACATTTTATTATTAAATTTACCGTGCATTATTTTCAAAGTGCACAAGGTTCTTCTGCCAGTATTTAAAAAAAAAGTTTGATTACCACTATCGAATCTTATTTTGTCATAACTTTTCATGACAAGGTAGAATGGTATTTGCAAATCTAGCATAAAAGCTGAGAAAGAAAGTAATTTTTTGTCGTAATTATTATTTAATGACTCAATAGACACTGATAAATCACTACTAGTCTATAATGATAATGTTTGAAAGCATCTAATTTCATGCTTCGGATTAGACTCAATATGATATTTACGAGTGACACTTTCTAGGCCAGGGGTCCACAACCTTTTTGTCCCTACGAGCACATTTGTGAGTTTATGAGAGAGTGGCGGGCACCAACCAATTAACTTGAAACATTTTTTAAAATTATTATTATTCATTATAACTTCTTCCGCGGGCACTCAAAAGACCTTGGCGGGCGCCATGGCGCCCGCGGGCACCGCTTTGGGGACCACTGTTCTAGTCTAAGGAACAAACTTGACTGTTGTATGTATGCGTCGTCTACTCTATCCCTACAGCTATATTGTATCACGCAAGGGTCTCATACCTAGCGAATCAAACACCTGCGTGAGTTTGGCTTGAGGTCCACTGTTTATGCTATTTCCAAGGACCTCAGGACAACAGTCGTGGTCAACTGAAAGGTTCATCAACGGGCAAATACCACAAATAATTTTCCTCTGATCACTAATGAGCAAACAGGCACGAGACCTTAACTTCACACTTGCAGGTTTTTTCTTGTTTCACATCTGTATGACCCATCATTAAGCCTTTTCAAGCCGTAGATTGGTACTTCACGCCACGCACCAAAAGACACAACCCACCTAAGACAAAGAATTATTCCTATCTCAAATTGCTAAGCACGTATACATTAGAATATTCCGAGAATTCCTTATATTAAAAGAAATTAGGGAGGGTCCATTTTACGAAACTAATCCATGCTACCATAAAGGCTTGTGAATACTGTACATTATGACGCCAACTTCTAGAAATGTGTTAATTACTCGTTTGAGAAATATCTTCCCAACACCGGCTCCCCATACTCAACAAATATTCCCTAAAATCTAACAACGTTAGAAACACAGACGTAAATACAAATAGCACATACCTTAGGTTTTTACTTTATATATATATATATATATATATATATATATATATATATATATATATATATATATATATATATATATATATATATGTGTGTGTGTGTGTGTGTATGTATGTATGTATGTATATATGTATGTATGTGTGTCTGTGTCTGTGTCTGTGTCTTTTGAACTTGAAAAGAACTATTGATAGTTCAAGAGCTGCTACGTTATACATATCTACAAATATTTGTATCAAATCTTTTGCAAGAAAATGATTGGTGGTTTGTTGAATGGACAAGATCTAATGACAGCGATTGGTCTACTGCGATAAGTATTGAGGAAATGTAAGGGTTGCAAGTTACAGATAGGATGAGACTCAAGGTGTAATTAGACATGACCAGGGCCGGCCATAGACCAAATGGCGCCCCAGCGAGGAGCATCTTCGTGCCCCCCCCTCTCTATTTGTTCAACTTTTAAATACCCAAGCTTCCCCGCCCACCCGCGTAAATACAAGTACTCGGTATATAGTTGTTTGCTACATTTTTTATCACGAAGCCGTGCTGTAGAAATTAGACTATGTGTTATACAAACGATTAAGTAAGATTCACTTATTCGGCATTTCGACATTGTGATGATGAAGATTTGTCTTGTTTACCATCTTTCTACATATATCATCCAAACAAAACTATGTTTCAGTCTTAGCTTTCTTTGTAAACAATTCAGAATGAACCGCATAAGCTATGATTGTGCTATGTTTCGTTCATTTCACCTCTAAACTTTATAATATACCCAGAACCTAAACAAACTGTATAAAAGATGTTTGTATCCACCTTATGTAATATAAATACAACAGAAAGAAATGCCAGACTGACTCATCTTATATTTAAATACTCGTCCAAAATTTAAAAACAGATATGACAATTGAAGGGAAATGATATATAAAAGTTAACCATTAAATGTTAAAATAGCATCCATTTATGTATACATACATACATACATACAAGTATTGATAAAAGATGCATGTAGCTTTTTTGACGATATATATGTATAGATATATATATATATATATATATATGTGTGTGTGTGTGTGTGTGTGTGTGTGTGTGTGTGTGTGTGTGTGTGTGTGTTGCAAGGAAATTATATTCCTTGTCTGAATCTCGCAAATAAAAGTTAATTTAGAAAATTTCCTTCCAAGGCCCATAAGGATTTTCCTTAGGGGAGTTACAAGGCAATTTGCTATATTTTCCTTCTTTGAATTTCGCAAATAAAAGCTGCCAGGGGGTGAATGGAACTCGGCATAGCTTTAATACCCGTTGTGATACAGAGCTACAAATAAAAACTTTAATTGTCTTAAACTTTGCTGGATATATGACCTAGTTTTCTCCACTCGTTATACTAAATTTTTGAGCTGGAAGGTGACCAATGAATTTTCAGACGGCCGTATTTACTGAAAAAAATTAGAGGGTCAACATTATATTTTGCACAGTTTTGCTCCGTAAGCTGGGATGCTGACTATAGTGGCGCCAATGTCATTCCACACTCCCTATGTTGCAGACTTTACCATAGCTAAGAAATGTGAATCTGAAAACCATGAAAACGTTTTGCACCGTATCTGTTATATCACTTTATATATATGCTAGTAGCTAGTGGCAATAAAAAATAAAAATCTGAATACCATGTCTCTACTTTTAAAAAGTCATGATAATTTCTAGATAACTTCATGTAAGGTCAACATAAGATTGCCAGTATCTATATTTATCAACAAAAAAAAAGAAACATGTTAGTTTGGATGATACTGACAATTTCAAAGTATGTTTTTTGCTTCTTTTGTAAAATTTAGGGGTTTGAGTCTGAATTTAAGTTTATTCTCACACAGTTTTCTGACTACTGGGCCAGATCGACATTATTTGCAATCATGTGGATATAAATTAATATCTTTATATACTAAAGATTGATTTGTCATCGATGACGTATGGATAGGAAATTCATTATGTCAGGCGAGAGCTGCGATTATAACCCAAAATCTACAGTGTTGTGGTGCAGATCATCCTTCGTTCAAAATGTCTCCCACTTCAACATTTATTTAAGTTTTAGCACATTCGTACTCATCCTTCCCATTTGTATGTTTAATCCCAACCACAATGTTATCTAACCGTTTACTGACAAACTGATCCCAATTGGGCTCACAAACTGATTCCGCTTGGGCTTCCTCGTGTTGAAGGTAGATAGAGATTAAAATGTCCCATGCTGAGTTTACTCTCTGTCTCTTCATTAACAAGAAAATCAAAGTTATTAAAGTTTGCGAAAGTGAACATTTTGACATCTTTGGAAAATGTCCAGGTATTCTGAGGTATTCTGAAAGAACTCTTTTGTTACACAGGGTTATTAGAGAGGTTCTGTGCAATTACATTTATCTAAGCGCCATTTTGATTGAGCACAAGGCCACATTGCATCAAAGTAAACCACACGATGGCTGGAAGTGTTTGAAGGGAAAATGACACTTCAATGATAGGACAGCTCCAATTAAACTTCCACATTGTAATATACTTGAACATGTTGCAAATTGCAAATTGCATTTGACTTTAATTTCTTTGTTCAAACATATTTCTATTAACACTTGACCGTGAGAAAAGGTCTCGATGCAGAAAATTGGTGTCCGAAAAATAATTACGCTTGCATTTTCTTCAAGCATACCTCATTTCCGATACTACTTTAAAATCCTAGAAAGGTGCAATTTTATCTAAGTTTGTAAACCATGAAATTCACACTTGGAAATTATTTATTAAGAACTCATGCTTTGCTGTCAGTTACGATAAATGATCTGCATTCAACTGCACATTCACAGTTCATACACATTTTAAATTAAAAAGATATTACCAACATTTACACAAAACACGGAGAAAGCTTGCTCTTTGTGCATTTATAAATAACAAATCTAAAGGATCTCAACTGTGTTATGTGCAATCATTTTGTTAAATATATGTGTTTGCCAATCTGCGGATTTAAATACAAAATTTGTAAGAAATTTTAACATTTATTAATAAAAGATTTTTAGTTTTCGTTCTTTGTAAGTTATCTGGAAACTGAAACCCGTTTTTTATAATAGGAAATTCTTCCTATAATCCCATTGTCATGCTAGCATAAAGTAAGTATGAGTTGAGGTTTTAAGAGACGGGCGCAAAAGGTTTGGTAAATGTATTCATTGTCTGTGGAGTAAAGGAGAATATAAAGACTAAGCTAAAATACGAAAATTTCTCTTATATATATATATATATATATATATATATATATATATATATATATATATATATATATATATATATATATATATATATATATATATAACGGCCTTAAATAAAAGTGAAACCATGGCAGTGGAAATTGTCTTAGTTTATTTTCTCCCATGCGGACCCCAGCGTTGAAGAATAGGCCCGATGCCTCCTCGCTGCATGTTGTAGGTTGCGTTCGTGTCGTTGGACGAGATAATCCTGGTAGCTGAGTAGAGGCGAGGCGATGGTTGCTACTCCATTGCAACATACTACTTTGACCTCAACTCAAGCTAGACGGGTAGTCAGAAGTGCCCGGTCTGATCAATGGGATAGTCACACCAAGATTCAGAGTTTATGTTAAAGATATTCAGTATAACTGATTTGCATACATTTAGAAAGTCACCGTGATGATTAATCAACATAGTGTTGTTCTTCAAACCTTACAAACGACGGCCTCTGAGGGCAGTGGAAAGGGTCAATTGAGTAAAGTTTCTTTTTTGATCGAGTATATCACCCTGTGTAGCCCTGACATAAGAAACGCAATAAATGAGCGTAAATGCCTGTACCCTTGTTGTGGATCCAAGAAGGGTGGGGAGCACAACTGACGAAATATCTTCAAACAGTAGTGTCAGATCAGGTCTCAAAAGGACCAGTAATAATCCAACAAGTGACTCAGATTAGGAAACTCATCCGAGTCAGGGATATTGGTCAAGATTTCTCATCACTGAATTCCAATGACGAGAACCAAAACCTAACCAAGCTATCGACTTTTGTTACAGCTAAAGCACATGATGGCTGGGCTGGAGAGTTAAGAAGTGTTTGAAAGAAACTTAGTTCAGACAAACTACTTGTTGAGTGTAGCGACAAAGCGCACTCTGACAATCTATTTTGTTCAAACGGTTTGTGGAGAAACCCATTAAGGTATTTCCACACAAATCACTCAATTCCTTAAGAGGTGTTATTCGATCCAGAGATCTGGATGACTGTTGCGAATCTGAAATGCTCAAAAAACATCTCAGCTCTCAAAACGTTTCAAGAGCAAACACGAATCAACATTCACCATAACGGCTAGTTGATTCTTACAAACACTTACATCCTGGCGTTCGACTGCGTCATTTTGCAAACATCGATCAAAGTCGGGTTCTTGAACATCCCTGTCGACTCTTTCATTCCTAATCAATTGTAATGTATCCACTACCAGAAATATGGCCTCCACAAAGATGGCTGTAAGAGGAAAACAGTCTGTCAAAGATGTGGGCAAGAGGATTACGATGGATCGTTCTGCTCAGAGAAAGTCTCTTGTGCGAATTGCCAGGCAGAATATTTCTCATACTCTAGAGACTGCCCTAAGTGGAAAGTCGAGAAGGAGATTCAACGCATGAAACAGGAGAAAGGCGTCAGCTTTACCGAGGTCGGGAGATTTGTGGAAGCCACAGCTCCACTTAACACTGTCGGCAAAGCCTACGCCAACACAGCTAACGTGGAGAAGAAACCTTCCACAAATACTGTCTGTACGCAGACAGACATTATATAGCCACAAGGTCAAACCAGGTTTTGACGCCACCAAACCCATGCGAGCAGCCACTCAAACCGAGAACGACGTAGACAACTCAGATAATCAGTGTGACAGTGTAGCAGATAAGAAACGTAATGCTACACACGACAAACCACTTAAATCCAACCCACGAAACGAGCAGCAAACCACTGATCTAAGTGGTGAAAGATTAATTGTATAACACATGATCCCAGACTCTATTCATGATAAACCGATTGCACTGAGCTAAATAAAGAGGGAATTGAAGAAATCTGCTACACTTCCCAAAGGATCTGGCCGCCGTCTCAAGCTCTTTAATAAGTTTGGGAGCCTAGAGGGTATGCACACTGGAAAGCCCACTGATATCGCACAAGGGAAAGCTTCCAGAAGTCCCGTACTTCCACCACTTTCATAAATATGTCTGACACCATAATACAGTGGAATTGCCGAGATTTAAATTCAAATATTTATGAAATTAGTCTTCAACTTAAAGAACATGATCTAATGACTGCCTCTCTTCAGGAGACCTTTTAAAAAGAAAATCACACAGTTAATCTTAAAAACTTCACCACCTACAGAAATACCGATAAAGCTGCTGGAGGAGTGTCCATCATCATAAATAACAAAACGCATCACAGCCAATTTAGTCTGAATACTATTTTACAGACTGTAGTCGTTTGTGTGTTCCTCTATAAAACTCGTGCAGTTTACTCCATATATCTCCCTTCAAACACTCCAATCAATCAATTTGATCTTGATCGTCTTATTGAACAGTTACGAACACATTTTGTTTAACTTGCCGACTTTAACGACCACCATGCACATTGGAGATGTAAAGATATCAACGAGAGATGGAAGAAGACAGAAGACTTTGTTTCAAAACACAATCTTTGCCTTTTTTATGATAAGTCTTATACATACGTGCACCCTGCCACGGGATCCTACTCGTCCTTAGATCTGACCACATGCAACCCATCTCTTTTTCTTGACTTCTCTACGGAAGCTGGTAACAATGTATGTGGTAGTGATCACTTTCCAATATATTTAGGAAGTTATATACCCAAACAGCAAGGGCTCTGGCAGAGATGGAAACTGAACAAGGCTGATTGGGAAACGTTTCAATCCCTCTGCGAGTCAAATCTGAGAGCTGATCGGTTTGACAACGTAATGGTTACAATACTCCTATTTCCAAAGATACTCCAGGATGTTGTTGGGGATATAATAACAAGACCTTCGGTGATTCCTACAGTGTCAACAATCCACAGTTTGATGATGCATGCAAAGATGCCATCAGGGAACGGAAAATGGTCCCTAAACATTTCAATGTCAATCCAGCAACTGAAAATCGGAATAAATACCGTATATACCGAATTAACGTTCGTCGTACCATTATAGATAGGCCGATAAATCATCTCCCAAACCTGTACTGATACTGATTGGTGGTTTGATCTCGCCTATTCTTTAAACTGTGAAATGTCATGCAGACACTTTTGTCCACACAAATCGGTATACATTTTAGACACTTACCGTTATTTCTCGCGGCTCTTGATTTACGGTTGGCGGAAGGGTCCTTTCGGCATTATGTACAGAATATTTCAGGATCAAATCCTATCTTTGACAATTTGTAAATGCACGTGGAATAACACACCACTAAGAACTGTGGCCACTTCGAATTTCGTGGCTATGTTTTACGACAGCTTGGAATAGGCCTTGTCTTGGAATGCCGAGTTGTTGTGCTCTTTCTAGAGAAATTGCAAGACCATGCGAAGCGATATAAATACCGGATCCCCCGAGTTAGTTCGTGAGTACGTTGACGACGGAGAAAATTAAGAAAGGGAATTTTTTTAAAATATATTTTTTATTTATTTTGCAGTGATAAATATATTGACAATTAAACCACAACTAAATCTGTTACTCGGAAATATTATGTGAACAGTGTATTTGATATACTTGATGGAAAATATAAAGAAGTTTTAATTTTATCTGCCAATTTGTAGGCGAAGTTACAGAAATTAAAGAACACGGTAATATGATTTGTTTTCTATTTTCATTAGTTTTACGTGAATTTAAAAAATAGGTTGTGAAATTGGATCTTGAAAAATTATTTATAAGATGCAGAATTTATATTTTTATACACGACAATTGTTATGAAATTTATATAATTATTGCTAAAAGCATATGCAATATATTAAATTAATAATTCAATGTAATGCAAAAATAGCACCAATAAATTGGTGAAATGAATTATGAAGATAATGTCTTTTATTCCTACCCTATATGAACTTGATATGAATATTGATATTTGCATCTCGAAAGCCTATCAATATCATGTTAAGTAAGACAATAAGTATCAAGAACTTTTGACACTTTTCTTTTAGTTATATTTTGCAATAAATTTGTTTCAAACTCATTTTGATTTAGACAAATAAATACTACGAATGTTTTGCATATAATTTGGATTACTATTAGAAACATGTAAGTAGTATTGGGGATGATATGGGATAGAGGACGTACTATGGTGATCTAAGAGAATTAACATTAAATATGACCCCATGGGAACCTTCGGGAATTTAACATTAAGTATGACATTATGGGGATCAATGGGAATTTAACATTAACTATGACTCTATGGGAATCTATAGGAATGTGACATTAAATATGACCTATATTTTATGGGTTCTATATTAGATGCAAGGTTAAAAGTGTCTATAGGTAAATAAATAACATAATTGGATGGACCTTATTCGGATTTAACATGGTGGAACTCCGTAAGTCAACACCTACCGTGACTCACCAAGACTAATCCTAACTCAGTCATGAAGAGTATCACTTATTGACCATTCACACCCACCTTCACTATGCAACACTTACCCTTTACAAACCAAACAGAGGATGGAAGGTATGGATACGTAATGTTCACTCACACACTTGAGGACTATCCAACATATCATGTCACAAAACTTCCATCACACTTAAGTAGTATGTGACTTGTATTTGCTAAGCGACCATGACATACCAAGAAACAGAATAATTTAATTTTTCACAAACCAATACCTTCCTCCCTCCCCAGATGAAACATGATAAATTAATTACAATCTTAAACTGTAAGTTACTACCAAATCTGTTTTTCCAAACCGAACACCTTACCAACTATTAACTGAACTAATACGACATATCCACAAACAGCCTTATGTTTATTTTCAAAAATTAACACCCTCGACGCTAGGGACAAGCTAAATTTCTGCTCGGGCAAGTTCAAGTTTGTAAAGTACTTGCCCATGGGCAAGTTAACAAATTTAAGAGAGATGCAGAGCGAGCGAGAAAGAGAGGGTTCGTGTTCAGTTCGTAATGCTTTATGTTCTGCAAGTTTTATACTCTGCGATCTCGCCACAGCACATATATCAGCATCTTTATTTAGCGTTTATATGTACCGCATTCTTCTACTGCATAACTGCTCACAGTTTAATTCAACTTTCGATCATTTATTTCGCACAGTATACTGTCAAAGTCTGTATTTTCAATTTTGAAGTCAATGTCAAAGTCAGCCTCGCATTATCTCGCACAGAAAGATAATGGTAATTGTTTTTAACATATATTATTGTAATTGTATTATACAATATGAGATTGGACACGAGTTGTCTAACTCATCTTGGTCCTTTCCCAAAACAAACAACAGCAAAAAATGATCCAAAGATGACATTCATTTTACAAAAATTCAAGTACATCTAAAAACAAGGTAAGCAATTTCGTATATTAAAGGACACGAAACATTTCAGAGTAAAAGAGAATAAACATGTAAGTATGTAGTTGATTAAATAAGCAATGTGTGAGAGAGAGAGAGAGAGAGAGAGAGAGAGAGAGAGAGAGAGAGAGAGGACATCGCACTGGTTACAGTCACTTTTGTCCATTTTGTTTACTTACAAATTTGTTACTAAGAATATAATTGTAAGTATTAAAACGTCCAGTTTCGTGGGTATATTTCTGAACATTTAGGTGTAGAACAGACTTTGTTTCTATTCTTAGTTCGACTTCACGTTTGAATACTAAATCCAGAGTTACACAACGTGTGTATTAAAGGTCTTTCTGGATTAAATAAGGAGGAATAGAAAAACAGTGATGAGCATCTTCATTGTCATAACCACATGCACACATGGGGGAGTTAACTAAATTCACTCTGTAAAGATCGGATTTGCGGGTACTATATGAGTGCCTAATTTTAATATGTAGGATATTAAGGTGACGTTTGCCAATATCATAATGATGGCGCCATACAGATATTACGTACTTCTGAGAGAGTGACTGTGTAAAGTAAATTTGTTTGCACTTGCAAAATTGCACAGTGGAAAGAATGTCGGCATACCTTTGGTGCTTTCATTTACTATGGCTGAAATTGTTTTAGATATTGTACTTGTGGAAATTGTACATGATCTAAGCACACAGCTGACCGAAATGGTTACTCCCATGTGCTCGAAAATCAGCTTGAATTAGTCCAAAGTACACTAACTTTAGCAGTTATTAAAATAGGGAAAACGAATTTTGCCAGAGTAGGCAATACCAGCTTCTGAAAGTGCGATGAATAAATTTCAAAATATATCAAAAGTAAAACAAAGCTATGGGCTCTTTTTTTTTTTCTTCTTTTTTTTTAAAATTTACTTTTGAAGTCCAGGAAGTGAAAATGACCAAGCGAAGCTAGCAGATTTTTGATAGGTGCACATCTGAAGCAAGGCCAAGCTGTATACTCTATAACCCAAATTACACCCATCAATCATACACCAAAATAAAGGGAATTAAAAGTTCCTTTAACAATGTATAAGATATACATGTTTTTTTTAAACAACCAGGATAAAAACCAGTGAGGACAACCTGGGAAATTCTTTTTCTTTAAAAATCCAACCCTATGCAAAATACGAAACTGTAGAGCGCCACCAATACTGTGGTGGCCCATTAATTGAATTCGATAAATGTTTGTCAAATATAGAAAGAGTAGAAGATTTCGGATATCTTCAGGGAGAGAATCCCAAAAACCAGTCGTAAATGGAAGATAGGACTTCTGAAAAGGGGAAAAAATGTCTGGTAGAGATGTGTGTGATGCTTTGGGAGTTATGTAGACGATAATGAGATGCATTATATCTCCTTTGGGGAAGAAGGTTGCATATATAGTTTGGTACTTGAGTGTTTATAATCAAATACATTGTGCACAATCTCTTCTTTTTCCTTCTTTGTGCAAGAGTTTCCCAACCAGTTTCTGCATAAAGAGACTCTCTAGAGCAATAAATGGATGCAGCTTCCAATTTAATTTTTTCTCCAGTGCGTCCGAATCTTCAGTGGAGCAGTTATTCCAGACTTCAGAAACATATTCTAAATTTGGACGTATAAATGGTATGTATTGTTTGGCCAAAGCCGTTCCGCGAAAAGAGTTTTTAGTCACGTGCAACATAGATATTTAAATGCGTTCTGAATAATAATGCTAATATAATCAGTCCATTTAGCATCAGAGAATAATGTTACTTCTAAGTGTCTATGACTATTAACAGGAAGCAAATGCATATTATCAAACGAGAACTTTGGATAGGAAACGTCAGTCTGCCTGTTTGCGATTAATGAAATGTTTGTTTTCGAAGTGTTGAAAATAACAAGCTAGTCGTTTCCCTATGCATTGAGTTTTTTCAAGATCATTGTGCATAATCCTTTGTACCTGTAAAGGGTTTGTAGAAGAAGTCGCAAGAGAAGTATCATCAGCAAATAGCCTCGCAAGCGAGTCTGATTTAATGTTGACATAAAAAAGTAATAGTAAGGCCTTAGCACGGAACCTTGGGGAACCCCAGCAGTAACTTGACATTTTGTTGATACTGAAGTTCGAAAGAAAACTCTTTGGTAGAAGTTTGATAAGTAGCTGATAGAACTTTACAGGCAATTCCATACTTTTCAAATTTATAAAATAACCATTTAGTCCATGCTCTATCAACAGCTTTACTGACATCAAGAAACGTTAAACGCGTGATTTCATTAGAATCAAGAGAAGAACATATTTTGTGATATAAAGTTCAATGAGTTGACGACTTGTTGAACGGCCTGGAAGAAATACAGATTGATATTTATACATTAAATCATTTTCATGCCACAAATATTCTCCTTTCTTATAACTCGCCATGACATGAGCTAGCTTTCACTGTGCGGGGAATATAATGACTAATTTAATGATTAACATTTGCAATGGCACAGAAATTTCTTCAGCTATATTTTTTAACAGTTTATGACTAATTTGATTGGGTCCAGAATCTTTGTTTAGGTCCAGACTAGTTATTACATTTATAATTTCTTGTTTATGTATAATAATGTCATAAATAATAGTTTGATTTCTAACTTCAAAATTCGGTAACTGTTTAGCATTATTTATTATTTCTTTGACATTTATGTTTTGAAATACGGCTTCATTGGACGATAGCAACAGCCACTTCAGACCTTTAATACCTTCCAAATATTTTTTAAATGCCGAAATTGCTAACAATTACATGCATGAATCGTGCAATAACTCGGAATGGCCTTCATAACTGTGAAATATGGCTATCTCCATGTGTCAATAATAACAGGACCTATACGCCTTTCCAACTTTTACACTATCATTTGAGGTCCAAAAGATTAAAAGTAACTAATCCAGCTTCTGAACTAAAAAATAAAAAAGAAACACACACACACGCACGCACGTACACACACACACACAAACACACACACACAATTTCTTGAAAATATTCTTTTAGACCTACATTCCCAAAAGTAGCATCATGCAACAATTTAAAACACGCTGAGGATGTTGACACTGTGTAACAGGCCAAATTTTGCCTTCAAAAAGGACAGACGATCGACCTAGACTTACCACCAAAAATAGGACAAAATATATATATTTTTCATGCGTTTAATTTTATAAATGTATATCGTGCGAGGTATACATTAATCCTGTATACCGACGAAAATCTCTGAAAATGTTTTCTGGTCAAGTTTGACTTTTTTTAACTTTTATTTTAATATAAGTTTGAATATTACATTTTTGGTTACACGAAAGGGCATATAGGCATGTAAAAAAATGTTGTAGAAAATAATTGCGTAAATAAAACTTATAAGTATTGACCTTGAAATTCTGTTGTTTTTTTTTTATTGTTGTTGTTTTTTTATTTTTTTATTGACATCAAGATAGATGACACCTACATGTAATATGTATTTGTACAATATATAGATATAGACAATAATTTTTCATCACTGTAAGATAAAAGAGGGAAAACAGAGAAAGAGAGAGAGAGAGGGGGGGGGGGTTCAAATCATATCAGTTGATAATGGCAAACACATTATACACCATAATGTACATTATGCTATAAAAATGTGCATTTTAATTATAACACAATTTTTTAGTTACTGGTGGAATAATGGCTCCCACTGTTCCCAAATCAACATAAATGTTTCTTCTTTTCAGATTTTATTGCAATATATTTTTCCAAATTATAGTGGTCTTTAAGAAAAAATTTCAAACCATCTAATCTAGGCACACCAGTTTTCATTTTACATATATAGATGTAGTATTTGGCTAAAAGGAAACAAAAATTGAAAGGTTGTTAATATATTCCATCTGTACTTGTATCTCCCAATATTACAGTCTTTGCACTTGGCACAATATCTATGTCCACTTTATTCTGAATCCAGTGGGACACATCATTCCACATCCTATTTATCACATTACATTCCCAAACAAAATGCAGTATTGTTTCTGGGAAATGTTTACAAAAAGTACATTTATCAGTATCAGACAATTTTATTTATACAAACATGAATTCATTGGGAAAATTCTGTGCCTAACACAAAATTGAAACCGTTGTAATTTTGAGTTTCTTATTATTGTAAAAACTTTAGTATATATTTTCGGCCACACATCCATATTAAAGTTTCATTCCATTTCTTTTCACAAATTGGTTTAACATCCGTTTTCAAAAGCCGTTTGTAAAGGTCTTTACACCATTTATTGTTATGAAATACAGTTTCCAAATGGAAAGGGATAAATGGTCTGACGGTGTCGTTATATCTAACTGTAAATTTGTACATAAAAACTGTACGCATTGAATTATACCTTGAAAAGTAAGGAAATTTGTGCTGAGACCATATTTAACTTAAACTATCAAATTCAATAATTGTTTCCTGATCTGTAAGCATATAACCAATATAGATTACATTTTGTTCAAATCATTTCTTATAAAAACAAATTGGTACCTTGTTCACCCTTATAATTGAGTTCATCCATAAATTTGTTTTCATTAGATCTTCTCCTGTCCGGGGTATATTTTTCTTTATTAACAGTTTCCTAGCCAATAAATCATCACGCCAGAAAGCATTTTTTGTCATTTTGGATAATGTCATTACATTTGCATCTCCTAATAGGAACAGGTATTTAATCTCACATATTTCATACTCAAACAAATTGAAAAATTTCTATTAGATAGAAGCACCATACCAATCCATGTTATTTTCAAAGCTAATATACATTTATCAATGTCTATCATCGCCAGGCCACCTTTAGAAAAGGTTTGATAGATAACCTCTCTTTTAACTTTGTCCACTTTTGACTGCCATATAAAGGTGAAAAATAATTATTTAATTCCCTGACAAAATTTTACGGAGGATTTGGTAGCGAGATAAACAAATGATTAAGCTTCGGAATAATTTAAGTTATTAAAACTGTTATCTGACCAACATGTGTTAAGGATCGCTTTTTCCACTGTTTTAAAGTATTTGTAATCATTTCTATTTTATTTTCAAAATTCATCTTTACCATTTTATGCAAATCCACTGAAAACTTTATGCCCAATTATGTAAATTCAGTCACCCACTCTAATTTTAACTTATGATGAAATGTTTCTGCGCTTCTTGCTTCCTATTCATACCGCTCTTGTTTTGGCAATGTTAAGTTTCAGTCCTGAAATCGTTGCAAAGAAGTTTAATGCTTCAATAGAGGATTTCAGAGATTCAAAAGAGTCATCAAGAATTAAAATAGTATCATCTGCAAACTGTGACAGTAAATATTCTGTTTCCATTAGCTTGATACCTTTTATAGTTGTATTATTCTTTAATAGTACAGACAATATTTATGCACATAATAAGATTTGAGATATGGTGATATTGGATCACCCTATCGACAACCTCTGGAAACTTTGAAAATTCTGAAAGAAAGCCATTTTGTAAACTGCCGATGAGATATTAAAATAAAAAGTTTTAGCCCAGTGCCTTATACTTGGTCTAAAATTCAAGAAAGTCAGAAAATTATGAATAAATTTCCATGAAATAGAATCAATTGCTTTTTCAAAATTGAGTATTAATAGCACACCTCACCATGCAATTTCTCTAGAAAGACCGCAATAATTTGGAATTTCAAGTTGTTGAGCCCAATATCACAAGAAAAGGCTTATTTTCGAAATTGTCGTCCAACATAGTCACGAACTTCGAAATGGTCACATTAGGCAGGGGTGTGTTATTCCACGTGCATTTACAAATTGTCAAAGATAGGATTTGATATCCTGTACATACTGTCGAAAGGACCCTTCAGCCGACCGTAATTCAAGAGCCGCGAGAAATACCGGTGTCTAAAATGTACACCAATGTGTGAGACAAAAGTGTCTGCATGACATTTCACATTTGAAAGAATAGACGAGATCATTCTCCAAACCGCCAATCAGTATCAGTACAGGTTTGCGGGATGATTTATCTGTCTACATTACAGAGAGCAAGAAGAAAACATGGAGAACCTAGGTCGCTAGGGCCGAACTCTTGCTTCTCTATTAAATCAGTATCGAATATGTTACGAAAAGCACAGCGAAAATAGAAACAGCTGTATTAAACAGTTAAAAAAATCTGATGAAATGGTCACAATGATACCAGAAATTTCAAATACTTTGGCCGAAACATTCTGGAAAACTCATCACAAGAGACTTATTCTGAAAGCTTCCGCCGTGTCTAAAACCTAAAAGAAAAGTTTCCTCTAAAGCAGCACCCTTTCTGAAAGCTCTCCTCATGAGATTGGTGTACCTCAGGGTAGCATATTGTCAGTCACCATATTTAGTATCAAAATTAACAGCATAGTGAACTGCTATAGATCAAAGAGTATGCATACTATTTAACGTTAACTACATATACACCGAATTCAGGATGACCCAAAGCTCTATATTGACGGTTGTCGTATTTTTGCTGTGGAGGAGACCAAATTTTTAGAGCTTATTTTCGACCGTAAACTAACTTTCCTTCCACATATTAAATCCGTCAGGGACAAATGCCAAAAAGGTTGGATTAAATGAGAATTTTGTCAAACACTGATTGGGAAGTAGATTGGAAGGTATTGTTTCGATTATACATTTCATTAATAAGATCTAAACTTGACTATGGCTAAGTTGTTTATGAATATGTCTGTAAATCTTACCCGCAGATGCTTGATACGATACACAATCAGGGACTTAGACTTTGTCTGTGTACATTTATAACTTCCCCTTTAGAAAACTTCTATGTTGAGGCAAACGAACTATCACTTTATCTCAGACGTATGAACTTAGCTCTTCATTATACTGCCAAACAATCCTCTAATCCATCAAATACCTACATATGATGTAGTCTTTAGGCCCAAATATCAAACCTTGCATGCTCACAAACCAAACATCATTTCACCATTCGGCATATGAATTCGTTCGAACATAGAAGCAGCAAAAAGACTGTTGCAAAATATTGCAAAATTCTGTATTCCCAATCACCACAGAATAATATTTGACCTTTGCGAATGAAAAAAGTCCTCAACAAATCCTCAATTTTCAGAGTAATTTCAATGAAATCAGAGCCTCTTATTATAGTTATACGTCTCTGTATACCGACGGCTCGAAAGATGGAGACAAAGTTGGAGCTATTATTGTAACATCCCATGGCACCGTCTCGATCCGGTTACCGGATCAGTGGCTGACCCAGTAATATTGTTTGAAGGTGGTGGGAGTGGGGTACACAGGTAGGCAAGGGGTCTATGGGATGGAAACCCTGGTGGTGCTCCCTTGAAGCTCAGGCATTATAAGAGTTTCCAGGGCATAATAATAACCGTCTAGCTTCATTTTTTTTCTTCATTGTTTTCTTGGTGGTGGGAAGGGGGGAGTTGAGGGCCGCACCGGCAGGAAAAACCACTTTATTTCTACTGCAGAAATTACAGCCACACTCAAAGCTTTGAACTACACTGAAACCTCTCAAAAAACAAATTTCATCATTTTTTCGGTTTTTCTTTCAACATTGAAAGCCTTGCAGAATCTTAAATCTGACAACCCATTAATATCCCAGATATTACAAAAACATGATGTTTTTATTGAATCTGGGAAAGTATTCTGTACTGTTGCCTGCCTAGTCACATTGGTATAGAAGGTAACAAAAGGACAGATAAAGCAGCCAGACCTGCCCTGCATCAGACACATAAACCCGACTCATGCATACCTTCAGAAGACTTAATCCCAGCCAGAGTTCATACCATGCCAGTCTCCACTTACACTGGCCAGAATTCTGCTGAATCGCCTTGTGCATCACATTGATCACGGGCTCCTGCCTGAGAGTCATTGTGGCTTCAGAAAAGGACGAGGGACCACATATATGGTGTTTGCAGCTCGTGAACTCCAGGGGAAATGCCAGGCACAAAACTCCAACCTGTACATGACATTCATCGACCTGACTAAAGCCTTTGACACAGTCAGTCGTGGGGGCCTTTGGAAGATCATGGCAAAATTTGGTTGCCCAGAGAAATTCATCGTAATGGTTCGGCAATTCCATGATGGCATGCTCACTCGTGTCGTGAATGATGGTGAGTCATCTGAACCATTCCCAGTCACCAATGAAGTCAAGCAAGGCTGTGTGTTGGCCCCAACCCTCTTCAGTATGATGTTCTCTGCCATGCTTACTGATGCCTTCCGATACTATGACACTTAGATTCACATCAGATACCGGACTGATGGCAAGCTTTTCAATCTGAGGAGACTACAGGCAAAGACTAAGTTACACGAAGTGACTGTTCGTGATCTCCTGTTTGCTGACGATAGTTCCCTGAATGCCAAATCTGAGTCTGATATGCAATAGAGTATGGACCATTTCTCTTCAGCTTGTGACGATTTCGGTCTCGCAATCAGTATCAACAAGAGAGAGGTGATGCACCAACATGCACCAGTAGAGCCTACCATCACAGTAAATGGCCAAACCCTCCTTGCAGTGGACAAGTTCACCTATCTCGGCAGTACACTGTCACGTGCATTCCACATCGATGATGAAACCAACGCCAGAATTGCAAAAGCATGTATGGCTTTTGGCAGACTACGCGCACAAATGTGGTACAGCAGAGGCATTAGTATACAAACAAAACTGAAGGTCTACAAAGCCATTGTGTTGCCAATCCTGCTGTATGCATGCGAAACCTGGACGGTGTACAGACACCATGCCAAGAAGCAGAACCATTTTCACATGGGCTGCCTGAGGAAACGGATGAGGATAAGATGGCATGACAGGGTCCCAGACAATAAGGTTCTCACACGGGCTGGCATTCCAACCATCCAAACTCTGCTGATGAAATCACAGATGACGAGATTTCAAACCACCTAAGATCAGGGATGAGCAGGAGGCAGGTTAGTTTGGACCTCTGAGATTGGGAACTATGGACCTTGCCCACAGGGCCTTAAAACTATGTTACTGTAGTAAGAAAATGACGGAATATCTTAGAAAAAGGAAAGACTTAAGAAAATATACATAGGTGTATAATATAGGAAAGGTTGTGAACCAATTTTCTAGGTCGGTAGGTGTGCATAACATAAACTCGTCTTTTTTTAATGCCATTCAAAATATATTTTTTTAAAAATCCTACCGTGATTAAAAGAATGGATGCTAATCATCCATCCGCCATGGTAGCATGACTGTAAGGACGATATCTCCAAAGTAACCCAGAAGAAATCACTATGAATCGAACATGAAAAAATTTAAGGCTAAGACCATTTCCAAGGTCAAGGTGGCGTATGTACTCAGCGGAATAGCTCTTAGTATTTAAATCCGAAATGTTTTGTAAAAAGTTGTAAACAAAGCAGTATTTCTTTTATTTACAAATCTAAAAATTCATTATTCAAAATAAAATGTAAACTGTTTTGATTTGTTTTGATGTATTATTATGAACTTGGTTCCTTCCTTGTCATTACTCCATAATCTTCCTTTGCACCGTTCTTGATGAACAGGAAAGGGTCCAGAACTGGGATACTGTTATGGTAGGCGGTCACTGGGGCCATTTTACTTCCATCCTCCAAAGGTTGAGAAGGATACCTTTGTTAAATAAAAATGTTTGGAATGGCAATTGTATGTTTCATTTTTTCATTAAATAGAGTTCCTGCCATGATAGCTTTCAACCATATGGATGTTAGAATGTAATGCTTGCTATCAAATGTGTCAGTTACGTAATAAAATATCAAAATCGGTTACGTGCCAGTAAAGAGGAATTATCCTCTGCTTGTGTAGGCTCTCCGTTACTCTCTCTTCTAATCTCCCACTATCCTATCCTTCTGCATATCAGCCGTAGGGAATAGATTCGATTCATAAAACGTATGTTCACATCTAATATGTCCAATCCAATCCCTTCTTGGTTTTAAGAACTTTAGGTAAAGCGAGGCTGTGTGTTTGTGTATGTATTTCTAACTGCTTATTCGCCTTCCCAACGGACAATGGACACACACACAGATGCGTGAAGCGACAGAAGGAGTAAGGTAATACCACTTTTATTTGAAAAGCTTGAATGTATGTATTCGGCACAAAAAGTGAACCAAACGGATCGGCGATTTGTATTGTACGGCGTTTCTCTCTCTCTCTTTCTTTCCTTCTCTCTCTCTCTCTCTCTCACGTTTGAAGTGTAGTTATAAACCTATTTACATGGCTTGCAGATGAAAAAAATTTGTCTCAGTGTAGTAAATTATTTTCTCGCATATCCTGAGATTTAAAATGTTTTGCAAGACAAAAGTAAGGTGCTGAACTTTTTAGTATTTTTAAATCTGAATTCCATTATTCAAGCTTAAAAAATTAATGTGATTTTTTTTTGTGCCAATGAATTGATCTTCTATTTGTTATTTTCCTACATTCCCGTGTAATTGTTTGCTGAGATCTCTCACTAATCTTTTTATTTTAACCATTGTAAAACCAGTTTAATCTCGTTCATTGTACGCACTCTTTTCGACAATGGCATCTTGTATCTCGTTTTCCTACTTCCTCTATCAGTTTTTCTATGTTACACTGTTACCATTTTGCAAATTATTGTTTCATTTATTGGGATAGCTTAATTTTAATAACTACCAGATGTTAAATGAAAGTCCCAGAAATTTTGTAGTTTCAAAATCTATTTCATCAATATAGTGTATCAACTGATTTCGGTTACTTTTGTGGTTATTCTATGTAAATATAAGGTTTCTATGGATGCGTTAAAAATTGTACATGGCAAACATTTTATCCAGTCAAAATGCGTTGTAAATGGTGTACTTTGGATGATTCCTACGCCTTCTTTGTATCGAATTCGAGAAAGGTTTAACTGCCCCCCCCACACACACACACACACACCACCACCACCACCACCACCACCACCTATATTCACTATATTACATCAATGTTTTCGTAATTTAGCTTACCCCTCATTTCATAGATCATCTTGGAGTTTTGTACTTTCTATCTGGTTTTTTTTTGGGTGGGAGTGGGGGGTGCTTTTCTGCAGGGGGTCAATTTTTTAGATGTAGTTGTAATCATCTCAATTTTTTTAATGTAATCTCTTTTCATGTCTTCCCTAATATCATTTATTACCCTGACTGCACATTGCTCACACTGTATTCGTTTCATCATCTTTTTCATGTGTACTGTTCTGCTGTTTACTGATAATGTTTTTGGATGTACTTTCTTTTTCTTTCTGGTTTTGTAATAAATGAAAAATGTTTTCA
The DNA here is from genome assembly GCA_029931535.1 of Margaritifera margaritifera. Lineage (NCBI taxonomy): Eukaryota > Metazoa > Mollusca > Bivalvia > Unionida > Margaritiferidae > Margaritifera > Margaritifera margaritifera. The sequence goes on along the minus strand of JAQPZY010000831.1, from coordinate 317,670 downwards.
GCCAAGTGTTCAACTAGTCATCATATCCTTTCCATTTCACGAGTACATACTTTCTACAGTTCTTTTGTCGTGTCTCCAAATTTGTCATCTTTGTCTATGTCATATTGTTTGTCATACAGAGATAACACTTGTTCGTAAAACATGCCCTCTATATCTTCTCCCTTCAAGTCTTCCAATTTATAAACCGCTGATCTATTAAAGTACTTGCCCTGTCTGATTTGAAATATTTCATTGGTAAAGTTAGTAAAGCAATTAAAGTTGGTAAAACGTAAACCCATTTTCGGGTTTCATTTTAAATTAAACACTTTCACATTCTAATCATTATGATTCTGTTAAACCTTTCCGCTACGGATTCTTTTTATCTGAGTAAGTTGAAAAGTTCTGAGTGTTTTCCTCTTCTAGCAAATCAGTAAATTTATATTTTAAAATCTCTTTCTCTTCATCGAACTCTATGTATTCAGGTTTTCTTCTTTGAAGATTTCATTATAAGCATCGTATATGTCATCTTCCTTTTTCGTTTTTATTTTTAGCCCAATAGTATTTCGAAAATATGTATATCGCTGTTAAAATGTGTTTATATTCATCTTTGTATTTGCACAATTGTAAATATATAGGCTTTTATTCATATATCGATGTTGTGGTTTTGACGTTAAACTCGTGAAATATTCGATCACCTATCTAAGAATCGTGGAATTCGATGCAGTGTAGTTTTCTGGCAATATTTATGATGCGTACAAAATTCCAATTATTATTTTGTGTTCGCGCAGCCGTTGTCGCTCTGCGACAAGCCTTGTCCCTCTCAACAATTCCGCTTTCGCCGTTTCGCTGCCTTGTGCTGTCGCTCAAGACTCAACAGCTGTGCCAGTGAATATTGATCTTTTATTCCAAGTCCCACTGCGCCAGTGATTTTTGTCTCCTTGCTTTAGAGTTTTGTCATATCCTCTATACATGAGTGACAGTGTGCAATTGTATACTGCACTAGTGCGATAAAAATGTTTGATTTTTAAAATTGTATTTATTTCGATTCCCTACAAGAGTTGGCTGGTGGGAAAGACAAGGTACGTATTCACTACTGTAACAGCTAAACCTTTCATGTTAAGTGCTGTAATGGATATATTCGTTAACTCATACAGGGTATTGCGTGCATAGGTAACTGGGGGATTCAAATTATTTGACGGAAAATTTTCATATGAAATTCAAGTTAAAAGGATCAAATCTTACAGCTGTAAGTATTAAAAGTCCCAATGAAGAAGACCATATAATTGAATTGAGCTTTTGATATCTAATGAATATGATTTCAAATCTAAAGAAAAAAATATTAATTTAATAGACGTTTTCTTTTCATTCTTTTTTTCCCCCGAACTTTCTACCATTATGCTCATTTTAAATTCAATTACGTACAGGTATTCAGTTAAAATCGACGCCCTTTCTCTTTATCATTCAAGATTATTTTTATAACCTCTTTATCAACTCTTATTTAAAGTGAAGTGTAACAATTGATCTACTGTTAAATACTTGAACAAAGAAAATTATAGACTATATTTTATAAATACCTTGTTATCAATTTACTTGCCACCTTGGAGCCCACTTCAAGCTTTTCCCTCTCATAAGTAACACTGCAAGAATCACAATGGTTCAAACACGTATCAACATCACTGCCCACGTTAATAACAACTCTGTGTATGTTTTAATGAAGAAAGAATGACAAGGAATATGCAACAAAATTAATGCAGCATGAATGTTTTTAATAATTATCTGGAATGAAAGGAAGATGACCATAGGGCTGCCTTTTAAATGAATATTAAATTCAAACAACATTTTTTTTTCTGAGAAAGTTAAGTCGCAGAAACAATGATATATAAAACTGGAACTTTCGAGGAAAGGTCGGAATCAACCTAATATAAAGTAAATAAAGTTTTTCGACAATCTGCAGTGCCCATTAAAAGTCGCATAAATTTCGAATTAGCTTTTAGTCATAAATTGGAAAAATTCATATCATCAAAGCTCCTTGAAAAAAATATTAATTTTGCACAGCTAACCTTATTTTGTATAAATGTAAGTACATTTTGGAAGCGATAGCGATGTTTGTTCTTATAACTTTTTCCTTTATTTATCTTTTTTTTATGAAGACATTATAAAAAGGAAAAGATATTTTAGTTTACATGATACACAGGCATTTTGTTTCCAGTGTCAAACATATAGACACTTAGGACAACAGCTTCCACTCTTTAAGTTTTTATTTTTTTATTTTTTTATTTTTTAGATCATTTCTTTTTTATTTCATTTGCTTTGGGGAGGGGGGTTGAGGGGGGGGGGAGTTGGGACACATACAGGGATTAAATAAAAACAAACTATTGACTGTAACCATTGCAGACAGGATATATATTTTACGTTTAAATCGCTGAGTGTTTCTTCAAAAGTACTCGTGTATGATTTGAAATTAAAATCTGTCCATTTATATTTAGATTCCACTAAATTTAATTAAAAAAATTAGATTATATAATAACCTGTTGACTCTTAGGAATATGTATATATGAATGTCGGTAAATACCTGCATTTACTTAAAAAGGGTTCTGTGGCTAAGTTATGCCAGACTCCATGGCACAAACAAATCTTCAAGACATACCAGCATATTGCATATTGTCAAATCCAGGATTGTCTGACATGAAATTTAATGTTTTTGTTATGGGCTCTGACATGCGTGCTTTCTGCCAATACCCAACATCGAGCAATGAATCATTAATCATGGTAGCAAGCAAATGAAACATCTATTTCATTTTCACTACCCATACAATGTTATTTGATTACATAGACAATATACAATGATGTCATTTGTTTGAAAACAATTAAATAACTGTCTAGAAATTAAATCATGGGCATATGCCTATTGCACGAACAATCCGTGTAGGTAGTAAATAATAATTACTTAGACTATTTAAAATGTCTCCAAAAAATAAAATGGATTCAAGACCGCATAAAATTACATATTGAAATAAACATTTTGACTAAAAATATTTCCACCTCAAAATTGAGTTAAAGGTTCACTTGGCGCCCTGCAACAAAGCAACATGTACTGTATCTCTCTTGATCATTACTTAAACCCATATCCTATACTTATTAACTCCCATTAGCACCACGTTGAAGTGGGTTCCAAATTTTAAGATTGCGATGAGCAACAACAAATTACCCAAGTCATATATCAAAATTTGGAGTGTACAGTAGATAGAACATTGTTTTTTCATATGGTCACCAAAAATTCCTCAAAAAACAAGATAACAACTTTTCTTCTCGATTAAAAGCTTCTGTAATTGTTATTGAATTTCACGTTCACCTACAATAATGCTAATTTACCGTTGAGTTATCGAATACTATTACTGAAGTCTTTACTGAATTCGTATTGTATATTCAAATATTTATTTTTATTTAAAAAAAAACAAAAACATATTATAAACAGTAAAGCGACAAGCGATGTTTTTATTCATCTAGAGAACTGAAATTGTAGTCATCTAGAGAACTGAAATTGTAGTCATCTAGAGAACTGAAATTGTAGTCATCTAGAGAACTGAAATTGTAGTCCGAACGAAGCTGCATCTCCAACCAGAGCACAGCAAGGGCATTCCTGTCAATATTTAGGTCAATCGCCTGTCAAGGTTTACATTGAACAACGGTTTCAATGTAAAACTGTGGTAACAAAAGCAATTTACACACTCAAGTGCCTAAGATGTGATAAGCTATGTTTCACTCTTGTATTGATACGTCACGTATTGCCCATTGAAAGGGTTTATACTCAATTAATCAATTCCCTAATAGTTTTCAGGATTTATCAGGACGTGGCCTTCGTTGAAAACATAGTCCTTAGTGCGAGGGAATTTCTTCTTTACCATCATCTACAGCGCGGAATAACAGAGTTACCATTTTACCTAAAGTTCAATTGACGACAATGTTATTTATTTTAAAGTTGTTAATCTGTACTGCTAAATACAAGATTTACTATATCTGGACAGCTGTCGTGCTTTCAAGTAGGGTTCGGCAGATTTTCTGGCTAAGATACAGGACAGATTTGACAGCAATTGATACTTTGAAGCAAAATCGATCCATCACATACGAACCCTTAAATATGAACGCACAATCGAGTACAAATGTGGGAAAGAAAATATTAAAAGTTTTCACGGTAGCTGTTTTCGGAATTCTCAAGCTTTGTCAGCTACGTTCATCACTCATTAACCGCTTGTTTCTAGAAGGGTACTTAGAACAGCCATGTCTGTAAATGATCAAAAATTAATTAACATACATATGACATACATATGATATACATATGACATACATATGACATATATATGATATACATATGACAAAGGATACAACCATTTCTTATATTTATTCATTTGTCAATTTCTAAACCCCCATTCAATTACAAGAATACTCGATCATACAAATTGTCCTGTGAATATTAATTTCAAGTTTTAGAAGCTAACTCACGTACAAAACATAAAACTCAAGGCAAATGTTCGTTTTAACTGCAGACATTACCACTTTAAAAGTTGAAATTTGTTGTTCTATGAAGGTAAAAAGTAAGGGTTTTTTGTGTTTTTTAATGATGTCGAAATAACTATCGATACAGAAAGCAGGTAAAACGGTTTAGTTCCAATGCCATCTCCGGAATGAGCGTATCCCATAAAAGGCTCCTTAGTTCGACGGCCGTGGGAAAAGGCTTCATTTCTTTACAGTTGTACCTACATTTTGAACGTGAAAAAGAGTAATTTTTTTAATATCCTTGAACTCTAGCTCCTATCTCTCAGAAATTAAAAAGGTTCTTTCACGATATTGTGAAGGAAATTCGTCCCTTTCATCCATTTAACAAGCGCTATACCTTTTGTATCATTTAACAAGCGCTATACCCTCTGTACCATTTAACAAGCGCTATACCCTTTGTATCATTTAACAAGCGCTGTACCCTTTGTATCATTTAACAAGCGCTGTACCCTTTGTATAACTTAACAAGCGCTATACCCTTTGTAACATTTAACAAGCGCTGTACCCTTTGTATAATTTAACAAGCACTGTACCCTCTGTATCATTTAACAAGCACTGTATCCTTTATGTCATTTAACAAGCACTGTAACCTCTGTATCATTTAACAAGCGCTATACCTTTTGTATCATTTAACAAGCGCTGTATCCTTTGTATCATTTAACAAGCGATGTACCCTCTGTATCATTTAACAAGCACTGTACATTTTTATCATTTAACAAACTGTGTACCCTTTCTATCATTTAACAAGCGCTGTACATTTGTATCATCTAATAAGCGCTGTATCATTTGTATCATGTAACAAGCACTGAACCCTCTGTATAATTTAACAAGCGCTATACCATTTGTATCATTTGACAAGCGCTATACCCTTTGTATCATTTAACAAGTGGTTTACCCTTTGTATCATTTAACAAGCGCTATACCATTTGTATCATTTAACAAGTGGTTTACCCTTTGTACCATTTAGCAAGCGCTATACCTTTTGTATCATTTAACAAGTGTTGTGCCCTTTGTACCCTTTGTGTCATTTAACAAGCGTTGTACCCTTTTTGTATCATTTAACAAGCACTGTACCCTTTGTATCATTTAACAAGCGTTGTTACCTTTGTATTATTTAACAAGCGCTATATCCTTTTTATCATTTAACAAGCACTGTACCCTCTGTATCATTTAACAAGTGCTGTACCCTTTTTGTATCATTTAACAAGTGTTGTACCCTTTGTACCCTTTGTATCATTTACCAAGCGCTATACCCTTTGTAACATTTAACAAGCGCTGTACCCTTTGTATCATTTAACAAGCGGTGTACCCTTTGTAGCATTTAACAAGCGCTATATCCTTTTATTATTTAATAAACACTGTACCCTCTGTATCATTTAACAAGCGCTATGCCCTCTGTATCAGAAACTTCAAAAGTTAGAAAAATCAGTCATATGTTGATTTGATCTCCCAGTAACATAAATACAAACTTTTAACATTTGGAAGTCTTCAGTCTAGAGCCATAGTGTTTAATCGTTGATCTGAGGTCTGAAACATGGAAAGATACATACGTTTTGAAAATGGTATAATTAATGAGTATTCGATTCTTCAAGTACAAAAATGTGTTGAGTGTTAATTCACTAAAATATGATATTATGGAACAGTTTGCAGGTACGGGTTTGCTGATTTCACAACCATGTTCTCCTTGACGATGAATTGCATGGCTGATTGAATAACACGGTACCGTCGATACTCTCTTATATGTCGAGTCCGATTGGAAACTGCACCGACTCAGATCTACTGTCTCATAATGCGCCGGCAGATCTAAGTCTCTGCAGTTTGTTAGGAGTAATCAGTTGAACAAACAACATAGACCCTGATCTGTCAGCGTATTGTGCGACGGCAGATCGGGGTCTTTTTCTTTTTTTTTTTCTTTTTTTTTTGCAGTTGGACTCGACTTATAGGCAAGTACGTAATTTATGCCCCGTCAGTAGTTTTGAACGACAGTCGCAATACATTTAGTAGGAAATATTATGGATATAACTTTTCTAATCGAAGGTATAAATAACATGATACAAGTCAAACGACGTTTAAGAAGAACACGAAATTCATCTAAAATGAAACTTATAGTGCACAGGAAATAAATGAAGTAAACGATAAGAGTTCATTCTATGTGTTTGTATAACGGAAAACGATGTTCAATAACAAAATGAATCTACTTATTCGGCATTTCGACACGTGATTATTCTAATCAAAATTATCATGTTTTCTATCTTTCCAAAAGATAGCTCACACAGTTACATGTTGTAGTGCTTGACTGCAAAGTAACAGCTACAAACATAAAGATTATCGTCTGCCCAGTCTTTAGTTTTATTTTAGTGTACAGCCACGCTAGCTCCACCAATAGACAAATTGAAAAAGAAACAAAAATCAGTTACTACTATATCAATCAGGAGTTTATATGCCTGTCAATTGCATATTAAATCAAAATGAGTTTTTTCCCACCTAAAAGCAAGTTTCAAACCAAGCCGACAACACAGTCGCTATTCACGTGAATAGCTACCGATTTTTAATTAAAGCTAACAGAAGAGTCAGATAGGGGACGCAACTCTTGGTACTTCGGAAATTGTCTATTTGATGGCCAGCTTCATAAACGCTTTGCATGCAGATTGCGATTGGTAGTCCCGGGTTTAGTTTTCTCTGAAGTCCTTACATAGCGGGTGTAGTTTAGAATTTAAGGCAAGGTCTTTGATATACAAAAAGGACATTAAAAAAGTATTGCAGTGTTATTGATATGTCGAATAAACATTCTTAATCCTTAAAAAATAACTGGGATTAACTTAGTATCGATATAGCAGGCAATCAAGGAGAAATATAACATATACGAGGAAATACATTATTAGAAACAAGCGGATAAATGGTTTGTGACAATGCAAAGAGTTTAAATATTGATCCCCGTCATTCCTAACTACTGACCGCTTAAAAATTGATGGAGACAGAATTATGATTCTATCCTACATGAAAATGCAGACATGTCCTACAATCTGGATCTGTCTTCTTTATGAAAAAAGTTGTACTTAAAAGACAAGATTTTCAGTTTTTACGCATTTTATAAATGTAACACGGCTGTTTAATGCAAGAAAAATATTAACATAGAAATATAGGTGACACTTAAGTTGGAAAATAAGACTAGACTATCGATCAACGCACCAGATTTGTTATTACTAAAGCACATGGTTTGAAATCAGCTTCTGTCATTAATAGACAACTTACAGATATAAAAAACTTAGTCAATGTGCGGAATGACACACTTCATTACCAGTTTAATTTCCACCTAGACTATCGAGTCAGGGCATGTACCGGCCTTTTCACGGCAGTGACACTACAAGGTACCTAATCTAACAACGATTATCTTAGTTTTCACACAGTTGTGCTAATTCCGTACATTCTAATATTTAGATCTATCCATGTAACCGTAAAGTGATAAACTGATCCAACACGGGCTTTCAAAACGTTGAAGATACGTATAGATTAGTATAAACCGTCTTCAATTGACCCTGTCTCCCCATCAACAAACAAGCGATTAAATTCCGTGATGTGTACACATTTTGACATATTTGGGCGTTTCAAGGATTTGAGGGCATACTGTTAACAAATACAGGGCACACTTCAAAAAGGCCATGTGATTTGAAAGGCTATAGCTTAACACAATATTGAATATGTTTGCTTTTCTTTTCTTTTCTTTTTTTTTTCTTTTTTTTTTTTTATTATTTTTTTTTTGTTGGTTTTAACGGCATTTTTGACACATTATTAGCTATAAGCCAAGGAAATGGAAGCTAAGTGTCTTTCCCAAGGACACCACAGTATTGATACATCTCCGCATCAGTCGTTTGCTTTTAATTTGTTTCTTCTGATCATAATTATGTTTAAACAGCGACAGTAACAAACTAGTTCGATACAGAAATGTTGTGGGGTCCAAAAATAATTACATTTTCATTTTTAATTTTCCTTAAGGATACTTCATTTAAAGATTCATTTAAAACACTCTTTGAAGAATTGAAAAGTAGGAAAGACAAGTGTCATTTGTATTTAAAGTAGTACACGTATTAACAGAATCAATTTAGGGGGGAAATTTTGTCTGGCACTATATATATATCAAAATTTTTAAATAAAATACAAATACAAATCACATATTTGAAACGTTACTGTGCAAGAAAAAGAGGAAAAACTAGATTTTTATATACTGACCACAATGAGCCATAAGTATTTTCATTCCATCTATTCTAACTTATCTTGACTATCATAAGTAACGGCCGACGTAAGATAAGTAAAAGGGTCGGACCCAGAAATATCGTTTGGGGTGGGGGTGAGGGTTAACAAGTAGACAAGGGGTCTATGGCATGAACCTCATGGCCCCGGAAGCTACTGCATTTTTAGGGTTTCCAGTTCATAATTGTAACCATCTAACTGTAAAGAAAACTTACTCTAGAAAACGTTCCAGTTTATTTTTTTTTTAATTTTATTTTATTTTTTTTCGCGTTTATTATGGGGGAGGGGGGAAGACCTCTCTCTCTCTCTCTCTCTCTCTCTCTCTCTCTCTCTCTCTCTCTCTCTCTCTCTCTCTCCGCTTCTGATTAAGCTATTTGAAACCAGAATTTTAAAGAAAGCTTAAGAGTTAATCTAAAATGAATATTAAATTTAATTCAGTTCTATGCTTGATATTTTACACTTCATAAGTTATCAGCAGACTAAGATCTAGGTTAATTTTTTTTAAATTTTTTTTAAAAAGTGTTCCAATATCCAAGTCTCTCAAAGTGTAACATTTGTATAAACTGAACGCAGAAAGTGAAAAGAATTTATCAAGTGTCCATGCTAGAAAGAGAGTGAAATAGCTAGTGCCAGTATCAAGTGTAAAACCGTAGAAACAGAGTGACACAACTAGTGTCCGTATCAAGTGATTAAGCTAGAAACACATGTGTCATTATATTATTTATATGTGAAAACGGCGATTACAATTTAGAAAACAAAAAAGTTAAAATCTTTGAATCGGTATGCAGGTCAGCAGCGCAAAGGCAACAAGTGCTCGCTGAGAAAGCAAGGCCATAGATATTAACAGCCGTTCAGTTTGTGGATGAGTATTGTGTGGAAACGAAATAACTCAGTTGCAATGATTTGCACTACATTCTCATTTAGTTGTTAAGAGTGATTGTAAAAACTGCAGGGAAGAATATCCTATAGTTGTTTTACTTTATAATGTCACCAACTTTTAGTTCATCAGTGACAGTATATCTGATGAACAACATGAGTTCAGGGGTATGATGAATATAGAGTTGACATCAAATATACAAAACAAAGATGTAAATGTCATGCATTTATCAATCAATTTTCTTCATTATATACAATCATTCCGTGATATATTCTTGAGACCAGTCAGTAGAAACCTCGTAGTACCGTTAATGGCTAATGGCAGAATAAGACGACCTCTTGAACAAAATGAACCAAAACAGTAATAATTGCACAATCTCTCTCTTGGTACCATATGTGTCGAATGATATCAAATAACTGATATGAATTCTTTTTTAACTACCATAGTCTCGCCATATTACAATTCTTTTCATATTACAAGTTAATTGCAACTTAGAAATTAAAATGAACCCGGAAAGAAAGGTTAGTAAATAATAGTATTTGATGAAGTGCTTTTTTTTCCGTGGACCATATTCAAGTACAACAATGAGTGAGTTAACAAAATACAGTAAATTATCAGATATAACGTGTTCCAATATCCAAGTCTCTCAAAGTGTAAATCGTTTTCTAAATTGTAATCGCCGTTTTCACTCGAAACTGTTAAAAAAGAAATGTGATATGCTATTAAATCTGTAATCAATGGCACGAGAAAACCTTTTCTAAGTTGCCGTCTGTACTCTTTAGATACGTGTATCTTGCCACTTCTGACGTTCCTGCCGATTTTGAATTCACAATTTGATTCTGTTTCAACTAATTTCCATTGTCATCTAATAGTATGTCAGTGTTGTTTATTTCCGTCAAAAAACCCCAGAAAAAAAAACAGAAAAAACATAGCTGAATCAAAAAACATCATCCCAGACGTAGCACCTAACGAAAAGAGCAAACAAAATCACAAATCATCCAATGTTTAACTGATAAAAACTAATCCCTTTATTGTGGTTTGCTTTGTATGTTATAAAATTACCTACCGTATGTACTCGCGTATATTTAATCTCCAAATACAAACAACATAGACTCTGATCTGCCGTGGCATAATGCGCTAGCAGATCAGGGTATATGTTGTTTGTTCTTCTAATTAGTCCTTACAAACTGCATAGACCCAGATCTGCCGGCGCATTATGCGACGGCAGATCTGGGTCTATGCAGTTTGCAGTTGGTATCGATTTATACGCGAGTACGGACGGTACTATAAATATTTCAAAAGAGAAGTTGTATCATATTGATACGCAAGAATAAGATTTTCTATTTATCTGAAGTTCAATTTTATATAAGAAATATATATGGCAATTGGAAACATTACAATTTAATTGACCCTATTTATTTGATAGATCCTTAATAGTTTTTGTCTGTACATTTTACAATCGAAGCTCATCCCAAATTTAATTAATAACATTTGTACACCGTATTTCAATTTAAAAAGTAAGTCTCTCTTCTGTATTCAGGAATACTTTAGAAACATTTTTAGATTCTATTTACAATGAAGTTTTGTAATTTTTAATTGAAAAATAAATTCCATATCTTTGATCATGGACGTGCGAAAAAACTACCGTTGACTAAAATATGACCAATAATTTAACCAAGACTGAAGCTTATTTCTATCAAACTGCAAACAATTGATTTAAGATATTTATATCAAAATGTAACACACTATGGATTTAAGGTATTTCTATCAAACTGTAACATAAAATAGATTTAAGGTATTTCTATCAAACTGTAACACTATTGATTTAAGATATTTATATCAAACTGTAACACACTATGGATTTAAGGTATTTCTATCAAACTGTAACACACTATGGATTTAAGGTATTTCTATCAAACTGTAACACACTATAGATTTAAGGTATTTCTATCAAACTGTAACACACTATTGATTTAAGGTATTTCTATCAAACTGTAACACACTATAGATTTAAGATATTTATATCAAACTGTAACACACTATGGATTTAAGGTATTTCTATCAAACTGTAACACACTATGGATTTAAGGTATTTCTATCAAACTGTAACACACTATTGATTTAAGGTATTTCTATCAAACTGTAACACACTATGGATTTAAGGTATTTCTATCAAACTGTAACACACTATAGGTTTAAGGTATTTCTATCAAACTGTAACATAAAATAGATTTAAGGTATTTCTATCAAACTGAAACTTAAAATAGATTTAAGGTATTTCTATCAAACTGTAACACACCACAGACTTAAGGAATTTCTATCAAACTGTAACACACTGTGGATACAAGGTATTTCTATCAAACTGTAACATGCTATGGATTTCATGCATTTCTATCATACGGTAACACTATGGATTTAAGGTATATCTGTCAAACTGTAACATACTATGGATTTAAGGTATTATTATCAAACTGTAACACACTGTGCATACAAGGTATTTTTATCAAACTGTAACGCACTATGGATACAAGGTATTTCAATCAAATTGTAACATACTATGGATACAAGGTATTTTTATGAAACTGTAACATACTATGGATTTCAGGTATTTCTATCAAACTGTAACATACTATGGATTTCAGGTATTTCTATCAAACGGTAACACTATGGATTGCAGGTATTTCTATCAAACTTTTTCGGAATAGTATTTCTAGATTCGCTCGAGAAAAGGATTCAAAATATACAAAATATTTTGGACCAAAATGAAGATTGTTTTTGAGTTACAGAAAGAGGAGTGTACGTTTCTTTATTGTTTCTTTTTTTTTAATTATATCAAAGTGAGAAGAGTCATAGACACTAGTACTAATTAATAAACTTGGTAACATGCTGGTTTCTCTCGGAATTGATTAGATGTTATATCTTGTAGGTAATTGATATTAGAGTAAGAAATCCATTAATGTTAAAATGGCATCAAAACAATGAGTACTTGTGTCATGCGATTTAAATATATACTGGGAAAAAACTCATTCTTTAAAAATATTGTAAAAGTTTTCCTTGCTATACAAGGGTAAATAAATCTGTCAACAACTTTGAATTTCTCACCGATTTTTTTTTTTTTTTTTTTTATTCATGTTTTCATTTCAGTCCTTTACAAATCCCTACAAATTGATGGAATTTGAAAAAGGTTTAAACGTTCGCAAAGCAAAGTACTTTCTGTCGCATGTCTAATATGCGTAAACTTTTATTATAGTCAGAAAAATCTTAAATATGAAGCGGTTTAGGCTTGCGTGCGTGCGTGCGTGCATGTGTCTGTATGTATGTGTTAAGACAATACTCAGCATAAAGGATAGAGTTTTAAATCGTTTATTGGACTCGTGTATATATAGGTTAAAGATATACATATAAAATGCCATATATTTTCAGCATATTGTTGGTGAAGGATTTAAATTTTGTTACTTCAATGGCTGAACACTACGATTATACCATTCGTACTCTAAGACACCAAAATTATCGGCCACACAGTGTCAAAATCTATCGATGTCTGACACGAAATTGTTTCCACCAGCTACGGTTTGTGATACTCGCAAGCATTTCAAGACAGAATCAACGTCTGTAACTAAAATTACATTTTTTGAGCAGCCTTGCATAGAATATTAATTTTACATTCACTCGCTTTAAGCTCCCTTTAGGTATGAAGTAAATGCTTTGAAATAGTTATAGCTTTTGTTTGAAATTCATAGGTAAGGACCTAATTGGATAGAAAAAGTATAATATCTATTTCAAAATCTCTGAATAAATGACAGTAGAAGTATAATATCTATTTCAAAATCTCTGAATAAATGACCGTAGATTCATTAGAATATAAACCTTGCCTCAATTTGTAAAATATTAAGTTGAAAACCCAGTCAGGGCACGTGTTTACCGGTATGAAATGCCCAATCTGGATAAATGCGGGCGGTAAGAGGTGGGTATATTCTAATCTCTTCTGGATACGTGACGTTGTGTTTAAATGATATATAGCTCCAATTAATCCCTATGTTGTTTTTTATGTTTGTTTGTTTGTTTGTTTTGGGGTTTTTATTTTATTTTATTTTTTTATTTTATTTTTATTTTATTTTTATTTTTTTTGTTTTTTTTCAGAACATGAACCGTGTCAAATAATCCCAAGTTTTGAGAACATGCTCTTCAGTAAAAAAAAAACTTGTTATATTGAATAATTGCAAATTTTCCTTTCCCCTACAACAAAATTGTCACAGACACTGGCACTTGTAGGAGTTGTTTCCCTTTACCATCCTTTCTACATGGCATTCGGTTAAAGAATATCTAAAGCATCTTAAGTCAAATTTATCGTACTTAATCTCCCCTCGCTGACCCCTAGATGGCATGCGCTGTGCGAAATAAATCAAAAAGTCAGTCTGAAATTTCCACATAAATTTCGATATGCACACACAAAGACAAGGTGAGGTGAGGAATAAACGCTGGCAGCTACCGGTAGCTATTACTTTTCGTGACGATTTTGCCCTAAACTACACCGCAGACACATAAATAAACCATGCAGATGTAATCCATCCTCTCTTCTATAAACCCAAATGGTTATAAATGATGTGCAAGCACAATAAGTGTATCGTTTTCTGCGAATTAAGAGTATCACCTCTCAGGGACACGAAAGCGGAGATCAAAAAGCCAGGCAATCCAGAACAGGAATTTGATTGGTCAGGAACAAAAATCCACCAGTTTCCTTTCATGAAAGCACAGATGTTAAATTGATATATTAATATGAACATATTTATAAATTATTTGGTCCATTCATTTATTCCTTTAAATTTACTGACCGAAATCAGACTTCGATTCAGCCTAACTTTAAAAAGCTACATCTCGCTCAATCAGTCTATTGTAGCACATTATTTTTTATATTGACCAATCAATTTGTTTCTCTGGTTTCCATTCCCTTTTTGACCAACCGGCAATTCAATTCAAATGTGTTCACTATCACATCCCCACTCTATCTATAAAAGTTGGTACCTAATGGTTATTTATTTTACACTATCAAGTACAAGATCTACCATAAATGGACATTTGTCGTGCCGTGACGATATATACGCATTTCAGTTAGGATTAGATCTTAATGGCCTCATTACAGTACCAGTAAAAATTTGCGAAACTCGGGTGGAAAAAGTTTGCATGTACAAGATTTTTTTTTTTCATCATTTATTTCCTTAATTATCCGGTTTGTTCGAAAAAAAATTTTTGTTTTTTTTTTCGTTATGTTAAACAATACTGGATTGGACTCTAGTTAACTAACTCATCTTCGTCCTTTCCCAGAACATACAAAAATTCATCCTATTTTGAAAACTGGGTAAAAAAAATTACACATATTAAGAGACGTATAACATTTCAAAGCAAAACAAAAGAAACATATCAGTCTGTAATTAAATAAATCAACAATTAATACGGGGGGGGGGACATTTCATATGTGCTTAGAATATAATTGTAAGTGCTAAAAACGTCTAGTTTCGTGATTATATTTCTTTACGTTTAGGAATATTATAGAATTTGTTTCATTACTTTGTTCTACGTTATCTTTGAATAATAAATCTAAAGTTACATTAAGGATTGAGTTGAAAGATTGATCGAAACAACTGAGATCTTTCAGTAGTATATAAGGGACAATTTAAAAAAATAGTGTTCAACATCTTCATCATCATTACCACATGCACACATCTGACAGTTAACTAAGTTCACTCTGTAAAGGTCGGATTTTAGGAGGCTACATTGCATGTCTAAGTTACGTGTGTAAAATATTATGGTGACGTTGGCCAATAGAATAATACGGTGTCGAACAGTTAGTTGGATTAGGTAAACATTTTTTTTGTTTTTTTTTTAAATAGAAAGAATAGGAGAATTATAGATACTGTCAAGGAGAGAGTTCCAAAGAAGAATCGTAGATGGAAAAAAAGACGTCTGAAAAATCTAAATTCTGGTAATTATTGGTGCGATGCTTTGAGAGTTAAGTAGACGGAAATTAAATGCCTCATAATTTGTGGAAGAACATCGCTTAAATAGTTAGGTACTTGATTATTTACAATAAAAAACAGTATGCTCAATTCCTTCTTTTTAATTCGTTGTGCAAGAGTTTTCCAACTAGTTTCTGCATAAAGAGACCCTCTAAAACAGGGGTGTCAAACTAATTTGCTATGGTGGGCCAGATTTCATATAAATAATAATAAATAATGAGTTTGACACCCCTGCTCTAGAACATAAAATGGGAAGGCTTGTAACGATGCATGTAGCTTTCATCGATTTTTTTTCTCCAATCTTTCCGACTCTTCCTTTGAGCAATTACCCCAGAATTCACAAGCATATTCTAAAATTAGACGTATGATTAGTGTATATAGTATAGCTATAGTGTTTCTAATGAAAGATTTTTTTTATAGCCGCGCGCCAGAGAGATAAATATTTACATGCGTTCTGAATAATCTTACTAATTTGATTTGTCCATTTGGCATCATAAGATAATGTAAGTTCTAAATGACTTTTAACAGAAAGCAGATTCATATTATCAAAAGAGAAGTTCAGAAAGGAAAAGAAAAATAGTTTGACTGTTTGTAATTAATAAAATGTGAATTTTCGAAACATTAACATTAGTAAGCCAGGCGTTTGCCCATGCATTAAGTTTTTCAGGATCATTGTTTACAATCATTTGTACTTGTAAAGGTTCTGACGAAGAAGTTCCAAGAGAAGTATCATCCGCAAATAACCTCGCAAACGAGTTTAAATTGTCTCCTATATCGTAGATATAAGCAAGAAACAGTAAAGGACCTAACACAGAACTTTGGTGAACTCCAGTAGTTAGCTGACATTTTGCAGATAATGAATTTCGATAGAAAGCTCTCTGATAACGATTTGTCAAACAGCTTTCAAAGCATGCTAAAAGTTTACCAGCAATTCCATATTTCTAAAGTTTATAAACTAACCCTTTCATCCAAACTCTATCAAAAGCTTTACTGACCTCAATTAAATTACACGTGATTTCACTCGAATCAAGAGAAATAAATAGTGTATGATAAAGGTCAACTAATTTATGAGTTATTGAACAATTTGGAAGTAGTCCAGATTGATATGTATTTATTAAGTCATTTTCGTGGATAAAATTACATAGATGTTCGAATATAATTCTTTCAAAAATCTCTGACAAACAACTTAGTAGAGCAATTGGTTTATAATTAGACGATTGTGTTTTGTCTCTTTTCTCATTTGATTGGCATGACATTTTCTATCTTCAACTGTGCAGGGAACACGCAGGCTTCGTGTGATTTATCAAATAATATTTGCAGAGGGCCCATTGTCTTTAACAAAATTTCTTTGCAGTTTATGACTAATTTGGTCCGGTTCAACGGATTTGTTTAGGACAAGATTAGTTGTTACATGTTCAATTTTATGTTTGTGTATAATGATGTCAGATATAACAGTTTGATATTTAACTTTGAAATGTGGTTTATTGTTTATCATTATTTCCTAAATGTGCAATAGAGGAAAAGTAAGAGTTCAGCATCTCACACTTTTCCTGATCACTTGTCGCAAAGCTACGTCGATAAGTCTGATTTAAGGTAAGAGGTTCAATGTTTTTGTAGAATGTATTTGTTGTCTCAAAAGTTTACAATAAAGTTGACTATTTAAAGATTTCAGGGAAGCCCAATTTTTATAGAGTTTTAAAAGAAATGTTTCCATAGTTGCTTTTTTCAGATTCGTAATTGCATTTCTCTAGTTCTTATAGTTTTGATAATGTTTGAGTTGTTGGTTCTGAGGGACTTAGTCCTCAGCCTGTCTCCTTTTTCTTCTCTCGCTCTAATTCTCATGTAAACCATGGTTTATCAAGGGGCCTGATCGTGGCCCTTTGTATTGGGATACATTCTTTAGCAAGATTTAGAAGAGTACACATACAAATTTTGCATGCCAAGAGTGGTACTATTTTTAAACAACTGAGCCCAATTTGTTATTTTAACAAGATCACGTAATCTATCAATATTCGCTGCTTTGTAAATCAAATTATCCGGTTATCTCCACTTTTCTCTACAACCTGTTTCTTCAATGTTTTTTTAAAATAGGTAAGAACTGGTTGTTCAAAGTAAAACACATTTTTAAAATGATATTGACATTGTTACAAATACAAGAACTGGTTGTTCAAAGTAAAACACATTTTGAAAATGATATTGACATTGTTAAAAAATACAGGACCTGGTTGTTCAAAGTAAAATACATTTTAAAAATGATATTGACATTGTTCCAAATACACGATCTGGTTAAACACAATAATTACATTTCTTCCTTACTAAGTCGATCAGTTGTAGAGCTCAATCCATTATTAAATTTCAAAGAGTAGCCGAATTTTAATGAATATGTATTCACATCTAGTGCAGAATTTACTATCGAAATGTACAGAAAGAATCAAATTCGCATCGGCATGTTATCAAGTAATGGCCCAGTAATATTAGAAAAAACAAATGTGTTCGCAAGGTTTTGAACAAATTGTTGTCCCTTTTTCAATTAAACAAGCGTTCTATGCTTATACTGAATAACGAAGAAGTCAATAAAAAAACTAAATATAGACAGAATCGCCGTTTGGAACCATTGCTCTATTTTGA
This sequence comes from Margaritifera margaritifera, assembly GCA_029931535.1. NCBI lineage: Eukaryota > Metazoa > Mollusca > Bivalvia > Unionida > Margaritiferidae > Margaritifera > Margaritifera margaritifera. The sequence goes on along the minus strand of JAQPZY010000831.1, from coordinate 299,370 downwards.
CAAAATGTTTTAGTGATATCTTAAATTACGATTCATTGGTTCATATTTGAGTGATATCTTACATTACGATTCATTGATGCATGTTTGAGTGATATCTTAAATTACGATTCATTGATTCATGTTTGAGTGATATTTTAAATTACGATTCATTGATTCATGTTGGAGTGATATCTTAAATTACTATTCATTGATTCGTGTTTGAGTGATATTTTAAATTACGATTCATTGATTCATGTTGGAGTGATATCTTAAATTACGATTCATTGGTTCATGTTTGAGTGATATCTTACATTACGATTCATTGATTCATGTTTGAGTGATATCTTAAATTACTATTCATTGATTCATGTTTGAGTGATATCTTAAATTACGATTCATTGATTCATGTTTGAGTGATATTTTAAATTACGATTCATTGATTCATGTTGGAGTGATATCTTAAATTACGATTCATTGGTTCATGTTTGAGTGATATCTTACATTACGATTCATTGATGCATGTTTGAGTGATATATTTAATTACGATTCACTGATTCATGTTTGAGTAATATTTTAAATTACGATTCATTGATTCATGTTGGAGTGATATCTTAAATTACGATTCATAGATTCGTGTTGGAGTAATATCTTAAATTACGATTCATTGATTTATGTTTGAGTGATATCTTAAATTACGATTAATCGATTCATTCATTAGGAAGACGAATGATATCTGATAATTATGAAACATGGGTATGTTTTGCAAATTAATATCCCGACCAATTCTGGACTCTACCATAATAATGTTATACTAATAATAGGGTATAAATTCTAAATAAAAGTTTAAATATTTGAAATGTTCCGTCGAATGCAAATTGTTTTTAAATTTAATTGGCAAGAGCAGCTGGTTGTCCATTTACAATCCCACTATCGTGCATTGGAAATGATTTCTCTGGATGTGGTACTACTTTTGTCATTTGCTCTATGTCAAGTATAACAAGCTACATATTGGGAAAAGATTGTATTGCCTTAAGGTCATTTTATAATAGGCTACATATTGGGAGAAGATTGTATTGCAATAGGGTCATTTTATAATAGGCTACATATTGGGAAAAGATTGTATTGCCATAGGGTCATTTTATAATAGGCTACATATTGGGAAAAGATTGTATTGCCTTAAGGTCATTTTATAATAGGCTACATATTGGGAAAAGATTGTATTGCCATCGGGTCATTTTATAATAGACTACATATTGGGAAAAGATTGTAGTGCAATAGGGTCATTTTATAATAGGCCACATATTGGGAAAAGATTGTATTGCCATAGGGTCACTTTATAATAGGCTACATATTGGGAAAAGATTGTATTGCCTTAAGGTCATTTTATAATAGGCTACATATTGGGAAAAGATTGTATTGCCATAAGGTCATTTTATAATAGACTACATATTGGGAAAAGATTGTATTGCCATAAGGTCATTTTATAATAGGCTACATATTGGGAAAAGATTGTACTGCAATAGGGTCATTTTTAGGCAATATTTTTACGTAGTACATTGCGTGAATCAATAACTTTATTTTTGTTATAACATCAATTGTTTTTTCATGAAATAAAATTAAATGCACCCAGCATCGCGCACACACGCGCGCGCGTGCGTGCGTTCGTGTGTGTGTGTGTAATCCCATATGAAGATTATTCGCAGAAGAAGTGAAGAAAAAAACATTACTTGGCAGATCTTTCCAATGCCATTTTGTTTTTTCTATTTGTATATGCTTACAATAAGACATTGCACTTTTAAATATTGTACATAAATAACGTTTAGAATATTTTGCATAAATAGCGAGATTAATGATTCTTATAAAGGATTTATTAAAGCACAAAAGATATTTTAACCACAATAAAAGAGCTCTTGCACAATAAGTCGAAATGACAATTGGGTAATTTTATAACATTTTACCTGATCTGCAAACGGTGACATTTTTCCTACAAAATTACAACTAATTTTTAATTTCAAAATGATCTAAATGTAAAATATGTTATTCGTGTTCAATATGTGTTGTTTTACTGGATTGGGTTTCTTTGAGTGTAATGCTAATTTATCGTCGCTTTTAAAGTATTTGTTTTTGATACATTTATTTAATATATTTTACGTCAGACCCTTGCTGTGTTTTATCTTGCCAGCAATAATTTCTTTTATTAGAGTACACACCTTACATAATTATAATGTTTCCTTTCTTACGTAGATTAAAAGTATTATATCATTTGAATGTAATGTAAAATTTACAGTTAACCTGAATTTGAATGTTATCAGCCCGAAATATCAATGAATTTTAACTGAACATAAATCATTCATTCTATAGCGGGGAAAATATTGCCTCATATCACGTAAGTATCGCTTTCTTCTATTCAATCGGGATTACTTGATTAATCTTCATTTTATCATACTAATTGCTGATTATTGTCGATGTATTACATTAAAGTATTTTTCAAAGTAAACTCTTTCATTGGATCTCGTGCAGATTTATGACCCTATCAAGAGCACGTTAGAGACCGCGCCCACGATTACGTCTGAAAAATAAAGTATCCATGCACGAAGTACCCTCGACGTACAGCATGTTGGTTACCCGCTATTCTATAAAAATCATAGGAATATATTTGAGGTTTGGTTTGTTGTTGTACGGCATAGCCACACAAGAAGGTTATTTAGTGCCGCGGCAAAGTACTTTGCCTGAAGAGACACCACGGTAGCCGATACGGGCTGATGCAATGGTGGGATTCGAACTTGCAGCTTCTCGGTCGCGAATCCGGCACGCTAACAACTGAGCCACCGCGGCTCCTACCTCCTATTTAAGCCACAGAGAAAGAATAGTTCTATACGTCTTTCACTACAAATTTTTGTCGATATAAACTCTTGTTTTTGTCTGAATACCTCATATTTGTTCATATTTTTACACATAAAATATATTGTTGGTTGCATCACGTTTTAGGTTATAAATAATAAATCAGTGATTAATGTAAGCTTGTTTTGTCCCGTTATATTCAGACATAACAAGACATAATATAGGATATTTAAAGTTACAAGAAGAAACTTGCGTCTTGTTTTCTTTTCTCAACCAAAAGGGACTGAAAGGGGAAATTAAATAATTGGCACGTCTGTTTAAGTCCACACAGTTTCAACGAAATATTTAATGTTAGGATAAAAATGCTTAGAATAAGGACCATTGTTTATTTCATATTCTGTTTTAATTTCACCTTTTTAGATTACCATAATATCAATATTTGGTTGATGAATGATCTCTGAAGTGTGACTGCTAAGGAGAATATGTGCGCATTAAGATCAAACCCATCAAAACTTTAATTCTGACCAGTTTCTTGTGCACAAAATTTTCATTTAATTCGCGCCATCTGTAAGTTTGAATTGCTTAATCTATTTACCTATTTGGAGGCATTTATTCGTGTAAAATAAAGTTTCATCGAGATGAACTATCCAAATGTCATGCGTTTCAAGTGCAAAAAGTTTGTCGAATTACGTTTCCCTTCAAAGCGTTTAAACCGAGTCTCACAATTCAATTTTCACCAGGTTATCGATCAAATGATACCACTATGTTCTGCTTTGTAAGGCGAAACCTACAATTTGTGAAATTGTGTATTTCGCATAATGACAATAATTATTAAGTGTCAATAAGCTACAAAGTAATATATAATTAGTGCTGCGGAAATTTATCGCACATTTGAAATGTACTTTAAAAGTTAATATGAAAGGGTGTCAGATGTATATCTTGTCTGGTTATTTATTCACTGCATCGGAAAGTGTACGCTTCAGTTGTTGGTAGCGATCAGAGAGTAAGACAACCATTCATACTTAAACCCTTAGACAGCTAAAATGTCCTGAAATCGTACACGGTAGTCGGAAGAAGGTGTACGTCAGTCGCTACCAACTGTACGACACCTACTACCCATAAAATATGTTGTACACTCTTGTTATGGCTTCATTCCATCTACAAAAGATGAATTAATTTCTGATTCTTCGAGGAATCGCAGCCAAATACATGTGCAAGAGATCTAATGCAGACAATTTATAAAAGCTTGTAATGAAAGACGGTTATTACCAATACACTAAAGACAATGTGTCCAAAATTACCAATACACTAAAGACAATGTGTCCAAAATTACCAATACACTAAAGACAATGTGTCCAAAAAGACGTGATTAGACCATTTATTCCAAATTACGTCAGATAATTCATACTGAACCAGTGCAATGTCTGGATATCCCGTCTTATACCTATATTGAGATTTTTGTAAATTCTCATTTACATAACTAAGAGAGTCTGAGAAGATGCAAAACATATCAGATATAGATATAAAAGTTGGAGTCACTACTCACAAAAGCGACGTACACTCGAGTTGCTACTAACATAATAAATGGACTGACGTACACTCGAGTTACTACCAACATAATAGACGGATTGACGTCCACTCGAGTTGCTACCAACATAATAGATGAACTGACGGAGCATTAGATTTCTAGACTTTAATAGGAATTGAAAATTTTTGGTCCTTCTATATCTTGACTCGCAACACTGCAATTAAGAACAACACAGTCGATAAGCCCTGAAACCTTTACCTGCAGTCTAGTGCTTTTTTCCTTTCCTGCTCATGTTCACGAAAAGGTAACTGTGCAGATAATTAAAATAATTTATTGAGTTTGTCATGATCGCATGGGGCCGTTGTTTCATACATTTTATTACATACCCATTTAATCTTACATGGTTAATCTGGCATTCGATAATGATGCCTACTCTGTATTTTTGTATCGCACACCCAGATTGGAATCATGTAAGTGTTTTCACTCACCTGTATCGCACACCCAGATTGGAATCATGTAAGTGTTTTCACTAACCTGTATCGCACACCCAGATTGGAATCATGTAAGTGTTTTCACTAACCTGTATCGCACACCCAGATTGGAATCATGTAAGTTTTTTCAATTACCTGTTTCGCACACCCAGATTGGAATCATGTAAGTGTTTTCACTAACCTGTATCGCGCACCCAGATTGGAATCATGTAAGTGTTTTCTCTAACCTGTGTCGCACACCCAGATTGGAATCATGTAAGTGGTTTCTCTAACCTGTATCGCACACCCATATTTTAATCATGTAAGTGGTTTTACTAACCTGTATCGCACACCCAGATTGGAATCATGTAAGTGTTTTTACTAACCTGTATCGCACACCCAAATTGGAATCATGTAAGTGTTTTCACTAACCTGTATCGCACACCCAGATTGGAATCATGTAAGTGGTTTTACTAACCTGTATCGCACACCCAAATTGGAATCATGTAAGTGTTTTTACTAACCTGTATCGCACACCCAGATTGGAATCATGTAAGTGTTTTTACTAATGTCTGCGCTTCGATATTCTGATTATTTTCTTCGTTTTCAAACATGCAAGCCTCTGTAAGGTCAAACGAGTGCATTGGCTTACTTAATATATCTGGTATGATAATGATATTGTACACTATGTATTTCCTTTGTTTTCATTTATTTAACTAGCTTCATAACTACCTAAATGGAAATAATAGTTTTGTCTTTTATTGATGCATAGTAAACTAGATTCAACGTCTGCCTAAGTTGTTGATTAAAATTATAATGGAACATATGACAATCGTTCTATGCTTAATCATGGCATTGATAACTAAATTCTTTCCATTACATTCACAGAGCATATGCCTTAGTTTTACTGGATACCATGAGTTCTAAATTTTGCCTATTTGGCATCCAAACTGTTGACTACTATATACTAATGAGACAATACTCATGCAATCAGTATGTCATCCGCGCTCAAGCTTGCGTAATGTCTGCATACGTTTTCATACAAGAAACATGGGGGTGGGGGGGGTTTGAATTCTGCACTCCCCCCCTCCACACACACATATACACACACACCCGCCACTGGTGGCTATCTGAATTAGATATTGGCGATAAGATATGTAAAGAAGAAGATCTCGGAAAGACGTTGTACGTAAAATTCCACTTTCCAAAGTGATATTCCATTTAATTTCTATGTTAGAGCTGTATCAAATTGTCTTTGGATATCTATCTTTGCATCGAGTAAACGTTTACACAAAAATGTCTGATGTCACAGCTTATGGGGTAAATTACGTCATCATAAAGTCTAAGTACATACATTTGGCACTGACTGGTTGTACTCTTAAGACATTTTTGTCACAACTGACAATCACTTCCGACCTTACTTATTTTCCTCACTTACCTGTCATCTAATTCTTATCATTCTATTTTTTTTATCTGTACTGACTGGTTGTATTTTTTACAGTTATTTGACTCTATTTAATATAAACTTTGAACCCGTTTAACATCCTTATAAGACATTAGGACGACATAGCAAAAGGATAAATGAATGTGAAATGTAAACAGACAAAGCAGTTATGTAAAGATATTCGGTATTTAATTGTAGTTAATTAAACTCATACAAATATTTGACGAAAATGAACTTATATAAAACTTTTTATTGTATTGACACTACGGGACGCTATTTCCAACACGTCTTTTCATCAGAAGAAAGACTCGAAACATTTTAATTACAAGTTTATTGCTATTGTACAAATTGTATCATGTCTAGAAATTATCAAAACTAATCCACATCCAAGCATAAAGCGGTGATAATTACTACGTTTGATGTACAACATCTGCCACACAATGTGCGCCAATATCTAGTAATATATTCATATTTACTCTACGGGATTGACTCAATTTTGAAATAACCTTTAAAGTTTACACACACTTTTTAAATAATCCCGATATTCATGCTATGGCAGAGAGTTAGGAGATTATAATTAGTATTATTTCACACGTATATTCTTGAAAACTATTATTTTTTGTTATAGTGATTCAATCCTGCCAACCTGAATAAGATCAAGCTCTCCGACATAACGGAGATTTGAGAGGCTTCTATATGTATAATGACCATTGGAATTCCCGGGCCACTTATTTTTAGTAGCCTATCAGATATAGCATTGTATTTTGTGTTAGGGAGAGTTATCGTTAGGAACGATATGTTCCGAATGACTTTTTTCACTTTCAGCACTATGAAATTTTTATTCGATGAGTTTCATAAATTTCATTACACCACTTTCGAATTATTCCCGCCATTCATACTATGTCGTAGATTTAGGATTTTAATTTGTCGTATGGCGATGCTTCGGTCTTGCCAATGCCATTATCGCACGTGGTCTGTGTTAAAATGTAATGTACACCGAAGTGTCTTATCGAATCTAATTAAATCAAGATCTTTCTTATCAATAAGTACACCTGACAGGGATCGAAAAAGATTTATTTTTTGGCGACCTTTGGAATTCCCTGACCACTTATATTTAGTAGCCTATCTAATGAAGCGTTGCATTTCGTGTTAGGCAGAGTTTTCGTTAGCAATGCTAAACTCTGAATGACGTTTTTCTCTTTCAGCAGTATGAAAGCTGCAATTTGAACAGAACATGACCTCGCTGCAGTGTATGGTTAGTTTAAAAATGTCAGTCAAAAAGTTCCCCATACATTAATTTTACACCTATCTCTCTACACATGTCTGATCCTAATATTACCATTATAATCACACCGACTCAGTGGCAGATTATGGGCACTTAGACTCCTGTAAATTTACTCATGGAGATCGGGTTTTAGATGTACATATCACCACTTTGGTTATCAAAACCCGCCGAAATAAGATAGATTTGGTCTTTACCAAATCAAAAAGTGTTCGACAAATCAAGATGTTTTTCAGAGTACGTTCAAGACAGTTAAAGCCTCCTATCGTGACCATACCGTTCTAAAGGTGGTGACAAGGCTGGAGCTGCAGCTGGAACAGAACCTGGTCTTTTTCTTCTTCTTATGCCCCTCCTCCCCCGTGGAAGCATAAGGCCCCGGTTCTGGGCTGTTTTCTTCAGTTTGGCCCACGTTGTTCTCGCAGCCTTGATCTCTTCGTGGACAGACCTGTGCCAGGTCTTTCTTGGCCTGCCAACCTCTCTTGCCTTGGGGATTCCATTCTAGAGCCTGCCTATTGATGCTGTTTGGCGGTTTTTTCATGGTATGCCCGATCCACCCTAATTTCCTTTTGGAGTTTTCTTGGTGAATAGGTAGCTGGCCGGTGGTTTCCCATAAGTTCGTGTTACGGAACCTCTCTGGCCATTGGATGCTGAGGAGGCGGCGGAGGAAGCTGTTCACAAAGGACTGCAGTTTGTTGGAGGTTGTCTTCGTCACCCTCGAGGTCTCCGAGCCGTCGAGCAGGACAGACTTCACGTTTGTGTCAAACAGTCGGATATTGTTCTTTTTAGAGAGGGTTGATGATCTCCATGCCTCTTTTAGGGTGTTAAATGCTTGTCTGACTTTCCCGATTCTGTTCATATGTCTTGGTCGGTCCCTTCATCGGTCGAGACATTACTCCCTAGATAGGTGAACTGTTTAACTTCCTCTAGGTCTACTCCATCGAGTTGTAATTTCATGTGCTGCTCATTGATGATTTTCATTACTTTTATCTTCCCGGCGTGCAAGTCAAGTCCAGTCTTTTCTGCTTCTTTTGCCAGGCAGCTGGTCTTGGCCTGCATGTGCTGGTGTTTGTGGGACAGTAGGCACAGGCCATCAGCAATGTCCATGTCTTCTAGCTGTTTTGTGAAGTTCCACTGTATTCCAGCTTGCTTGTCGTTAGTGATTGCCTTCATTATCCAGTCTATCACCATCAAGAAAATCATTGTCGAAAGAAGGAACCCTGTTTGACTCCAGTTTAAACTTGGAAGGGTTCTTAAAGTCTTCCGTTGTGGATCACTTGGGCAACTATAATTGTGGTATAACTGCTGTATTAAAGATATGAACTTCCCTGGGATTCCGTAACGGTGCATCAGCTTCCAGATTACTTCCCTGTCCAGTCTATCGATGGCCCTCTCAAAGTCCACAAAGTTCATATAGAGGGGTGATTGCCATTCCAGGGATTGTCCAATTATAATGCGCAGTGTAACGATATAGTCTGTGCATGAGTTGTCTTTGCGGAATCCTGCCTGTTCTTCTCTCATTTTTGATTTGAGAGAATTTGTCAGTCTTTGCAAGATGATTTTGGTGAGGATTTTCATGCCTATATAGTTAATTCAAATTGGAAAAATACTCGATCAGACGAAACTGTTTATGAGGATTTTTATTTGCTTGGTAAATAATGGTATATGTAGAACCTGACTGTACAATATACAATTAATAAAGTATTAATTGTCCTTTTAGTACTGGTAAATAGTCTATTACGGCATTTAATTTATAGGTTGAATACAATTTCCTCATGTCTATCTTGGTCCTAACTATCTGTTTAGTGTGAACGAGTGGATATAAGACACTGTATACTTCATAGATCAAATATGTTAATGAGTTGCTTTTGAAATTTAAATGTTGGTAATATACCAGTAACAGTGTGTGTCGATTCATGTTCCACCATATGATGTTTTCATGGCACATAGCCGTTGAAATACATTTAAGGGGTTCAGTAGATGAAACCAAACCCTTCAGTCTCGCAAACGTTCTTCTTATTATTAAGAACAAGTCCAGTCACAGAATCTCTCACTTGTTTGTCTGCTCCAGTTCTGACAGACGGCAGATGTCACGTGATCAAGCAACTGCCTGTTTATATTGTTGAAAAAGTTATAGAATCATCAGTGCTGGTTCATGTGAACTTTTTCGTTTTTTTTTTTTTTTCCTGTGTAGACTAAGCCTGCTGTTTTGAGTAAATATAGAAGTAACTCTGTTATGAGTAAATATAGAAGTAACTCTGTTATGAGTAAATATAGAAATAGCTCTGTTATGAGTATATATAGTCATTGAAATGAAAATTTTCCTCTAGAAAAGGCTGCAAACTTAGTTTGTTTACCAATTAACACACTGAAAGATAGAGCCAGATGAAAACTTGACATAGATGTTGTAAAAGATGCGAAAATATTTACCTGCAATAAGTTTATTATTACCTAACTTAGTAGGACAAAATCTTAAACTGTTATAGTCAATGACTGGAGACACTTCTTAACGTGAATGATATTCTTTCAACTATGTGCTGAAGAATGTGAACCTAATTTTGTGACAAAGAGTGTGGGATTCAATGTGACCAGCGAAAACTGATGATGTGTTTCACATGAGACCAAATGTGTACAACATATCACCCTCCATTTTTTCACTTGCATTACGCAGCATAAAATGTTCATTCTCGAGCCAGATATAATACTTTTAGTGTGATAAGCATTAATTAAATATAACATTAAAATGTGGCGCATTTTACGGATATATTCTGACGCGAGTTCTTAAATCTGCGAAAACACACGACGCCCAGATAAATCACACCAAAGTGTTATATTATCTTCGAAGAAATAAAGTTTTCGTTAAAGAAAACAGCTACAAAATTTTATCGGTAGTGATATATAACAGCATCGCATCATCCTCATATATTCCTTGTCATTTACCTGAAATCGAATATGATAAATTTTGAAAAATATCGACATAAATCATTTAATCTCGACTGATTACTCTCATATTTAATAACTTTATTGAAATATCATAGTATATTCAATATTTATAATATAATTGCCGTCTATTTATCACAAATTGTTGCTGTATTAAAAACATAAGCATATTACATTAGGTCACGGGAAACTTCAGTGAGAACTGAGTTAAGATAAACTGCACCACCGAAGAACAAATCCGGCTCTTCCGTCAAAAAACTTGACTCAACATTTAGTAATAAATGTTAGTGCAGATTTAGAAATCTTATTCGAAATATTCCAATGCAGTTTTTTAATTGGTCGTAATAGTTTTGCGTAAGATTTGGACTGGGGTAAAGTTTTATGACAGACCTGTTCACGCCAAATAAAGGACCTGTTCACGCCAAATAAAAACATCACAAAAGGCACGTTATAATAACAATGTGTCAGACGATCTGATCTTGTCAAAGTCTGTGAATTGATTTCGGGTGTTAAAAAGGAATTTATACTAAGAATATATTTCCCCGATCTCAATACAAATTTTATTTTTTGTGACTTAACGAGCATTGAAGTTCATAAGGTCTTCTCAATATATCCCTCTGTGTACAGATCTGTGTGTGTCAAATAATAAGGTCTCTTAATGTATACCTCTGTGTACAGATCTGTGTGTGTCAAATAATAAGGTCTCTCAATGTATCCCTCTGTGTACAGATCTGTGTGTGTCAAATAATAAGGTCTCTCAATATATCCCTCTGTATAGAGATCTGTGTGTGTCAAATAATAAGGTTTCTCAATGTATCCCTCTGTGTACAGATCTGTGTGTGTCAAATAATAAGGTCTCTCAATGTATCCCTCTGTGTACAGACCTGTGTGTGTCAAATAATAAGGTCTCTCAATATATCCCTCTGTATACAGATCTGTGTGTGTCAAATAATAAGGTTTCTCAATGTATCCCTCTGTGTACAGATCTGTGTGTGTCAAATAATAAGGTCTCTCAATGTATCCCACTGTGTACGGATCTGTGTGTGTCAAAGAAACGATGAGTAAGTTTACAAATTTTGACCACTAATCTAAAGAAAGAAACTTTTATCATTTTCCGTCATACTCTCATAACAAGCAGTTGGACAGATTTGTTTTCCAAATGATGTTCTAAATTAAAATGTATATTTTTGAACAAAAGTATTCATGAGTGTTCGTCTGCAATGAAATTAAAACTGCATATTAATCAGAAATCCTTTTCTTTTGGGAGTACCCAAAGAATTTGTCTTAAAATTCAAACATTGAATTCTGTTTGTGTCTGCTGTCAAACTAAACATTATTGAAGTTAATCCGCAAATTATTTTAACTGATCTTTGTTATATTTTAGAATAAATCAGGTATTAAAAAAACTCGTGTAATTTGACTTACTGCTTTTGGGGGACTTCTACGTTAATTAGCAAAAAAAGGATCTCGTGAGATAACATTAGTTCACACATTAAATGATGGTTAGTTTTCTTGTAACATGAAGAACAAATCGATAATAAAGAAATACATTCAAAATGTATCGCAAGACTGGGATGAGACATGGAGATTGTCTTGTCAGTGGTTTATTTTATGTTCGATGGAACCTACAAAATCTTTAGGGAACCTCGTAAATGTAATATCTAGTAGAGGCTATTATTTCAGTAATTCCTGCAGATGTGCCACAGTCTTCTGTGTGATGAACCGTGTTTGCAGGTGCAAAGAGTCTGGAAAGTATGTTTCTTGGAGGTTTTTCGGGGTAATCAAAGAGAGAGAGAGAGAGAGAGAGAGAGAGAGAGAGAGAGAGAGAGAGAGAGAGAGAGAAGGAGGGAGGGAGATATTTAACTTATAAATGGCAAAATATTCCTCTATATCGAATAATACCAAACATATTTTAATTGACCTTGCTTCTTCAATCAAAATTTTGGTCCATACTATTTGATCTTTAATGAAATTCATTCTACTACATATCAACCAAACATGGTGAATAATGAGAATGAATTGTCTGTATTTCAGGTTGTTGTTATGACTCCTAATCTACATCGTATTAAATGCTATATCACTTTTCATTTTAGAGCGAAATGTTTGCTGCTAAGACTGTAGGCCGTGATATGTGTTTTTTTTTAGGCCTCTGTTCTAATTTGTTCTAACAACACATGTTTTTATTAAACATTTCCTCTCATATACTAATTGACAAGTCCTAAACAAAAGACAATACACAATTAAAAGACCAAATACACCACCAGCTGTATCAGATATTCAACAAAGTAATACAAATAAAATGGCTGGGTTGTCAAACAAACAGAATTATGTTCACACGTTGATATAGACGTTTTAAAGAATGTCTACCATGAGACTGTATCATTTTTAGTCTTTCTCGTTGTCCTCGCTGGTGGCATTTTTAATCGTGATTTTCGAACATAAAGCGAGCGTTTTTATTCATCTACATGATAGGATCATCTATCAATGTACCTAATTACTTACGTTTTCATTCGTCTCCATGTCTCAATGCACCTAATTACTTACATTTTCATTCTCGTCTCCAGGTCTCAATGCACCTAATTACTTACATTTTCATTCGTCTCCATGTCTCAATGCACGTAATTACTTACATTTTCATTCGTCTCCATGTCTCAATGCACCTAATTACTTTAAGTTTTCATTCGTCTCCATCATGGGATCATGTCTCAGTTCACCTAACTACTTCTTTTGACTGCCATCTCGTACTAATTGGTACCGTTGATAAAAGAATATTTTTCCTTAACATTAAATAGTTAGCAATTCAGGAAGAAAAAAAACATCTACCTAAACTCAGTTCTATCTTAACACTTTAACAATATCGACTTCATGCACCAATATCCAAGCGATCGCCGAAGCACTGGGTTGTCTGCTGCTACATTCAGTTTGTTCAAACTAGCAGGGAAACAGAAACCTTACAATGTATTGTGACTCGGAAATATCAATACAGACTGTATATTTAATATGTAAAGATGTAAAGGTTACCCGAATTAACTGTGAAAACAAACTTTTATGCCATTACCGCGTGCATTTGATTAAAAACAATGGTATGAACCGAGTCACAGACGTTTATAAACTGAGTCACAGAAGTTTGATTCATGTTGCAACCTTATGAAACCTCGATATTCTGCAATGGTGCTAGTACATTAAAGATCAATGTTTATATGGTGTTTTAATATCCAATTCATATTTAGCAAGCTGCTACCCAATTCAACCCTCCTAATTCTGCGATGGTGCTAGCCACATTAATGATCATTTTTTAGACGGTGTCTCAATGTCTAAATCCTATTTAGCAAGAAGCTCACAGGCACTTGATTCAATCAGTGGAACCCTACCTACTCCAAATTAACACAAGGTAACTAACTCTCGAAGTTCACGATCTGACCTCTCGATGACTTCGTTCTAATATTACTATACTATCTCCGCATCAAGTCACTCATAACTTGCACCACCGTAAAGAAGACATTCCAAGCCTTCACCACCCCCATGTACCATTTAAGCACCTTACTGATCTTAATGGCCACTTTTATGCGAAGTTTATTTGTTGCTTCGTGTCTTGCCAACAATGTCACGGTTTTGAACAGGATCTTTATATTTGTGGAATGCACACTTTATCTAATCTTTGCAGAAAAAAAAATTCAGAACCACGACCGAATACCCTCTTATTTTTAACTACTTTTTATTTATTTATTTATTTTATTTTAATTTCTCTTCCCGATCATGTTGTTTTTTTTGTGTGTGTCTTGTATCGTTTTCTCTGCTCTCTTATCAAGTCAGATATCTTATGGAGTACAACGAAAACATCTGGACTCCTACAATAGAATAAGTTGAAAAAATAGCTGCAAAGTAAAAAGGATAGAAGTATTTTAAAATATGTTTGGTGAATTTTTATATTTGTATGTGCTAAATAAGTATTCGAACAAAAGTGAACTGTAATTAGAACACTGTGCACAGTTAATATGCAGGAACAAAAGTGAACTGTAATTAGAACACTGTGCACAGTTAATATGCAGGAACAAAAGTGAACTGTAATTAGAACACTGTGCACAGTTAATATGCAGGAACAAAAGTGAACTGTAATTAGAACACTGTGCACAGTTTATATGCAGGAACAAAAGTGAACTGTAATTAGAACACTGTGCACAGTTAATATGCAGGAACAAAAGTGAACTGTAATTAGAACACTGTGCACAGTTTATATGCAGGAACAAAAGTGAACTGTAATTAGAACACTGTGCACAGTTAATATGCAGGAACAAAAGTGAACTGTAATTAGAACACTGTGCACAGTTTATATGCAGGAACAAAAGTGAACTGTAATTACAACACTGTGCACAGTTTATATGCAGGAACAAAACCTTAAAGTGCAATAGAAGTTTACTTGCACTTCTGGGATAGAGAAAATGGTAATACTGTTCAAATACATGTTCCACGCCTTAGTACTTGACTCATTCGGCTCTGTGAAACCATTACACTAGCTGCACTCAGTGAAATAAAAGAATAATGCTCAAATTAATAAAAGTTCGCTACACAGTGTGTGCTCTTATCTAGAAATAGATTTTCATCTACCTTTGCGTATAGACACAACTTTGAAGTAAATTTCACAGTTTATTCTGATATTCTGTCCTTTAATATATTCATTAATCAATTACTAGATCAAGAATCAAGACACTTAAATAATTTTTATTTAAGTGTACTTTGAAGGTAAGCATAGCAGATGAACTCACTTTGATATATATACATAATGCTGTATCAATGGTCTATGTTGTCCAATATAAGATCTAAAACGTTTCGACCGAGTACATTGAAGATCTCCCATAATATTTTAACCTAGGTTTTCAGTAATATTGCAGATATTTATATCTTCATGATACCTCAAACGTTTGTAACGTTCTGTCTCTTGCATTATTTTGTCTGTGTCATGGAATCATATAAAATCTCTCAATTTAATTAAATTTAATAAGATTTAATTAAATTTAATTAGATTATGATATTCGAGAGTTTTAATACCGGACCTCAGCAGTAACTTGCGTCTTGCACAAAATCTTTGAAAAGATCATTGAATAATGCGTTCACAGTGATCCTGTAAAACAAACATTCAAATACATTTCAGCAATATAAAATTTATCATTTACATACATAGCTACTCTTCTTTCACCATCTGGTTTGTAGTACAATTCAATTGTTCATTCGTCCCAAGGATCTGAATTCAAATCAAGTTAATTTCTTTATGCTCAATGTACTTATACCGGTATTTCAAACTGCTTAACAATTTAAAATATACAATTTTATTAAAAGTTAGAAAACCAATATTTTATTTTTTAAGAATAAATATGCAGTCACTTTGCAGTTTGCGTTGTTCGCTTACAAATGGTTTTGATATTCCCTACCATGCTCATCATTTGGGTTGATTCGTTCCATAGAGGGGCCCCGGGTGGCCGAGTGGTCTAAGGCGCTCGCCTTTACCGATCACTACCATCTCACCTCTGTCCGCGTGGGTTCGAGTCTTGGGCTCGGCCAATGTGGTTATGTGAGAAAGCTTGCCAGTAGCAACCACCGTGGGTCGGTGGTTCTTCCCGGGATTTACCCGGGTTCTTCCTCAACCAGATATACTGGCCGCCATGTATAGCCTATCATGTGCTGAAAAATGGCGTTAAACCCATAAAACCAAACCATCGTTCCATAGATAGGCTAGAATACGGTGCCAAAGTCAAAAGTAATTTTTTTATATGCAGAAAATATGTATTCACGAAAGGTATAAACGACAGTATGGACGACAGGAACTCCAAAATTCTAATTCCTATCTCAGGTGCTGTATCAGCAAGTATTTATCTTGTTCATTTCAGTTTTGTCATATTCATGTTCCATGAGTTCTACTTTCTTTATTGATAAAGGCATTCTTTAGAAGTTGCACCGTTGTAAAGTATCAGCTCAAAGGAATAAGAACATACTTTTAGAAAAAGAATGAAGATATAATTAGAATCAAAGATTTAGGGTCGTTTACAATACACATAATACATTGACTTCAAAGACTCACAGTGGCGGCGATAAGGTTCGATGCGCCCGGGGGCAATGTTCATTAGTGGCGCCCCTACCGAGGCGAACGGAGGCAATGTTCTTTAGTGGCGCTCCTACTTTGCCATAGAAAACAGTTTCATGTCAGTTGCCAACCTTCACCCCTCCCCACCCCCACCTCCATCTAAGCCCTGAAACCGGTGGTGGGGGTGGAGGTTAGGAAAAAATACCCAAAGCTCCCAATGGCGCCCCCCCCCCCACCTTCGCCCGGCGCCCTTGAGAAATTCCCCCCCTCCGACCCCCCCACGCGCCGCCACTGAAGATTCATCTACATATGTCTCTCTTAGTGATGATGGAACAGGCGTACGCTTATGCAGCACTATGGAGATTTATTATTGTTGTAAGGCCACAATTTGTGTTGCCTACTTCGAGAAGTTGATTGAAATTGAAATCTAAGAAATGCGTTAAATTAATTTGATAAATCAAGGATATAGATTAATAATAAGTTTAGAATCCATCAAAAGAAGCCAAAGAAACAGTTGACAAGTCAGAGATAACCTTAAAATGTAAACTCCCTGGATGAAAAGAAACCACATAAATTTATGTTATGTGTGTGTGAGTGTGTGTGTGTTTGTGCGTCCTGACATTTCTCACTAAAGAATTATTACCATCAAACCAATATCTATGGGGACTGTTAATTTTTTTTCGTGGGTATCCGTGCGCAAAATATTTTAATGACATCATGGCTTCCATAAAGGAGCTATATTACGGTAACATTTGCAAAAACTTTATGATTCTTTGGTTCTTCCATGACTGACCGCAATATGAAAATTTAGCTCCGGCAAATGTTGCATGTAACAATCCAGAACATAGAGAGAAAATATATAAAGCAGTCTTGCTTCTTCCACTTTAGCAACATAACAAATTTGTCTGTTTTTTATGTACATATACATCTGAAAACTTTTTAGCATGCATTAATACCATTTAGAGTTATTCACGTTTAACCTTATAGGCGGTAAGTGACATTGGCATACATATTGAAAGATTTACATTTTTAGCAAACGCGATATAAAAATAAATTTAAAAATGTGACATTTTCCGTCGTTTCTTGCAGTAGTACTGGACGATTCGTTCTATCAATATTTCAAAATAACTGGTTTGTGTCTGTCTGTCTGTCTGTGTGTGTATGTGTTTTCTTCACTACACAGCAACACAAGCAGGTTATTTAGTGTTGAGGCTATTGGAGTGAAAAGCCTTGTCCGAGGAAACACCCTGGTAGCCGATCTGGGCTGGTCCAATTGTAGGATTCGGACCCACACCATTTCGGTCGCTGAGCCACCGCGGTTGCTGCCTCTATTAGTCTCTTCTTACGACATAGGAGGGCGTATCGGAACTATTATACATCCCCGAGTCAGCAGGGGTAAAATGGCTTCCATGTATAGCTTTTATACATTTCATCGAACGTTTTTCATAGAGAAGTATTCACCGTATATAATCGCGTATAACCCAGGTCCAAATGCAAACAACATAGACCATGATCTGCCGGCGCATTATGCGACGGCAGATCTGGGTCTATGCAGTTTACAGTTGGTATCAGATTATACGCGAGTATTACGGTACATATAAAGAATAAAAGATCTAGCGTTAGCGGTAAATTGTTAAAAATGTGATTCATTTAGAATTTATCTGCAGAAAATGGGTTTGTTCACGAGACACTAAATGATGGGAGGATACTTCTAACACATGAAATGTCAGTGTTACAATGCTTCAAAATGGAGCCAGAAGGAACTCCTTTAGACCACAATTCTCGGTTGTTGATGTTTGACTTCAGTCCAACTAAATGTTCAATTCAGGCTACTGATATAATTTTTAATATTTAACAAAATTGTATCATATAGTCAGGATTAGGAGCTATATGCCATTATAATTCCACACATTTTGACCAAGTCTTGTAAGAAGCATTTAATTTTATAATCGTATCATGCTGCGCAGAAAATTTTAATTTATTAGTTCATAACACCAGAAACGATCTGATTGTGTGTAGTTCATAACACCAGAATTAATCTAATAATGTGTAGTTCATAACACCAGAAACGATCTAATTATGTGTAGTTCATAACACCAGAATTAATCTAATAATGTGTAGTTCATAACACCAGAAACGATCTGATTATGTGTAGTTCATAACACCAGAATTAATCTAATAATGTGTAGTTCATAACACCAGAAACGATCTAATTATGTGTAGTTCATAACACCAGAATCGATCTAATTGTGTGTAGTTCATAACACCAGAAACGATCTAATTATGTGTAGTTCATAACACCAGAATTAATCTAATTATGTGTAGAACACCAGAATCGATCTAATTGTGTGTAGTTCATAACACCAGAATCGATCTAATTGTGTGTAGTTCATAACACCAGAAACGATCTAATTATGTGTAGTTCATAACACCAGAAACGATCTAATTATGTGTAGTGCATAACACCAGAAACGATCTAATTATGTGTAGTTCATAACACCAGAAACGATCTAATTATGTGTAGTTCATAACATCAGAAACGATCTAATTATGTGTAGTTCATAACACCAGAAACGATCTAGTTATGTGTTCACACGCTCTTCTTGAGTACTTGAGTGCAATATTTGTAAACAATGGTTACAATATAGTACTGCTATTTATTTCTTTAGATTCTGTATTATTTTTTTCAATATTTGTAATTATAGGACTTTATCTTCATATTTTACGGATTCATGAAGCCTTAAAATCACTTACACGCTATACATGAACGGCCGTCGCTTCTCTACGGTCATTCACGCAGTGTGTAATCCATTTTCAAGCTTCATGACTTGATGAATCCCGTAAAAAATATGAAGTTCTAGCCTTGAGTGATATCATGAGAGGAAACGAGAATGAATAAATACAGTTATGATTTGTACCACGATTTAATGAGTACAGTGTGACATGAGGCAGCAAAATAATTCAATAACTTTTAACAGCTTTCAAAAACTATTTAGTGATCGACTAGATAAGTAGTTCATCAAAATCAAATACTACGTAAGAAGACTTGATAAAGTCTAAAATTAAGTTGTGTTATGCAGGATTTAAAATACTGTCTTTATCAGCAGCTAATATGAAAGATCTAATAATGTCATCATTTTGTAATAACATAGGTATAAATCATATAATTTATGGTAGTAATTCTTTTATGGCATCTGTCAATAATTATCTATTGCACTGTGTTACATTTGCCAGGTCAAGAAGAAACTTCAAAGGTAAGTATACAGGTTTTCACTTGTTTGCACAACTCAAAATACCATAAGCTACTCGTGTCAATTCGTCGTAGTTTTATCTAAAGCAATTAACTATTTTCGTGTCATTGAAATGTGAAACAAAAACATTTATCAATATTCAAGTCATAAGTTTGAACTATATATTTCAAAACTTAAATAACACCTCTCTTACTTCTGAATTTAATGTTTTAGATGTTATTACGCACTGGTATGTACGTTGCACCATGAATGGGAATTTGTCCATTTCATGAAATGGCCAGTCATAATGCTCATTTCATGAAATGGGTAGTCATTGTGCTCATTTCATGAAATTGGTAGTCATTGTGCTCATTTCATGAAATTGGTAGTCATTGTGATTATTTCATGAAATGGCCAGTCATAATGCTCATTTCATTAAATTGGTACTCATTGTGCTCGTTTCATGCAAAAAGGTAGTCACTGTGCTCATTTCATGAAATGGGTAGTCATTGTGATTATTTCATGAAATGGCCAGTCATAATGCTCATATCATGAAAAAGGTAGTCACTGTGCTCATTTCATTAAATGGGTAGTCATTGTGCTCATTTCATGAAATTGCCAGTAATAATGCTCATTTCATGAAATGGGTAGTCACTGTGCTCATTTCATGAAATGGGTAGTCATTGTGATTATTTCATGAAATGGCCAGTCATAATGTCCATTTCATGAAATGGGTAGTCATTGTGATCATGTCATGAAATTGATAGTCATTGTGCTCATTTCATGAAATAGGTAGTCACTGTGCTCATTTCATGAAATTGTTAGTCATTGTGCTCATTTCATGAAATGGGTAGTCATTGTCCTCATTTCATGAAATAGGTAGTCACTGTGCTCATTTCATGAAATAAGTATTCATTGTGCTCATTTCATGAAATCGGCAGTCATTATGCTCATTTTATTAAGCGGGCAGGGTGCTTGCACATTTCAGAAAACAGTCAATTTGGTTTATCTGTGTTGCCCATTTTATTAAATGCGAAGTACTGTGTATTTAATGTAAACTTTCATGCACAAGGCGTGATATGATCCAAAAGAACACTATAAATACATTGTAAAAGTTCAAGTACACAATGACTGTATAGGTTGTATAGAATTTTCAAAATAATGAGTAGGTAATAATGAGACCATAAAATTAAGGCAAGATACAAAAACTAAATCCCTAGAAAAAGAGCAAAGGGCATATTATAAAGTTCAAAAAGACAAATTTGTTTATTTATATAATTACTGGCCTAACTCATACTAATATAATTTATAATCTTTATTTACTAATCTATTTCAGTAAGCAATAATGAAATTGTCATATAATCCAGTTGTCAGCTATCTAAATTTAATACAAGGAAAGTAGATCTACGGGATTGACATATTCACTAAAAATGTCACTGGTCTTAGTCGCCAAAAAACACTCCTACTATCAATAATGTTTATAGTTTGTTGAGTTTGTAAAGTTAAATCTTCTTGAGTGGTCTTGTAAAAAGCTTGATATAGAAAAAGGTGATTTACTGCGAACAAACAACTATTATGCAATAAAAGTATCGAGATAGTGGCTGTTGATCTAGATCCATTCGTTCAGAGTGAGGACTATGAGGTGAGTAGTATTCAGAATCAACAGAAGGACCCTTGATCTATCAGTAATATATTTGGCATTGATGTTTGCGGTTAATTACAGCAAAAGTCTTCTTATAGCATTACTTATCTAGAATGGAGTTTTAGACATTTGTTTTTCGAGCTCATGAAGACTTTTGTTTCCATCTTTGTACTTAGCCATAGCGAATATATTTGCCAATATTTCTTGTTGGCGATGATCTATTTACAGGTTTTGTTTTAAAATTGTTTTAAAAAATACCTGCATTTAATAACATTAACTGATAATCTCATCTGAACTCAATTTGCAATTAGAAACTGCTTACATTGTAAATCTGCGTTTAAAACTTTTAATACGGTGAAGGCCATTGCTAGCTGATGCATCTATTCTACAAGGCCATTGCTAGCTGATGCATCTATTCTACAAGGCCATTTATACTATGAAGCACATTGCTAGCTAATATATCTAATCTACGGGGTTTATAGGGTGAAGGTCACTGGTAGCTGACACACCTATTCAACAGAGTTTTATACAGTGAAGGTCATTGCTAGCTGATACACATATTCTACAGGGTTTTATACGGTGAAGACCATTGCTAGCTGATACACCTATTCTACAAGGGCATTGCTAGCTGATGCATCTATTCTACAGCGTTTTATACGGTGAAAGTCATTGCCAGATGATACACCTATTCTAAGGGGTTTTATACGGTGGAAGACATTGCTAGCTGATTCATCTATTCTACAAGGGTTTTATACGGTTAAGGCCATTGCTAGCTGATACAACTATTATACAAGGTCATTGCTAGCTGATACACCTATTTCACAGTGTTTTAAACGGTGAAGGTCATTGCTAGCTGATGCATCTATTTCACAGGGTTTTATACGGTGAAGGTCATTGCTAGCTGATACACCTATTCCACAGGGTTTTATACGGTGAAGGTCATTTCTAGCTGATACACCTATTCTACAGAGTTTTATATGGTGAAGACCATTGCTAGATGATACACCTATTCTGCATGGTTTTATACGGCGAAGACCATTGCTAGCTGATACACCACATATTGTACAGAGTTTTAAGAATTTTGCAAAGTGGCTTTCGCCTACAATGGAATAGCAAGGCTTTGATTTTCAAGAAAATTGTGTTCTTTTTGTTTTTCTTTATTCTTGAAAGTCATTACAAATGATATTACTTTATAGAATGTATAAAGCACTTTTCTCTCTCGCAGATGTGAAGCATTTATACTTAACTAAGACAATCATTTATGGTTGAAATATAGTTTTGGAATAGACCTGGGGTTTTTTCTTATATTAAATCTGTTAAATTGTAAGAAATTTTACGAGTGATATTAAAATCAGGTATAGTTCGAACAAAATTCAATATTATCTTTATTGTATGGTATAGTAAATCAAGCAATGGGACTGTATGAAATGTATGTATTCTTTAGATAAGCAAATATTAAGAACGTTCAACGTTATGCACAGGCAATTCTATGATCAGGAAAATTTTATTAACGTAGTACAATATATATTCAAAAATGTCAGCACTATGACCAAACAAAAAGTCACAGAAATGGGATATATCGAAAGCAAACAAAAACTATTTGAATATAGAAACATTTCATGTTACTTGCCCGCTGTAATTTTTCTTGTCCATGTATATTTGCTACGTTCCTCTTCACAGACATTCACGGACATAATTTACATACATTGTAGAATTGTCGCTTACTGACTGAACAGAAGTAGGTCAAAAAAGTAGTCCGTTGATGTTACGGGCTGTCAGAGGTATATTAAATTCATGAAGGTCATGATAATTGTAAAAGTACTAACTGACCTACTGTTGTGGTATATGATTGACCTTTTGTATGTTGTTTACGAATCAACACATCTCCATGAACTCAAAAGAATGACTCTCAAGAATAAGATAAGTAAGTCTTTTTGCAGAGTCATTTTTTTTTATAAATCCGGCTTATAAAAAAGTATATAATCTCTTTGAAAGAAAAACGTGTATTTGATTTGTGGTTAATTACTATTGTCATTTCGAAAAGATCCAATAATAATGCCAGTCAATTTGTTTCCGGTCTGATCTTGAAGACTCATCTCAGGTACTATCCTCCAAAACCTGTGTTGACAGCAGGCGCAGTTTTTAGAATGTGGCTAGTTGTGGAAATTATTTTTCTACTCCTAGTAGAATACGTCTTTACTGAGGAACCACAAATGCTGCAGGATTGTGGTTGTGCATTTGACTCGTGAGCACCCTGTGCACGCCCTATCATCTTCAAAACTAACAGCCACTTAGAAATGGAGTTTCTTCGTTTCACAATTGTAACAGAAGTTCGTCAGCCAAAACTTGCCCAATTCAAGCGCGTGGTAGACCTGAACATAGTTCAAAAGCTAACGACACCACAACTGATAACAAATTATGTACTTATCTTTTCGAGCTTTTGAATCAAAAGTGTAATCGTTTTACAAACTTGACGAGTCGATGAAATCTTTATATGTCTATTATTGCAATGTAATTTGGTTAGAATCTCTTCATTTCTCAGGTAGTAAATTCATTGGTCTTTATATTGCATGAATTTATCGGTTTAGTAGTGACACACAACGAAACTTTCATACATGCAAAACATGCATGCATTTCCTAATTTATGTAAATAGTTATAGAATAAAAATTTAGACCGTTTGAAGCCTTTCTGCCTTTAAGTCACATCATTTAATGTATGCCCATTACAATGTACATGTACCAAATTATTAATCGGTTTGCACTCCAAACATACCTATTATACAAGAATGAAACTAATTGATTTACATTTGCATCTGATAAATTGTGCAATTACATTTGGACCAAGATTCGGTAAAATAATAACAATGGCAATCGTATTTATGTGCATAATACCTAAACTTTCAAACGTTTTGAGTTGAGAACTGGGAAATGTTTTTAAACTCGAGTGGAGGTATCATGATGCACACATTAATCCGTGTTGCTAATTGTTTGATCTCTATATGGGATATCATTAATGTGACATTCACTTTTTTTTAAAAACGATGAATTTATCATAGTATTTAGGAATCTGATTAATATGCGTCCTCATTCAGTTGCGACAGACAGTATTTTACTGATTAGTTACATGCTCTTCAATTACTAGTTATGTGTACTCACGTGCATACAAATTTATACTCAATGCAGTCATTAAATTGTGATGAATTTAAGGTACGTATTAGAATACTCATTAATAATACCATTGACTCGTAGTATTTATTAAAGGAATTTAGTATACAACACAGCTGTAAGACCACTTCATCAATAGCCGAATCGTAAAGAGCGGAAAATTATTTCCTATCACGTGACCCTAGGTTTATCAATTGCCCAGGTGCAAGGTAATGAAATTAATATTCTTCGGAATTACGATTGAACATACATTGTGCTCTCTCTCTCTCTCTCTCTCTCTCTCTCTCTCTCTCTCTCTCTCTCTCTCTCTCTCTCTCTCTCTCTCTCTCTCTCTTATGCATCAGCTATCTATGATTGCATTTATGTTAACGTCTACATTGATGAAAATTCAGTGCGAAATATGCAATGATAACCTATACAAACTTTTGGAGAAAAAAATTATCATTACTTGGGGGAGAAAGTGTACTATATTGTCAGCTGTCCTGTAATGTATGTGTCCGAAAACACGCGATGTGAAAAGAGTAATAATGAACACATTTGGTTCTACTGTACAGAAAAGTTGCAAAACAAACGGTAATAAATACTTTAACATACTTTAATACCGTTTGATTCACAAAGGAATGAATTGGTTGTATTAATCATACTCGATGACGGGGAAAATATAGTCTATTTGACTGATTAAATTTTCAAGTCTTAATCTTACGATTTATTGTTGGTTTGTAACTATCAGGACATTCTCGACTAATAAACCTTGTAAATGCTACTTTGCATTTGATTTGGTTTGTTTGTTTGCTTAAACCTGGCCCCATTTCTAGCGTTCAGTAGGCTGCATATATTTTACAACTGTGGCCATTTTGATGTGTATCTACTCAAATGCAGCTCCATACAACGTCAACCCGATGGAATCTTCAACCCAGAGTACACCCACTTAAGCAATCGTTCTCTTCTCCTTGTTTTTCCCATATTTTTTTCAGTTTTGAAATTGAAATATCGCTTTGAAGCGGAACTAGTTCACATTTCCCCGTCTTATATTACAAAATGACATGATCTACCGAAGACTGTCGTTAAAAGGGGTTCTCTCTCTTTCTCTCTCTCTCTCTCTCTCTCTCTCTCTCTCTCTCTCTCTCTCTCTCTCTCTCTCTCTCTCTCTCTCTCTTTGCCCCAACATTATAAAGGAAGATGGTAAATGTTTTCTGCTTCTGCATCATTACAAGACAAATTAACATTGACGGATCATTTAGTTGACACAGTCTTATTTGAATTAAATTAGTGTAAAACTGCGCTTATTGGAATAATATCTGAAAGCTAGCTGCAGTAAATGCGATTGGAAACCTCGAAGCAAAAAAATTTTTGAAATATTTTTGAGGCCAAAAAAAAAAGGAACGACATGAGCTTTGTGCAGGTTTTAAACGATGACGGATTGGTAATCATAACTATGATATATTATCCCCTATATTACGACATTATATCGCATAATTATTTAAATGTCACAGGCTTGCCTGATCAAACAGCAGATTGCTGTTGTTAAACGTTTACTCATATTAGACGAGGCAATTAAAAATAAGTGAGTCATTTGTATATTATTAAAGTGTGTATATTATTAAAATCTGTTTATACTAAGGAAATATCACCCTATTAATGACAAGCATGTTTACATCTTTTGAATATATTTGTACATTTATGATTAAACTTATTAATTTATTATCTTTGTGGTTGAACCAACCAGAAGCAAGTATTTTTTTCAGAGGCGATTAAGCCATTATACATGATTGGCAAACATTGGTGCTATTTTTCAGTGAATTCAATTAAGTGTCACTGTACATTTCTTTAGAGGTAACAACGTATAAGAATTAAATATGACTTAGTGAGCTTGCACATGTACATGAAATACTGTGTCCACCTGTTGTTTACAAATGATCTCTCTCTCTCTCTCTTTTGATTTCGGAGAGAAGAGTTAAGTCTTTATATTGCCACTGAGGTTCGAGGTCATATTTATAGAACGTTGAGTTTGGTTATTATATTTCGATCTACTCTCATCACCCTAAAAGAGACGTAAGAGCAAAATAATAAAAGTACAAACTACAAGTAATTTCCTTTCCTAATGACAGAAAGAAAAACTCAAGCCATTACTCGGGTACGAACTCCAGGAATGAACCTCTCGTTTCGCGATGTCTCTTTCAAAATACGAGCTGCTAAGACTCAGGAGGACTTCATGAATGAGACTGCTTTTTATTGCTGTATACCATGCTCAAGATTAAACCACCAAAATGAAGTCAGAATCGAATGACTGAAACTAATATCTTATGGCATACGGAAATTATACAGCAAAAAACAGAACTGTTGATTTTTAAAGACTTGGAAGGACTATGATAGAACGGTTTCTTGACAAGAAAGTTTGACAAGCCGTCGATGGAAATTCAAATAGATAATTATGCTGTGTTTAATATTTCCACGATTCAGAGTCATAAAAATGTATATGCTACAAGAACTCATAGAAGTCATGGGCAACTCGTCATCGGTAGAAATTAATAAACTGGAATTTAAATGATATTTGCAGAGTAAATTGCAATGTTGCTTTGAATCAATTTGACACGTAGGACACGCTTTATTCACAATAATGGGACTCGATAATAGAAATCTGAGACATCAGTTAACTGTTACCTTAAGTTTGTATGTACAGGACTTCATTTTACATAAGAGTTTGATATTTGACAGCCAGACATATCAGAAATGTATACACCAAATCCTCATTTTACACAAAAATAAAAGCTTCTTGAAAACAATTAGAAAAAAATTTTTTTTGCCCGGTCGCAGGTAGCTAGAAATATATGTATAGCACATATGCAGCTACAAAAGCTTTCTTGTCCGCCCTATACAGTGGCATTGCATCCCGCACACAAATGAGTACTAATAAATATAATCTAACCAAACAAGAAACACAATATGTGGAAAAAAACACAAGGTGGGGTGGATACCGTTATCAAACCAGCCAATAATGGATCATGTGTTGTGTAATAACAAAAGTGATTACATCGATGAGACCAACACACAAATGTCGGATGAAAGGTTCTATAGAAAACACGAAGCGATCGTATGGCAAGCACTTAAGAATATGAATGAAGCAAGACATATAGACAATAAGACCATTGCTTATCTGCTTCTAGCTGACCCAAAACCCGGCAGATTCTACCAGCTTCCCTAACATTCTCAAACCAGGTAAGCTTGAGCGACCTATCATTTCTTGCAACAACCACCCCACAGAATAAATACCAGAATTCATAAACATCCATAGTCGCCGCTTTGTACAACAATTGCCCTTTTAAATACAGGGCACTACATACTATCTCAACGAAACTCCTAAAAACAATCTGCTCAATAATTTAACCATCGTTACCTTGTTGTTACCTTCCTCTATACATACACTGCATGACGAAAGAGCATACAAGCTTTCAAGGAAACGTGGGACAGCTGTCTCAACTTTTCGCCCCCACAGCACCCCCACCTCCACCCCACAGCCCCCACCCCATCCATCCCCCGACACACATAATACCTTTTCACGCTATTAAACCATATCTTGAAGACAAACATCTTTGTGTTTAATGAAAAACATTGGCTTCAATGTAATGGTACAGAAACGGACACCAAAGGCACCTTCGATGCCAATATATTTATGGGGAGATAAAGCAAACACTTCTGAATCAAGCACCGTACAAACCACTAAGATGGTGCAGATTTATTGATATCATTGAAAGCAAATGGGTATTAACATGATAATTCTATAGATTTGCAAACGATTTCCACATCGGGTATGTCCAATATATTCCTGGATACCCAATCCATATTACAAGTTGGAAACGTAGAAACAGACTTGCATTGCAAACCTACCGACTCCTATCAACATCCCTTACTAGCTGTCATCTTTAACATGTAATAAAAAAGGTTCCGTTTGGCCTGTGTGTTCGCATAAAACGTAAATGTGCAAACGAAGAGACTCTCAACAAAAGAGTGGGAACTCAAAGGGCACTGAAAATGAAGGGGATACAAGAATTAGCATATAGATCGGCTATACAAAAGCTAAAACCATTGACCGAAGCAGTCTTCTCAGATACAAAGCTAAGACTGCCAACAAAGGTATCCGTCTCGTCACAATATACCACCCAGATGTGCCAACCGTAGGGCAAATTTTCTACAGACGCTGACACCGTATTTATTCCTCTGCACGTCTAAAGGAGGTCTTTAAAGAGCCACATATGGTTGCTTACTGACAAAAACAAAATGTAAAGACCACCTTGTGCGCGCCCAATTCACTTCAAACCATAATAAGAAAGCAGAGACACAAAGATGTAAGGGTAGACGTTGTCTGATCTGTCAGCAAATGGCAGAGACTACTACTTTAAAGAGTTCATCAACATCAGTTACTTACAATATCAACCAAATGATATGATGTATCATTAAAAGCGTAATTAATGTCCTATTGTGCAAACTCTGTGCCATCCAATATGTTGGCGAAACAGGCGGCTTTAGAAAAAGAATGAACAATCTCAAGAGTCATATCAGAAACAAGGTCAACACAAAAGTCACTACTATTTCAACTAAGCAGGACACTCTGTCTGGGCCCTCGAACTGCTAGCCAATGAGTCAAATCAAAGATGGACTGACAATGAAGGAGACCGTAAAGAGGAATATTGGATACTGCACATGCAAATACACATGTGAATTTAACTTACATGAAAAACTCTGGTCCAGAATTGCTGTTCAACTCAACGTGCATCAGGTTCTTTCCTATTAGTTTGCTCAGTCTCATTTTCCTCTAGCGACATCAAGTTATTATTATTATTACCACCCCCATCCATTGTAATGTTACTGCATTCATATCTTTGTTTCCAGTAGTGATAATTATATCAGGATGTAAAGCTAGAAGCGGAAAATATTGCACCGCTTCAAACTCCGCCTGGTTGCGCACTTCAGTGGTAACAGTCTCTAACCTGAAGAAAGAAGAAAGGTCGATTTCAGTCCCGGATACATACGTTGAAACGAGCAAACAAGTACTGGGCTTTAATCAAAAGAACGTCAAAAAGTGGCTAACACATGAGACCTGGAAGATAATCCACGACAGACGAGACGTGTAAGGAAGATTACTGAAAACCACGTCTGCAAGAATTCAGGAACAACTCCAGACAGCCTGCAAACTGAAGTTTCAGAGAAGTGAAGAGAAGTGCCTGAAGAGAGTAAAAAGCCTATCTTGACAGTAGAGCAGAGGAAGCTGAACTAGCAGTCTTTAAGATGACCAGAGAAGCTGTGCGGAGCCAAGTTCAACAGAGGCATACCAGTCAAAGACAGGATTGGCAAGCATATTGCAAGCGAAAAACAACAGGTTGAGAGATGGATACCGCACTTTCAGGAAGTTTTCAACAGACATTAACCTGAAACCCTACCTAATCCACAGCAACCCGTAGCCTCACTGGACATCAACACAAGTACACTCATAGAGACTAAAATAGAAAAATCCATCAAATCCCTGAAGAATGTACAAGCTCAAGGACCAGACGCCATCCACGAGGATATGCTAAAGGTTCACGCAACAGCATCTATGAAAGCCCTTTCATATCTCTGTACCTGTATATGCACTGAATAAACAATCCGTACAGAGTGGACAAAGGGACTTATCGTTAGAAGTACAAAGAAAGGAGATCTCAGGAATTGTGACAATTGGTATGGCATCACTCTACTCTCAGTGACCAGTAAAGTCTTCCGCAAGATCCTGCTCCTACGAATCAATGAAGTTTTTCTGCTTTCGATAACGGGTGTCTTCGTGAATTATGCCGGATCTTCTGGCCGAACAAGATCACAAACAAAGATCTTCACAAGAAAACCAACTCGCTAGACATCAGAATAGAAATACAAAAGCGCCGTTTAAGATGGCTGGGACATTTTCTACCGATGCCTCTCAACAGCATTCCCAGAACAGCACTGAGATGGATGCCGCATGGTAAACAGAAAAAAGTAGGACCGAGGAGGACCTGGTGGCACACCGTGATGACCAGACTATAAGAGATAGGTCCATCCTGGGGTAAGTCAAAGAAGGCAGCGCAAGATCGGGTGGGTGGAGAAGACGCATCATGGCCTTATGTTACAGTGGAAATGAAGAGGATTAAGGTGTCATATGAACCCAAGCTCCTTGCGATGACGTAAATACATAGACAAAGCCCCATTAGTTCTTCTGTTCTTTTTCTTTAGTTAAGAGCTCTTCATTACTCTGTAGAGTGTGCTTCTCTGTGCCAAAATGTAAATATGCATTGTTCTGTGCGTGTCACTTTTTGTGTGCGGGAGTGCCTCTGTATATCGTTATTGTTCCCTAGGGAAGACCTTGCTTTAGGTCGAAACGTAGGGAGATGGGAAAACTATTTTCCCTGCGCGGTTTTCCAAATTTGTGTCATTATATATATATATATATAGATATATATATATATATATATATATATATATAGATATATATATATATATATATATATATATATATATATAGATATAGATATAGTATGTACGCTGTATCTTTGATATACCACGAGTTGTATAAATGTTTCATTAAAAGGAAACGAGACTTGACGAGTTTCCTTTTAATGAAACATTTATAGACCAAGTGGCATATCAAAGATACAGCATACATACTATACATATATTTTATTTATACCACATACAAATACACATACTTTTGTTCCAACGAGTTTAAGATTTACTGCAGGAAGCTGTATTGACGGAGGGAGTAAACTTTTCACGTCCCTTCCAGGTGTGACCGCGACAAAATGTAGTTCTGCATCTATTTTAGCTATTCACAATCCTTTCGGAAATTGTTAATTTGCTTCTTGTTGGAGCTTCTGTTTTCATTCATATTGAATAAATAAATAAAAGAGACGTTTGGTATTTAAACATGAAAGTTGGTTTAAATGAACAAAGTAGAGTACTACAAACATTGCATGGCTAGGGTCCCAAACAGTGAAAGCGCAACTATTCGAGCACAAGCGAGTACATCGAAACGAGTGAGGAATAGTGTAAGCAAAATGACGAACCAACAAGAGGTAATTCAAACATTTAAAGTTATCTACAGTTGATCAAAGTCATTATTATGCTTTACTTTCTGTTACTACTGACCATAAAATTGGTTTTATCCTCTCTCTCTCTCTGTCTTAATTGCTTTATTCCGGCACTTTAAAAGCCATGTTATTTTTAATGTATGTGAGATATATCTGTGTCTATATATATATATATATATATATATATATATATATATATATATATATATATATATATATATATATATAAGCTCTACCAGATAGAAGCTTTATTTACCGCATGTCATTAGAGCGCGTACTATATACATGTATACAAATATACCGAGACATATTTCTCCTCTTCACTGGTTTGTACTCAAACTCAATTCCAATTGTGTGTAACTGTTAAGTGACAAAGCGATATAAGTCGTGCCATTTAAAGCCTCAGTGGATCAAAAGGGGTATGACTTAGATTAAATGGTTCATATCTCTCCATCATTTTAAGGGTATTGAAATGCGCAACAATTAAACATTTTGAGATCTTTAGTTGTTGTTCAAGGATTTCTAGGTATTATGGGGACAAATAGTGGGTTCAATATGAATAGGAAGGGTAATCAGAAAAATCGGCACAAGTACATTATAGAATGGCATTTGAATCGGTTCACTATCAATAACTACCAAACACTGTGTTGACTTTTATCTAGAGGAATAGAATCAATTGTATTGTCAAGGTCTATCAAGTATTCTCAAAATTAATAGATACTTTTTTTTCAAAAATAATGTCGCACGTTCCGGTGCTTAACATTTATGCTGTTCAGCCAAACTGTGTATTTTATAGTTGACTAGTACATCTCCATAGTAATTTTTCAGTGTGAAGGGCCACGGCGTCAAAATGTTTTGGCACTTGTACATCTAAGGTCGAAACTTCTTTATTTTAATTTTTTCGAAACATACGCCATTTACTTTGTCCTTACAAAAAATTCGTTGGAGAAAAACGCCGATGAAGATGAAATGTCATTACATTTTGATGATTTCTCAACAACGTTCATTTTATTAGTGAAGGATTTGTTATACCCAGACGTAGCGATTACACTACTCTCTCTGAATCGTTTTTTTTTTTTTTGATGCCCCAAAAGATAAACTGCCGAGACATTTTCAGGGTTTGAAAAGGTTAAGTAAAATTCTGTGGGAAAATATCACTACATTGTCACTGTTAACTACATCAGAATTAGAGAAAGAAATTAACGCGATTCACTCATCAACTTAACAAGAGAGTATGTTTATATGTGTAGTAATGGCAAAATTAGGAACACAAGTCGATATAGTAGAAAAGTACGAATGATAATAATCCTCGCCAATATGCAAATTGTGTACACAGAGAGAAAACAAATTTGAGTGTGCAAATATTTTGGTTTCCATAGTAAGTGGTGATATATATTTGGTCTAAGGAAAGAGTAGTGAATTCAGATGTCATGGAAGCAAATTAGGTCGAAATTCTTCGGAATAAAAACTTTAAAGAAGTGCTTGAAATGTTTTTATTTTCACAGTAGTTTTTGGATTTTGTTCCTCTTCCAATTTACGTCTTCATAGTTGTTGATCTCCCGCTGTCCTGCAACAATTTAAAATATGTTTTGTCACAAGGATTGAAAGGTTATAGGATAGACATAGATTTGAATGTCTTCACATTGTAAACAACTTCTGTGTTCACAACTTCTGTGTAAACAACTTCTGTGTTAACAACTTCTGTGTAAACAACTTCGGTGTAAACAACTTCTGTGTTAACAACTTCTGTGTAAACAACTTCTGTGTTAACAAGTTCATGTGCAAGATGTTGATTCGAAATCCTATGTGATGCTACGCATTTTTCCTCGAATGACCTAGATTATATATCTACCTGCTAATTGACACGGTCATTACTAATTATAACGACTGTCATTATCATAGTTTCTACCTTGTAAGCCGAGGCCTATCAGTCACACAGTTAAATGGAGCTATGCCAATTCTTGTTTATAAATCTTATGCCTTAGATATGATCGAGTTAAGATATCTTATAGAGGAGATTTTAAGAGTGGAATCAAACACTGACCAGAAAGAAGTCAAGTATTCTTTTAATTCGCAAACAAAACAGCTTTATGATGATGATTTAATTATTGAATTTTATTATTAAATGACGTTAAACAAACATCATTTAAAATTCAGATGACGATGATTTTCCTTAGTAAATATACCAGATACTTTTCTTAATCATATTAGTTGTCCAATAAGCACGTATTTATAAGGATAGGATCGAATAAAAATTACCATTTATTTATAAGGACAGGATCGAATAAAAATTACTATGTATTATAAGTGATTAGATTAATGGTCACCTAAGTACCAATAAAATAAAGATTTGTTTTCCTTTACTTTGGAGTTAAAGATACACAATGAGCAATTGAATTAATACATGCTCAACAAATATCATCCCAATAATGTTGAAGTTAATTACTAATATATCTAGTTCTCTTCCTACTCCTCCTCTTCTTCTTACTGCTACTACAACTGTAAGAACTGCTGTTTGTGCTAACTCTTGTACTTTACTACTGCTCCTAAAACTACTAAACCTCCTCCTACTACCACTACAATACTGCTACTACTACTACCACGACAATACTACTACTACTACTACTACCACTACAATACTATTACTACTACAACTACTACAATACTACTACTACAACTTCTACAATACTAATATACTACTACTACAGTACTACTACACTACTACTACCACTATACTACTACTACAATACTACTCCTACTACTAAAATACTACTACAATATTACTACTACTCAATACTACTACTACTACTATTACTATACTACTGCTACTACCACTATAATACTACTACTATTACTACTATTACAATACTACTACTACCACTATACTACTACTACAATACTACTACTACACTACTACTACAATACTACTGCTACTACAATACTACTTCTACTACAATACTACTACTACTGCTATACTACTACTACTGCCACTACAATACTACTAATACTACAATACTAC
Organism: Margaritifera margaritifera; assembly: GCA_029931535.1. Lineage (NCBI taxonomy): Eukaryota > Metazoa > Mollusca > Bivalvia > Unionida > Margaritiferidae > Margaritifera > Margaritifera margaritifera. The sequence goes on along the minus strand of JAQPZY010000831.1, from coordinate 264,666 downwards.
TACTACTACTACAATACTACTACTACTACTGCAATACTACTACTACAATACTACTTCTACTACAATACTACTGTTGCTACTACAATAATACTACTACTACAATATTACTACTACTATACTATTACTACTACAATACTACTACCACTACTACCACTACTACAATGCTACTACTACTACAATACTACTGCTACTCAACCTCCTCTTCCTCCAAATACTACTACAATACTACTACTACTATTGCTATACTACTACTACTATTACTACTACAATACTAATAATTCTACTGCTCCTCCTCTTCTTCCTCCTCCCACTACTACAATACTACTACTACTACTAGTACTATACTACTACTAATACTACTACTACTACTACAATACTACTCCTACACCTTAGTCTCTTCCTAATACTACTACTATAAGAACTGCTGCTCCCACTAACTCTTATACTACTATTACTACTGCTACTACTACTGGCGCTGGTACTGCTGCTAAAGATTTATCTAATACAGAGGTCGGACTTGTTATCTCAGCGAAAAGCATAATCCTCGGGATATTGTGATTAACCTGCACTCCTCAGAGAATCTCGAAACTGTACGGTATCACCGTTACTAGATTATAATGTAATGATACAACTTGTCATTTTGACATGATTGTGACACAAAGTACTGGCAATCTACAGGAAGTTCATGATACTTGTAGACATCATTATTTTAATCTTCAATTTTCGGAAACTAGTTTGAGGTAAATATTTATTTTAAAGGTAATGATGCCGACAATTTAATTTGTTTGCTATGTAAACAAGACGCGACTCTGTGTTGACGTTGGACAAACGGATGACAAATGCAAAAGAATGGAAGAATCAAATGGGAACTTTGGCGTCTTGTCAGTTCAAAATAATGACTAAAGGACCGCTTGTGTATCAGTCTAGATCCCACTCATATATTTTAAATTTACCAATATTCTAAGGTCTGTTGCGAACTGGTTTGAATTAAATCAATGACAATATTAGAGATAGAATAAAAGGTCGTATAATGACAAGTCTTCGAAAGCTTAAAGAATCCTGGATTTCATTTTTGCTGCTGTAGAAGTATAATTATTGTTGAGGACAAATATATACCTACAAACATGCATTTACACTATATGAAGCAACATTGTATGCACATATAAACAAGTGGGTAGACGGAAGGATAGATTTAACGATAACTTTTTGTGGATGATATAATCTAACATGTAAAAATCAGGTGTAATAAATAAGTAAAAGGAGTATTGCGATATCGACTTACAAGTAATATATCTTTTCTTGTATGGACTATATTAGTTATCTTGAAAACTGAGACCTACTAAGCTATTGGAAGTTTAAGATTCTTTTTACCTTAAGTAACCCCATAGTATTGCAACTGTAAGAGTCAAACGGAAAAGGTGATACAGAATTCACCTACTAGGAGATAAATGAACATAAAAACTACATTGACCATTCAACAACACAAGAAGTGCGTGTTGACCAATATCTAGTGGGGGGAGTCCTACGTAGACCCTTGTGTAATAAATTAACAGGAAAACTATAAGGACCATTCAACAACACAAGAAGTGCGTGTTGACCAATATCTAGTGGGGGGAGTCCTTCGTAGACCCTTGTGTAATAAATTAACAGGAAAACTATAAGGACCATTCAACAACACAAGAAGTGCGTGTTGACCAATATCTAGTGGGGGAGTCCTACGTAGACCCTTGTGTAATAAATTAACAGGAAAACTATAAGGACCATTCAACAACACAAGAAGTGCGTGTTGACCAATATCTAGTGGGGGGGGGAGTCCTTCGTAGACCCTTGTGTAATAAATTAACAGGAAAACTATAAGGACCATTCAACAACACAAGAAGTGCGTGTTGACCAATATCTGGTGGGGAGAGTCCTACGTAAACCCTTGTGTAATAAATTAACAGGAAAACTATAAGGACCATTCAACAACACAAGAAGTGCGTGTTGACCAATATCTAGTGGGGGGAATCCTACGTAGACCCTTGTGTAATAAATTAACAGGAAAACTATAAGGACCATTCAACAACACAAGAAGTGCGTGTTGACCAATATCTAGTGGGGGAGTCCTACGTAGACCCTTGTGTAATAAATTAACAGGAAAACTATAAGGACCATTCAACAACACAAGAAGTGCGTGTTGACCAATATCTGGTGGGGAGAGTCCTACGTAAACCCTTGTATAAATAATTAAAATTAAAACCATAAGGACCACTCAAGGACACAGAAGTACATGCTGACCAATTTTCGGAAATTGGTTTGAGGTAAATATTTATTTTAAAGGTAATGATGCCGACTATTTAATTTGTTTGGAAAATGTAAACAAGACACGACTCTGTGTTGACGTTGGAAACTGGAAAATTTTCAAGGACACAGAAGTACATGTTGACCAATTTTAGGAAACTGGTTTGAGGTAAATATTTATTTTAAAGGTAATAACTCTCGTCGGGAGAGTCCCGTGCAGACTCTTCTGTAATAAATTAGGAATTTGTTATGAAAATAAATGTCATCTTATTACGAGTAGCTATTACACATTACATAAAATAAAACATGCAAACAACACAAACATTTTTCTGAGTTTGTTCTGAGGTATTCATAGCTCTAAAGCGCCACAACCATAGCCTCTACCCGCATCATCAAAAGGAGTTCATCAAAATATGCAATCGATGTGCACTTGTAAAAGGTCCTATTCTATCCCACAGTTTCGGTTTATATGTCTTCAACGGTGGCATACGACTCTGTATTTACACCACTATAAAATCTGAACCATGCGCACACGTACCTGTTGACGGATAAATCTGGTCAACTCTTACCATGTAAGAAGCGATGGTTAAGGTATATTACGGAAATCAAGCTTAAAGAACTACAAGTAAATTTATAAGATTAGCTATATGATCGACACACCCTCAAATACCACACAATACTATTGTGAACATCAGGTTTCACAAAGGTAACTTACTTCAATGAAGCTGTTGTCCACTCATTGATACTTTCACCAATTAAAATCATGCCATGATAAATAAGGGGACCGTGGAATTAATGAAAAACAAAAACAATTTTGAATTCAAAGTAAGAATCTAACTCCTTGGTAAGATGTTTATTGTAGGCAAGTTCACGACCTGTATACCGGTGAGAAATGTTAAGATGTCATGTAGTACTGTCGAAGTGTAAATTGACGATGTATTTATAATACTGATATTGCTCTACAGTGAAGAAATTAGGGAATACACGGCATTAGGTTGTTCCATGCATAAAATTAATTAATTTTTACATTATATTTCTGCTTCACACTTAAGAAGATATGCTAAAATGTATATATGTCACTGACTGACATTGGGAGGACTCTTTTGGTCTCGTTTATGCAACATCTAATAACATATCAGTTTTCTATTTTCTTTCTTTCTGTCTTTCTTACTGTGTTCAAGCTATGCTAAACGCCCGCCTGGCTTCATATTGAACTGCACTGAGAGAATCTACGATCAGTTGTACGTAGATACATATAGTTCAAAGACGATATCAGTAGTATTCCAGTACGTCTGAGATTTCATCTGAAGGTACTTTCATCTTCTGCTTCAAATGGATTTAGAATTTCTTCATCATGACAATGGATCCGCATTTAAATACTATTTTGCATTAATAGTTATGATATATGACCAAAAACATGCTGAACTGTCTTCGTTTATTTTTTTTTTAATTTTGTATTTGTCAATGGAAACAACTAAATTTGCCATAAATGAAATCATTCTAAGGTATTTAATAGCAAATTTATGATATATGTAATTTTTATATTATTACGATCAGGTACCTAAGAAGATGACAGTTTACAGCAGAAATAAGTTGTGAAATCTATAACGGTATATCACCCCAATAAAATGGACTCGTGAAATAAAAATGACTGGTGAATACGTTCTAAAATTTGAAACATTTCTTTCCAATCGAATGTCACTGCCACATGTATTATTCCAAATATTCTTCTTATTTACAATAATCAGTATAATTGGCCGTTAAATTGACAAATGATGTAAAACCAGCTGATGGCGATACAAAGTAGACCAACTGTAAAATGGTGTGTATGGGTGACGGGCACAATAAGTGCAGAAAATGAAGTGAACATTGATTCAGCTGAAGAGAGACGATATCCTCACAAATCCTATATCTATTATTTTATTATGAACAACAATGCTAGTTTGTTCTTTTTTTTTTTTTGTTTTGTTTAATGAATCAACTGTATATGTTTTGGTTGTGCACTATGACATGAATGCCGATTCAGAATTAACGTTTTAAAGAGACCATAGCTGTAAAATGTTGGTAGCACAAAACGGAACATTCATGCATATCATTCAGCTCCTGATACAAAATATTAACTTTTAATGCAATTATGAAAAAGGAAAGTTGACCTTTAAAAAAGAGAAAACTTTCTACGGGCCGCAAAATTATTCTTTTGCTACGCCTCGTTTTCCGAGGATAAAATTCCGCATCCGCGCAGTAAGCACTTCCGCTATTACTCCACATAACTACTGAGCCATGAGTAGACATGACAATATGCATCATCTGAGATAAAAATAGTGAAACAGGAAGAAAACAAAGACTAAAATTAGAATAGTAACGTTGTAAGTATCAAATACTTGCTCGAGTTGTAAGTATGTACTTGTTTGCATTACCATGTGCTTCTGTTTATACATTAGTCTGGTTCAAATTTACACACCATGCATACATTTCTCTATGCGCACTAATTACAAGATGTACACAAGTGTGTATTTTTTAAAAATATTAATTTACATGCCTGTCTTATAGGTCGTTGTTGCAAAATATGTATGAAATATTACGCTTTTGTATAGTAAGGTATAGACAGATGAATTGGATGGTATGTATGTATGTATTTATGAAATAATCTATTTGGCTTCCGCATTTTCCTTCTTTGTCCATTATAAAAATAAAAAAAAGTGTGTGGTGATTACAATGAAAATTCGGATTATTGATGCAACTTGGGATACTACTGAAATTGCTTTAGCTGGAACCTGTTTATGTATGTATGTATGTATGTATGTATGTATGTATGTATGTATGTATGTATGTATGTATGTAGTATGTATGTATGTATGTATGTATGTATGTATGTATGTATGTATGTATGTATGTATGTATGTATGTGTTTAAATATTTATTTCTCACGCGCCTTCCACCTATTCATCGACCCATCCACATATCCAGCCAGTCAGCCAACTATCTATCTATCGGTCGATTGATCTATCTATCTGTCTGTCTAAGTGAGATTTTATTTTGCGTATAACTAGACGAAATACAAGTATAAGAGGTTATACAATTTTCTTAGATTGTCTCCGTGTGCATGCAGTAATAATTGGCTGCATTTGAATGTATGCAAGTCTGTCACAAAGTGCAAAACTGCATTATATCTCAAAAATATTGCTAAAATAATGAAACAAATGTCTGTAAATAAATCTGGTTTGGACTAACAAAAACAACAACAACAGCAATATTAGTAGTAATTATCATCATCATTATCATGATGACGATGACGTTGATAATGATTTCCTATGACCTGCAAGAATAATGTATGCAAAAGTACTTAATTTGCATACGCTGCATAACTAAAAGTTTGAAAGTTTAATGAGAGATTTATTTATGAGCTAATTGCTTCCCATAACATTTGGGTGCATATGTTACTCCTTTTGGGATATGTTGTTGATGTTTCTGAAATTTAAGGCAGATGAAAAAGAGTCATATTCATGACAACGTAATGTTTTGACAAAGATGATATTTTCTTTTTGAAAACTCTGTTCCTTCTTAGAGAACGTTTGCGTTTCTGTTTGTGCAAGTAAGTGGGCGTGTATGAATCCTTGTGATCGGTTATTTCAGTTCAGAATCACATCGTATTTTAAGACTAAATTTTAAATAATAGTACCTATTTCGTACATAGCAAAGTTTTCGACTTGTTATCTCAATGACATACTTAAATTACCCTACTGAATATAGACAGTAGTAGTAGTAGTAGTGTTATTATTACTGTTGTTGTTGTTGTCTTCATCATCGTCATTATTAAGTTGTTGTAAACAATCGCAGATAATCGATCATGAATGCAATAGCCATGTGATGATATTCCTAATTTGTGACCTCTAGAAAAGCAGAGTTGTACCTAAAAATATGAATTTTGCATACCCTGCTTAAAAGACATGTGAACGCAAGACACATTTGCTTATACATACGTATGTATTTATGTGCATGTGCATATTTACACGGTGTGCATATTTGGTGCATGAGACGGCTTGAAAAAAACGTTTGAAATCACCAGATGGAAGGTGCGGTATGAACGATATGAGGGATTTGTAGATCGTAACATGGTGGAATGCGTTATACATACTGATTTTCTTTGGACATTCCTTTGCTTTTTGTAGCGTGTTATTGAACTGAAATTTTGACTTTTGTGATATGATTGAATTCTGTAAATGACACTGGTGGTCTGCAACCATGGATAGTAGCGGGAAAACAGAAATAGAAAGAGAAAGAAAATGACGACCTCGGAAAGATCTGCATGGGCGTAACGTGGGAGTGAGTGAGACGGTGGGGCTTGGAAACGAAAACGGGTATTTACAGGAGGTACAGTTTACTAGTTCTTCTGCAATTTTGTAAAAGCCCAATGCTGACAATGTAAATCTAATTTCTCTTAAGAATTTCAAGTCTATTAAAAACTGACGACATATTAGACACAAGTTTTGCACGTCTGCACTTATTTTGCTCAGTCCAAAATAAGCTGAATCAGGTGGAGCAGTCGGTCCAGTCTGATACACAAAAACCAATTCATACAAGTGATCGTGTAAAGCTACTAGAACATTAATCTATAGATTTTGAATCTATAAACCGAGTAAATATTCTTCTCTTTCGTGAAATCCCTGAAGTTGTGGGTGAGGGTATTGTTTAGTCATTAAAGTACTTCTGAGGGAGAATTTTAAAAAAAAAAAATATTCGTGATGACATATATTAAGAGAGTACACATAGTCGGAAGTAAATATTATAGAGTGGGTATGCGTGGTTTTCGTGTTATTCCCGATTATCCAGATTTGGAGTGGATCTTGTTCAAAGTTGACTCAGATTTCGGTATTAACAGGCACTACCCAAACGAAATTATACAAGCAAAAGAAGCTTTCTTATTCTGATCAGAAAAGGTTCAAATGGAGACAATCCTCTGCCCTGTTCGACTGGCTATGCATGTTTTCCGACTGGCAGGAAGTTCTCAAGTATGATCAGCGAGACCGAGAACCCTCGAATCGAAAAAAGTAACGAAAACGTGTCAAACAGCAGTGCATTCGGACCACCTCGTCTACTTCTGCGAGGCACAAATATGCTTCGGATGTATGTCGGCGCAGTAATTTACAGATAAATCATACAGTATGTTCGCCAAAAATTTCTTCGAAAAAAACAAACAAAACAATCTATTTGGACCACCTCGTTTTTTTTTTTTCTTTCAAGTTTGGACTGATCGTAGGATTAACTGAGAAGTTGCGAATGAAAAATTAGTTGGATGGATTCGCAACTTCTAAATAACCAAGATAATAATAACCATAATAACATAACGGCAGCTAATGGTAACTATAGCAATACAGTCTAGGTATAATTAGTAGGATTGACCTCAAAGTTGCGAATGATAGCGGTGATTAATTCATTCCAACGGTCAGCACGGGCACAGACATGAACTTGGATCCGATTGCTGAAAACCCAGTAGAAATGACGACTGATAATCAATCAGAAAGTAAATCTCCAGTTGCAGGCAAAACGTACTCTTAAATCGTGTCAAATTTATTCACGATAAAAAGACTAATCAGTGATAGTGGTTACGAGTAACTAGGATGTAAGGCTGTGGACCTGACGGCACAACCCAAACGATTCCAACATTCCGAGGGACCCAATCTATCCCATGCTGTCATCTCGTCTCCCGCGACCAAGCGGAATTACCATCGTCTAAGTACATCGGATGATTTAATTAAGAATTCCCCACGTGATGCAAGCAAAAATCAGGGGAAAACGCACAGTGACTCAGCAAAGAATACAAGTACTTCAGTCACTGGATCACTCCCGCCATGACGACAATAAGAACAAAATGTAACGCGATGTAAACAAAGTGCAGGGTGACGCTAGAGCTACATAGGAAAATGAGCAGAGGAAACAAGAGGCGAAAAACAGGACAACTAAAAAAGCAGTTCCAATAAGGTTGAATATTGCCCAGATGTAGGACTTTATATATGCATACTAGAACCCAGTGGCGGCGCGGGGGGGGGGGGGGGGGGGGGGGGGGGCAATTGACCCCGGGCGCTGGGCAAGGGGGGCGCGTTTAGGAGCTTTTTTATTTTCTATTGCAGCTGTAACCGGGGCGTAGATGGGGGGGTTATGGGTTGGAGGTTTGCAACTGACATAAAAACTGTTCTCTGTGGCAAAGTAGGGTCGCCACTAAATAATATTGCCCCCGGGCACCTCGAACCCTTGCGCCTCCACTGCTAGAACCCCACCCACACCCCACCAAAAAACCCAATAATAATTAATTTTCTTCTTGACTCGACAAGAAAATCATTAAAATAACATCCTTAACTGTATGCGGGTTAAAATCAAAGTTAAATTCTCCTGAATTTTATGACATGATAAGTATTGACATTTTTGGTGTACTAGAAACCAAACTTGATCAGTACGATGTATTTTATCATTCAATGGTTTCGACTCCATTCATCAAACGCATAACACACATTGAAGCGTAGATCAGGTGGGATATGATTTTGTTTAAAGGGATCACTTGAAAAGGCAAACTATTGATCGCACTAGTATTCATTCTTTGAGGAAGGCCGTATTTGGCTCCACTTACCAACCACCCGAAAGTTCTAAATATTTCATTGCTCATGAAGCCGAAATCATTGATGCTGATATATAATTTATATGCGTGTTCAATACAATTTTGCATATAATTTTGGAAATTTGAATGTTCATACAGCCGATAAAGATGACTTTATGAATTTATATATTATTCTGATGGAAAATTTAGACACTGATGTTAAGTCATTTGCGGAGTTTTTATAGCAAAGTTGATGAACTGGGGTAACCGTGGTATTAGCAAGACAAAAATGTAACAAGATAAACATATCGAAAAATAGTGGTGAGAGACTTATTGATGTTCGTTAAAGGAATAATTAATTTATTATAAAAGAGATATGTGGTAACGATAAGGATATTGAGATTTGCACATAAAGGAGAACTTCATTGCTAGAGTATGCTATTTCATCATTTGACGGTTGACAGTTAGTGAAAGATTTTCGTGCTGATGAATTAGATCCATATTTTCTAATGGCCATTCTTTATTATATAGTTAGATGTCTTTATTATATAGTTAGATGTCTTTTTTATATAGTTAGATGTCTTTTTTTTAATCACAGTTATTACCGAAGAGAAAATCAGGAAATGTGTATTCAATCTAAAGAATAGTAAATCGGCTTCCAATTATAATATTGTAAATGAGTATATCATAAATACCATCCAGCTGTTTGTACCTTTTTATACATATCTAATTTTTACTTACATATTGATAACGTAAAAGAAATTCTAAACTCTATTATTATGAAATTAGGAAATGTATATTAAATCTGACAAATGGTAAGTTGCCTAATGAATGATAATATAGGAAATGTATACTAAATCTGACAAATGGTAAGTTGCCTAATGAATGATAATATAGGAAATGTATATTAAATCTGACAAATGGAAAGTTGACTAATGAATGATAATATAGGAAATGTATATTAAATCTGACAAATGGTAAGTTGCCTAATGAATGACAATATAGGAAATAAGTATATCAAAAGTATCCTCGAATTGTTTCCAGCTATTTATACATCTCTATTTAACAATAAACTTGATATTCGAATTTTACCAGAATCTTGGTTAGAAGGTGTTATATGTCCAATTTAGAAGGGATTGGGATATATTTGTGGCCCAGAAAACTCTAGACTAATGACTCTTGTGAACTGTTTTGAAAAACTTTTGCAGCATTGTTAAACACTTGATTAACTAAAATTTTAGAAAATGCAGCTATGGTTTCAGAAAAAGGATTCCGTACTATCTTAGAGTTTTCTTTTGTAGTCACTAATACAAATTTTAAAAGCTAATATAGCAAACTTTCTGCCTTTTTTTGTAGATTTCTGAAAAGCTTTTAATTCTGTTTGGCGAATTGGTGTGTGGTGAAAATTACTTCAAAGCAATATAAACTGTTACCATTTTTTTTAATAATATGCATAAAATATCAAATCTTGTGTTGCCTTATATGAGGAGAAATCTTGCGTTGCCTTATATGAGGAGAAATCTTGTGTTGCCTTATATGAGGAGAAATCTTGCGTTGCCTTATATCAGGAGAAATCTTGTGTTGCCTTATATCAGGAGAAATCTTGTGTTGCCTTATATCAGGAGAAATCTTGTGTTGCCTTATATCAGGAGAAATCTTGTGTTGCCTTATATCAGGAGAAATCTTATGCTGCCTTGTATCAGGAGAAATCTTATGCTGCCTTGTATCAGGAGAAATCTTGTGTTGCCTTATATCAGGAGAAATCTTGTGTTGCCTTATATCAGGAGAAATCTTATGTTGCCTTATATCATGAGAAATCTTGTGTTGCCTTATATCAGGAGAAAACTTGCGTTGCCTTATATCATGAGAAATCTTGTGTTGCCTTATATCAGGAGAAATCTTGTGTTGCTTTACATGAGAAAAAATCTTGTGTTGCCTTATATCATGAGAAATCTTGTGTTGCCTTTTATCAGGAGAAATCTTGTGTTGCTTTACATGAGAAGAAATCTTGTGTTGCCTTATATCATGAGAAATCTTGTGTTGCCTTATATCATGAGAAATCTTGTGTTGCCTTATATCATGAGAAATTTTGTGTTGCCTTTTATCAGGAAAAATCTTGTGTTGCCTTATATGAGGAGAAATCTTGTCTTGCCTTATATCAGGAGAAATCTTATGTTGCGTTATATCAGGAGAAATCTTGTGTTGCCTTATATCAGGAGAAATCTTGTGTTGCCTTATATCATGAGAAATCTTGTGTTGCCTTATATCAGGAGAAATCTTGTGTTGCTTTACATGAGAAGAAATCTTGTGTTGCCTTATATCATGAGAAATCTTGTGTTGCCTTATATCAGGAGAAATCTTGTGTTGCCTTATATCATGAGAAATCTTGTGTTGCCTTATATCAGGAGAAATCTTGTGTTGCCTTATATCAGAAGAAATCTTGTGTTGCCTTATATCAGGAGAAATCTTGTGTTGCCTTATATCAGGAGAAATCTTGTTTTGCCTTACATGAGAAGAAATCTTGTGTTGCCTTATATCAGGAGAAATGTTGTGTTGCCTTATATCATGAGAAATCTTGTGTTGCCTTATATCAGGAGAAATCTTGTGTTGCCTTATATCATGAGAAATGTTGTTTTGCCTTACATGAGAAGAAATCTTGTGTTCCCTTTTATCAGAAGAAATCTTGTGTTGCCTTATATCAGGAGAAATCTTGTGTTGCCTTATATCAGGAGAAAACTTGTGTTGCTTTATATCAGGAGAAATCTTGTGTTGCCTTATATCATGAGAATCTTGTGTTGTCTTGTATGAAGAGAAATCTTGTGTTGCCTTATATCATGAGAAATCTTGTGTTGCCTTTTATCAGGAGAAATCTTGTGTTGCCTTATATCAGGAGAAATCTTGTGTTGCCTTATATCAGGAGAAATCTTGTGTTGCCTTATATCATGAGAAATCTTATGTTGCCTTATATCAGGAGAAATCTTGTGTTGCCTTATATCAGGAGAAAACTTGTGTTGCCTTATATCAGGAGAAATCTTGTGTTGCCTTATATCAGAAGAAATCTTGTGTTGCCTTATATCATGAGAAATCTTGTGTTGCTTTACATGAGAAGAAATCTTGTGTTGCCTTATATCAGGAGAAATCTTGTGTTGCCTTATATCAGGAGAAATCTTGTTTTGCCTTACATGAGGATAAATTTTGTGTTGCCTTATATCAGGAGAAATCTGTTTCATTTGCTTGTTATATTGGCTTGATACAAGTTGAACAATTTTATTTTTTTTTTTTTTAATTTTGTTCAAGTGATTTAGAAGAATGTTAAATACAAATTATTGCAAAGGAATTGATTAAGGGCAAATTCACAAGAATTTATTATATATTTGGAATCATTAGTTTTACTTTATGCTGATGACGCGGTTGTTTTAGCAAATAGTGATGAAAATTTACAAAGAAGTTTATATTATTTTCTCCATATTGTAATATTTGGAAATTGAAAATAAGTATTCAAAAAAGAAAACTTGTGGTTTTAAATTCCAGACAAAATCAATAAATTTAAATTTAACTGGACCGTACCATCATCGAAATTGTTGATGATTTTAAATATTTAGGCGTCTACTTCTCGAAAACTCGAACGTTCTAAATGGCAAAACAACACACTGCAGAAATAACACACTGAAATTGTAATTTACCAATTGATCTCAATTTGCAAATGTTTGATCATACTATCGTCCTATACTTGTATATGAAAGTGGGATTTTGGAAAGATATTCATTGCCAGTTTCTTAGAAGTATTAAGGAAAATTACTCGCATAGATATGATTTGCAGAATATGGTGGATACACGTTTTGCATTAAGATTAATTCACGTATCAATGGCCATTGGATTTTATTGAAAAATATAAGTAACACAAAGTTTACTAAATTTATATATTAAATTTTGGGTAATGATTCTTGGGAATACAACCGATGAAATATGTACGATCATTGGTCAAAAATGCTGGAAAGAAAGGATCTTTGACCTAGAATAGAAATACTAAATCCGAAAGCTACAAAGCTTTCTATGATTCTAACATTAATAGATCAGTATATCAAAAGCTGGTTAGCATCAATATAGTCTTCATCTAAGTGTAAAATATATAACAGTTTTAAACTTTGGATCCTACTAGAACATTATTTTATTATTTATATCCATGCAGATATCATTCTTCGGTAAAATTCAATACAGGAAAGCATAGATTACTTAATTTCCATAGGGAACATGCGTGCTGTGTAATTTGAACAGTCTCGGCGACGAATATAATTATGAATTACCCGAAAAATAACACTATGTCTCCAGAGAAAATTCTACCACAGATCAAATGTTTGCAAATTTTAAATGTTTATGCAAGCTCAACAAAAACTTAGTTTTAATTCATCTCATTAAATCTGTGAAAATTATAATGGATACATTTAATACCTGATCCTATTGTAAGCTTTGCAGTATTCCTCTCTCTCTCTCTCTCTCTCTCTCTCTCTCTCTCTCTCTCTCTATATATATATATATATATATATATATATATATATATATATATATATATATATATATATATATATATATATATATATATATATATATATATATAACCTGGGAAACTCTCTTATTTTTCCATGTTATGATTCCTAATAGTTGATTATTGCTTACTTAAGTACATCATGTCACTTTTGTATTGGAATTACATAACTCATATGCCACCTGAAAATGTCCAGAGACAATGAAGATTTAATACAGTTTCTGCTCTGTTCGGTAGCGCCACGATGCTATAATCTTTTTCTCTGTAAAACTGCTCCGTTCATTGCAGTAAAGTTCAGGTAAATTGAATTGCACCGCAACACCAGTGAAGCACTCTAGTACTTGGAGAACTTATTGACGTAGGTTTTGTGTGAAACAAAAAAAAATTTAAAAAAAACATTTTCACTTCCAAGACACTGATTATATTGGAGAGCTGTCGATAAGTCTAATATGAGGTTGTCAAACTGAAATTTACTTTTCTTTGTGGATTGACATAGAGTGGGTGTGTGTTGTTTATCTATTTCATTAGGAATTTCCATGCAAGTGAGAAACAAACATACATCAGCTTAAGCCAACTGATCAAAGGAGCAGAGAAAGAGAAGGATGTTTTCTGCAGCTGATTGTGTGCTTAAAATAAAGGCTTGAACTTGAAGGAATCTTCACACCTGATTAGAATAACAACTATACAAGAACTGAGATAAATATTACATATTAAAAATAAGGAAAGGAACTCAAAACACTTAATGAAACTGGTCACTTGTCTCGGGTCTGCCGCAGAAGAGAAAGAGATTGTACTTGGAGATAAGAATAGACTGACTATGGATGATTGTCTGTTGTTTCACACAATAATGATCAATCAAGTGGATTGGTGGTTAAGTGTCATAGTGGATACGTTCGTGAGAAATGTTCTGAAAAATCTCATACGTGCATTTGAAAATATGTGAAGTGTAACGCTCAGTAGAGTTTTTCTTTCGACTAACAGAGCTAAATGTCAGTTCTTAAAATTGTGTTTGGAATAAAAGTTCAGCTGAAGAAGGCATTGCGCACACAAGCGTTTGATGATGTTAAAGTAAATTATAACGACAGGTAGGTGCTTTTTCATATTCTTGTGTTATGCTTTAATTAACATCTTGTATACGCAAAAGAAGAAAAGCAATAATCGTCGAGATATTTACTGCTGGGGAACTTGGGCATGGCAATGTTGACTCTGACCTATCTATCTAGCTATATTCGTGCATATATGCATACATGTGTGGTATGTATGTATGTATATATTAATGTACTTAACACGTTTCGATGAATTTGTGCAACAAACTTAATTCAACTTTTGCCATACGAATACCATTATAGAAAAGTGCAAAGTCATCAAATTCGTCCCTTTTTGTTGATTAAAGGCAACGCCTCTCTTTTCTTATTGTGATTCAAAAAACAAAAAAATCTTTTCACCCGTTTCTCGTGTATTCCAATAGCTATAAAGTCAGTCCCGACTTCGTCTCAGTTGTGAAGACAGCCATTACCTAACATGAGCTGGTATCATTCATACTAAAATTATGAATGGACAATATCATATCCTTTCCGTATTCGATACATGCACTTACATAAAATGGACTCATATTGTGCTCAGTCGGTTGAATAACATAATATATTACACCAGGTACATATCTGAACTAAACACCTGCGATGGTAGGCTTCGCACGTGTCTTCTTTATGTATATCAGTTAACACTCATGATATGTAATATAGATACACGGTATCACATCAAATATGCCCAACATCTACAAAATACATAGGAAGAGAGAACCAACAACGACAGCAACAAAGATGATAACTATATCGACAACAATAAGAACAACATTAATAATAATAATAATAATAGAACATTAACAACCCGTTAGAAACTTCAAGATTTTGTTGGTTTTAACGCCAATTTTAACACATTTATGGCTTAATCATTCCGAGGAAATGGGACCTAAGTGCCTTTCCCAAGGACACGAGAAGGCTGCCGACCCGAACTGCCCCAGGTGGGTACCAATCCCGTGACCATTGGATTAGTAGTCGTAAATTTCATTTTTTGTGGGAATGAGTTTATCTCGTTTCTAGTAAATAAGTTTAGATGGAATTAGATTATAAATAATTTAGATCCTGAAATGTCCTCTCATCAAATAGGTAAACTTGTATGGGTATTATGCAATTTTTTAAACATAAGAGGAACAACTGTGTAATTTGAAACAAAACAGATACAGGCCTGTCACTGCTGTAATAAAACTTTCGAACAAAAAAAGGTTACCCCAGAATTGCAAATTTTACTCGAATTGACAGATGCAGCAATTTGATAGTTCTGAATATTTTCGAGTAAGATTTGAAGTTTAGCTAAGCCTTATGACGGAAGGATCTGGGATCATAAAACTCCGAGCTAAACTTAGAGAGTAAGACTGTCATCAAATATCAAGCCAAAACCAAAGTTAGAAGCGTTATGATATCTAGTCATAATCGTCTAAATCCTTTTTGGAATAAATCATGCCAAAAGACTATTTCCATGGTATTAAATTTTTACCATTATCTCTTGCTATGTATTTCTTCATCGTGCGTATTTCTTTGTCTCTTGCGCGCGTATGTGTGTATGCCAAAGAGAGAAGGTGATTTTCTGTTCGAGGCAGTTTACCGATTCAAATACATGTATCTGGTTTTAGCACGCCCACTTAAAAATCAAGTAAAAAATATCAGCTTGTTTTAATATGTGACCACGTTACTTCTTTGTTAATAAACGCATTTGATTTAACACTCCAATATCACCTTAGCATCCTGTTATAATCTGCTTATGACCACCTCAAGATGTTAACTATTCCGCTGGGAAAGTTCTCAAAACGTAGCAATTACTATCCACTCCAAAGATTTTAATAACTTGCTCTCAAGTTAGCGACAAGTAAACAGTGTTACATTAGCACAGCCCGCCATGATTACATACTCTTTAGTTTATGGCCAACAAAAAAAGGCAAAGTTTCATTCAAGATTATTGTAGAGCTGCGGAGAGAGGAATGGCGGATTTAAATTGTTCCGAATATCAATTGGTCTATATTACCATGTAAACCTTGCGTTTTAAAAAAAGTTAGCTTTATATATTATCTTCAACCCGATTTATGAAAATTCAATATTTACTAGGGAAGCAAGTTGATCAAAAAAAATTTCACAATGGAGCAAAATATTGCTTTGGTTTGTTTAGAACATTTTATATTCGAAATATTAAAAATCTAGATTGATTCGAAGGAATACTGGATTTTGTTTATATTAATTGTTGCTGAATAGTAGGGTTGTGTATCTATATTTTATGTTTATAGTTTGGTGTTATCATAAACAAAATAAGCTTACACACACACACACACACACACACACACACACACTCGCACTGAGATGGAAATCCGAGGTAATTCTTGATATGCAGTATACAAACGAAAAAGAAACATCTCTTTAAAAAAACAACACAACTTTATTTTGATTGATTATAACATACAATTTAATCGAGAGATAAGGATTTACGGTGGAGTTGTCTTTCATCGAAAAGAAACTATTTATATTGTTGTAACCGGTTGAATAACTTATATTATGATATTGTTTAAAATCACCATGAATATCTTAAAACTTATATGGACTGTTTACCTGTTTGAAACAGTTCTTCTCCTATCCAGTGGATATATTTACGGCATATTTTTGTCCATTTAAGCGCATTAATTGCTAAACTTGAAAACGTTTGAGCTAACAAATTCAATAAGTTTACACTGCATAAACATTTCAACATTAAATTATCTCACGTTTGTAGGCCATGACACGTTTCAGTCCCAACCGTTAAAACTAAAGATGTAAACAATGATACAGACAGGTATCAAACATCATTCCGTTTTCTGCCACGTAATTTAACGTTCTTTAAGAAAATGAGTACCTGACAGCAAAGCATTGTCTGGGCTTGTTAGCTTGCATCATCAGTCTTTCAAAACGGAGGAGTCAAGAATTAGAAGGATTGCTTCAAGTTTAAATGTAGTTTGCACCTTTTTAAACATTATAGACCGGGGGGTGGGGGGGGGAGTGTTAGGTGTTAAATATTCTGTGTACTACGTAGATGACTTTGGTACGCTCAGAGATTGATTTGTATTAAGTGGAGTTTTGTTATACACTTGTACAAACTGATATCACATGAAGAATTGCATTATATAAATGACATCAAAACAGCAAACACTTGCTTTGACTTCGAAATATATATATATAACATTGTTGACATGCACATTCAAGTATCACAATTTTAAACGACAACAAGAGTAAATAAATCTGTCAGCAAATCTGAAGTGCTCTCTAAAAGTTTTTGTTTTCGTAAAATAGTTTTGTTTCAAATTCAAGTCATAAATCTCAGCATAAATAGGTGTCCCCTGAAAAACGCTCAATTTGGTCAACAACTGCAATTTTTAGGTACTCAGTTATTGTCTTTTGAAAAAAATTATTAAATGGGAACTAGAATTTTTTTTATATATTACCTCTGTTGAGGACTATTCAAAATAAGTTTTAAACAGCCTATTACTACTGTCAATTGCTTAAGTTTGGAAGAAGACTCCGGTTGAAAATATTTTTACAGTTACCTATTCTTGCATATCTTACCTTGTTGTTAGGATATAAACTAACATAGTATTTCATATGCAGTGACGGCGTGAGGGTTCGAGGCGCTCGGGGGCAATGTTCTTTGGGTGGCACCCCCACCGAGGCGCCCGGGGGAAATGTTCTTTAGTGGCGCCCCTACTCTGCCACAGAAAACAGTTTTTATGTCAGTTGCCAAACTCCAACCCCCCCCCCCAACCCTACCCCCCCCCCCCTCTCTACGCCCCGGTCACAGCTGCAATAAAAGCTCTCGACGACCCCCCTTGCCTGGCGCACAGGGGCAATTGATCCCTCCCTCGTGCCGCCACTGTTCGAATCTCCATCGCATTCATATGCAACTTAAAGCCACGCTAATATTGATTTCAAGACTATAAATGATGCACCTACAAACATACTCTTTCCCCACCGAATATAGATATATCATCATTTTTACCTTTGAAACACAAATTGCTTAATCATTATATGTGTTTATAATTGTTGACATACAAACGCGTTATGCGTGTCAAGATCATGTTCGTTTTACTTTCATAGGAGAGGATAACTTGTTGACGTTTAGTTTTCTGTGTGTTGTATAATATCAAATGTATTACTATTATCGAACTGTGATATTTAATTGATTAAGGCAATGAGCCCATGTTATGGCAGAGTGGATTACATCAATAAATCATACAAATTTACTGACACAAAATAGTTGGTCACATACTTTCAGATCTTGAGTTGTTTGACTTGAAATTCGATGCGCCGGCTATGAAACTCACTTCTTGACTTCATGAATGAGCTGATAAGAAATTAATTATTCAGTCATTTGGGTTGTTATACCTATGAAAAATTAATACATTTGTCAATTTCTTGTATCAAGCAGTGCGATTTTGACATTGAAAATGACAAATCTACCTAGATTGTACTTGTGACACGGAAACAAGCTTTAACAAAAATTAAATCATTCTTACTAAGACTGGTATTTTACAAAGTACCATTGTTAGTAATATAAAAAAGTACAAAAATGACTATCGGATCAATGGTTGTCAGAATGAATATAGTAGAAGTATTATATCGGATATGTAAATGATGTTTATGACACCATGACACGGTGTTGTATTCATGCTCCAAAATGGGTCACAGTTTTTTTTCTGAAAAGATATTCAATTTTTATTGTTTTTTCCTGCTTCGCGTTGGTTTTTTTAAATAATTTTGTTAAATTTTATTTTGCCAATTTATTGACTTTCTCTTATCTGACAAATGCTAGACAAACTTATTGCTGTGTTTTCTGGTATTTTAATCCGTTTAAAATATAAACAGTAGGTGAGAAGAATAATTTTAACTCCCCATTGTTAGCTAAGTGCCCATTGAAAGTTAATAATGGCTTTACACTCTACTTCATACGTGACGTTTTCCTTGATCAAGCGATATCTCTGAAATTAATCAATTGAACTGCTGGTTTCTTGATTCATTTTATGTGGGTCCTGTGAAAATGTACTCTGTTGGATGGAATATTTCGAATTGTAACTGCTGGTGGTATTGAATAATTGTGGATTTATCTTTCACCTTTGACCTAGTCTGTACTCAGAGGTCGCTAGTCTTCAAGTTTCAAGTAACACATTTAGCTTTTTAATGGTACAGCTGTCACACCGTTGTCATTGATACACCCATCAAGTAGGATTCGTAGGATTTTCTGACTTGTGTACGGTGCAACTGACCTAATGACAAATTGATTGTTTGCGATCGTTGTACTGCGCACCTCGAAATGAAGTGACATTGAAGAGGATGCGGAAGATGTTCGCAATAAAATTAAGATACCTTTAAATTTTACATTCAATGTCAGGCAAATCATTATTAAATATCGACACAGTTGTTGTACGCTTTTATACATACTCTTCAGCTAGCCTCATCTTTTTTCTTTTCACCCGTTTTCAGCGCAGTCACCATAGATATCAGTATGTTACCTATATTTTCAACTAAGTATGTATTCACAATTAACAACTAACCGCCACTTTGGAATATTATACATCCCATATTATCTCGATCACGTAATATTTTGGCAAATTTGAGACGGCAATTAGATTTTGAAAAAAAAATATATTATTTACATTGAAACATGTAATTCATCATAATTATATACAAACTACTTTTTGCCGACCTGTAATTGGCAACGAGTGTATGTCGCCAATATGAATACTTTACCAAAGTATCTGAAAATTTATTATCGCAAAACTCCTGGTTTACTGTTACCATCTAGTCTTTATTGCAATATAAACCAATACTTTACAAACGGTTACAACATATTCATTATCAGAAAATATTATATCTTCTCACTTGAACCGTTTTGTACTATCACAGAGTCAAAATGTTATAGTACTATTAGAGAGTCATATTGTTATAGTACTATCAGAGAGTCATATTGTTATAGTACTATAGAGAGTCATATTGTTATAGTACTATTAGAGAGTCATAATGTTATAGTACTATAGAGAGTCATATTGTTATAGTACTATTAGAGAGTCATATTGTTATAGTACTATAGAGAGTCATATTGTTATAGTACTATTAGAGAGTCATATTGTTATAGTACTATCATAGAGTCAAAATGTTATAGTACTATCAGAGAGTCATATTGTTATAGTACTATCAGAGAGTCATATTGTTATAGTACTATCAGAGAGTCATATTGTTATAGTACTATCAGTGAGTCATATTGTTATAGTACTATAGAGAGTCATATTGTTATAGTATAGGTAATTAGAGTATTTGCTGATAAAACAACTGTAGTACCCGTCGGATTTAATTACATTATCTGTTGTAATTACAGCATTTACATCATATCGGCTGTCTTTGGGTAGAGTACTTTACTCCATGTCTCTCAGCACTAAATAACCTACTTGTGTTGCTGTGCCGTAAAACACCATAAACAAAACCAATCTGTCTTACATACTGGTTCGGTTGAGTATTATGTTTCTTGGTCGTGAAAGGTAGTTTTGCCATTTGTACTCGATCTTGTCAACTGTCAACCCAATTAGCCTTGTTTTAGAGCAGTGGTTCCCACACTTTTTGATCGCGACCCTAAATACCATCTTTTGCGACTCAAAATGCAGTACCAGTATAGGGTCGCGACGGTCCTAGCTACCCTCATTTGGGTCGCGACCCTCCGGTTTGGGAACCTCTATTTTAGAAACTGATTTTTTGCTAATTAGATTTCCTTAGTATAACGTATCATAGATTTATATATATATATATATATATATATATATATATATATATATATATATATATATATATATATATATATGCATGTGTGTGTGTGTGTGTGTGTGTCTTCAGAACTTTGTTTGTAAGCGCTGTTACAAACAACAAACATTGTTGCATCTGAGCACTTAGCTGAAACCAGTATGCATGGATGAAGGGCCACAGTCCGTGGACCTATTCAAGAAATGGTAGTGGCGTTTTACGGCTCAGCAACACGGGATAGTTAGTGCTGAGGCAATTTGAGTCAAGTCTTTTGATCAAGGACACACCTAGGTAGCCAATCCAAGCTGATTAATAGTAGGATTCGAACCTGCACCCTTTTTGTCGCGAGTGACTGAAAGAAAAGAAAAAAATTCCACACAGTAACATTAGTTATACATCACAGACCTAGACCAAACTTTGTAATTGGCTTGCACTTGGGTCAAAAATATGCCTCTCGATTCTGGAATAAATTGGTCAAATATCAAGGTCACTGTGACTGAAAAAAGAAAAATTATATATGCAGAAAAATGTCAGTTTTCGACCAAATACCTTCACCAAAGTTTGTGAATAACTTACACTTTGGGTAATAAAGAAGCCGATTGATTTTGGAGTCAAAAGGTCAAAGATCAAGTTCATAGTGACTGGAAGAAGAAAAATGTTTTTGCATCATAACTTTAGTTCTAAACCATGTACCTTAACCAAAGTTTATGGAGGGCTTGCGTTCAAGTATACCCGTTTTACAGCAATGCTTTTGATCGTGGGCTCGATGGCCTTCTTCTTAAAATTCTAAATGGTTTAAGAAATTGGAATATAATTGTGTCTGATATACTGTTTAATTACCACCGTATTCAAGGGCAAAAAGGACTCACGCGAAACAGAAAGTAACCCATACAACTTCGTTTTTAACAGTAGGTATAAATTTGTATTTCACGGTGTGCACAAATATACAAACTTTACTTCTGGAAATGTTTGTGCCGCCCAAAATCCTAGATAAAGAACGGCTTATCATCAAATAGATGGAAACAGACAGTTTATACCATCATACACTGATACTATATTCAGATACCATTTTATGCGCGTCTTAGGTACGTCAAGATCCCACCATTATGGGTCACTGGTAAGCCCACTCATTCTATTCGTTACAAGGTTCGATCGTCGGTACTGCAGTGTATAAGGGTTGCGGTCCACTCTATGTTTGATGTGTGTGTGTCTGTGTCTGTGTCTGTGTGGGGGGGGGTGGGGGGGTAGGGTTTATATTAAGCTTATCATATACATAGAGTATCGTATATGCGTGTTCACGTTAAACAATATTTCTAAAAACAAATCGTATGCTTTCTACCTTTTTTGTGAACACTGGCGAGCAGAGATTGAAATTGCTGAACGAGTTTCATACTTGTTTATATGCTCACAAATATACGATTATATTTATCACATGACAAGCATCATTAATTTTAACAATGCTAAACAAAAGTGTTTTGAAATGGTTTTAAAGTACATTTGGATACCTCGAATATAACGCCTTTGATTATGTGACGTCATGACCGTATTTTAACGTCATGAGATGATATTATGATATATAACATACAAATCAGACATATATCGGATGGATATATATATATATATATATATATATATATATATATATATATATATATATATATATATATATATATATATATATATATATATATATATTCTGAATTCATTTATTTTTGTGTGTATCAATTCGTTGGTCTTTCAATTCGTGGATTGGGGAATGAGTCCTTTGTTTCCATAACTATATATATAATGAGAGATACATTCGAATTTATATCATGAACAAATAAATCACATTCTACCTGTAAGATTCTATTACATAACAAAGCTTGCTATTGTTGAGTGCGCTATACATTTCAAAAAGCACTGTCGTGCAAGTTCAACTGCATGTGAATGCCTCTGAAGTCTTTCTTATGTCTATTGTCTGACATTTTCAAGTAATATAACTAATGCTAAAATATTTTTTAAATGAGAACTAGAGTCATAAAAACGAAAAAATTTATATGACGTCATCGACATTATTTTACTGAAACGCGTGTCATAGTTTTCACATTTCTCGTGAAATATCATGTTAGGATGTTATATGAATCGTTACGCCATGGTACATACGTAACGTTAGATGCATCCTATCAAACTTATCTATTGAACTGATGAATGTCTTTGAAAAGTCTTTTGAAGAAAGAAAAACGTTTGCTTCGTGATGTGATAAATTAAATTGCACACTTTGTATTTAACTCATAAAATTTAGCAAACTCGTGGAATAATATCAATATTTATGCTCGTTCCGTTAACAATTATTTAACTCCTACCATACATCGAACACGTATTTATGACTCTTGTAAGATTCTATACCTGAATAATGTCACGAGTTTTGCGTTCAATTTTCCATTAGTAATCATTTGTACATAATACAAGGTAAACCAAGTATACACAACTTACGAGCGGAAACTGTGTGTAATATTAGTGACGAACTTACTGCTACATTAGGATAGCATATGATTTTAGACTTCTGGGATTAAATTCACTGTATATGTATATTCACTCCATACAAACTGATCACATGTTGTTCCTAAATAATTGCATGCTATTAATTCTGAAAATAAAATAAAGATATTTTCGACCATTGAATTCCTTCTGAAATATCAACATTATCTGACGTGTAGCATCCTTGATAACTCACATGAAGATATGTATCATCCAACTTAAATCATCACTTGTTAAATGTGATGCGTTTACTAATACATTTACTTGATGGTTTCTAGAATGTCTTGGCATAGTTGAGTAAACGTGTAATAGTCCAGGGTTTTCTTTCCTCTTTTATGTTTAGTGTTTGTTTTGTGGATGTAATTTGTTTCTTCCCCTGGCGAAGAGTTTGATTAGCTCGAAACGTTGGGAAACTTTTGTAATTGCGCCCTTGCCAGTTTTTATGTCAATATGTGTGTGTGTGGGTGTCCGTGGATAAAAATATAACTCATTAGTTGTCAGCAGATGATTTTATAATATCCTTTTGTGAACTAAGCACTAAACGCTTTTATTTTAATTTTGCTATAGGATAATATATTTTTCTTTTTATTCAGTTTTTTCATTGCAGTCCATAGAATTCAATCTAAAATATCGCCAATATCCAATGTCATCTCCCTTGCAAAGATTATATTGGCTACATGTCAACGCCACAGTAAGGAAATTCCTTGTGTGGCAATATATATCAAAACCTCGCATCTTCTCATTATAATCTGGTTTATTTAACTGATAGCATATCTGATAAAGCTAAGATACAGTCGATACACATAAATTATATAATCTCCCACGACGTAAAGTCTTCTGTTGCCACATTAAAATCTTTTTATTTTTATTTTTTTAACCTATGTCATTTTACTGAAACAAAATATGACGAATTTGAAAGCGTAAAACCGTTATAAATTATTCAATCTGTACTGATGTAAAATTCTACATTTTAACACTGAAGTAAACTTCTTGAACTGGGATGTATTTTTCAAGGCAAAATGATATAATAGCGGTCTAATTACTATTAATTGCCATTAATTGCCGTCATATTGATACATTCACATCATAGGTGTATAATTATCATTAATTGAGGTATTATTGACACATTGACAGAATTTAACATAGTAAATCTTCAAAAGGCACACAGGATTAGCTGCACAACCAAGGTGCTTCAATAGCATAAAACGTCTTAGCTTTAGTACGTACTGAACTCAAATGTCAGACCCCTATTTGCAAAGTACAATATAACTGTTGCGTGAGGTCTAAGTCTTGAAAAAGAATTTTAATCAAGTTCGTAATATCTATTAATTTTCTTTAAACATGATTTATACAAGTTTTGTGGAGGAATACATTTGATTTGAGCACGTACTGAGGTTGAGAAGTTTCAACTACGTGCATAGAACACTTCATCCATGTTAGAAATGCACTGTGAGATAACCAAATTATTGCAACCAGTGATTCCTTTCAACTCAGAATGAGAACATATGTAAAGGATGTAAAACTCGATAAAGTCACGGAATAAGAGAGCATTTTATAAGCATCAAATTAGTTCTTGTTGAATTTGGAGGATTATCAGTATAATATTTCTGAAATGTTTGCATATTGTGCACGTAAAATTTTATTATGTTCGTTGTATGATAAATAACTGAGAAACAATCAGCAATGCAACTGATTTGTGAATTTTCACGCTGTTTCGATTGTAATTTTACAAATAATTAAAAGAATAACAGCAATGGTGCCAAAATTCATATGTCATAGACCCATCTTTGTTGAATGTCAAAAATTTGTTTGTTGGGTTGGGGGAGGGAATGCGGGAGGGGGGGAGAGAAGAAAAGAAGCAGTATCCATCAATGATGTCTCATCAAATTTGTGTCTGTTATTAAGAGGTTAGGAGCCATAAATGTGCCATGCAACTCTAAGCTTGGACCCAGTTTCACAGAGAAAACTAAAAAGTCTCCACCGTCGTGGTAACTTGTATCTAGCTCCACCTAACTGGTCATAATTGTTATATTGAAAAGGATTCTAAATATCTATTCGCGTACTTCGAGTGTACGACATTTTACTGGACCATGGTTTTCATATTGCAGTAGTTGACAAAAAAAAAGATTAAATAGTATTTAGTTCGCAATAAACTGATACTTATAAATTAGCATAATCTAGATATATGGATTTATCTTAACGATACAAATTATCTATTTTCATAATGCTCTAATGTGGTATTTAATTTGTGCTGTCAGAAATTCGGAGCCAGTGAAAAAGAACAGATAGTTTTATTGTAATAGATACTTACTGTCAGCTTACTACATGTTCGACGAAGCATGAACAAATCTTTCTGTACCCGATATTATCAGTAGGGTGTTATATTACTTTCTTTCTTGCTGATATTTTGCAATCTGTAATATGCTGACCTGTGTTTGTAGGTGCAAAAAAAAAAAAATTTAAAACTGCAGAATTGCCAGCGCTATCAAAGAGAGAAATTTCATTGAGAGCCATGTACTCCTAAAATTTCGGAGAATCGTATTCCTATTTTATTTCTTACTGTTCGAAAATTCGCTTGATAACATTTGCTCTTCTATGAAATTTATCCTACATAGGTTGCTAATGAGAGATAAACATATATTTAAAATTGTGAACGATGGTGGGAAAAAATTAATTTTCAATCTTTTAAATTATTCTTCTGTATACAAACAGTTTCCGATTACAGATTAATTGTCAATGACTTCTTGGCGAGAAATTTTAGGATTTCTTTTAAGTACCCCCATATTCTAAGACGATATTTACTCTGTTTCTATTGAATAAACAATTTTGCAAGTCTCCATCAATAACGATAATGGACTGAAGAGACTACAAGTCAAACCGTATGCAATACTGCGCAAGAAGGAAAGTAAACGAATAGAAGTCCCATGGTAATCAGAAAGGAAGAGATAGTTCATTGTTATGAACAGGAATTTCACCCACCTGGTTATTCCGATGTTTTTATTATGAACTTACACCTCATAAATGACATTATTAGCCCTTCTCTGAGGTCCATCTGATAAAATTTGATCGAGATATGGAGCAGAAGGAAATCGCCCTAATCGGTCTTTGTGATGGCATCAACTTAATACAACCCTCCCCAACTTCCTGCCAACCAGACAAAATAAATCCGATGGAGCAGCATATTATTCTGTTTCTAACCTTCAATTGTTATCACAATATTGCATCAGAAATCTACTGTATCTTGCTCGAATGATTGCAATAAGGGACATCTGTCAACATGCCATAACTCCCCTTTTGTCAGTACAGTATAGGGACATCCGTCAACATGCCATAACTCCCCTTTTGTCAGTACAGTATAGGGACATCCGTCAACATGCCATAACTCCCCTTTTGTCAGTACAGTATAGGGACATCCGTAAACATGCCATAACTCCCCTTTTGTCAGTACAGTATAGGGACATCCGTCAACATGCCATAACACCCCCTTTTGTCAGTACAGCATAGGGACATCCGTCAACATGCCATAACACCCCTTTTGTCAGTACGGTATAGGGACATCCGTCAACATGCCATAACTCCCCTTTTGTCAGTACAGTATAGGGACATCCGTCAACATGCCATAACTTCCCTTTTGTCAGTACGGTATAGGGACATCAATCAACATAACATAACTCCCCTTTTGTCAATACGGTATTGGGACATCCGTCAACATGCCATAACTCCCCTTTTATCAGTACGGTATAGGGACATCCGTCAACATGCCATAACTCCCCTTTTGTCAGTACAGTATAGGGACATCCGTCAACATGCCATAACACCCATTTTGTCAGTACGGTATAGGGACATCCGTCAACATGCCATAACACCCTTTTGTCAGTACGGTATGCTGCTTCGTTCATGTCACTCAATAATTTTAACTGGTAAGCTGAGAGACTTTATTAAACCTTACCTTGACCCTTACACTATGTGTTACAAAAATAGTTTGTCTGTGCCGTCTTGTCTTCAATACACATGTTGTGTTGTCAATTGGACTATTCCTACACATCTAAACGACGTATTGTTTATTCTGTGAAAACATAGCTTGGTCGAGTCAGTACTTTGACTGCAATAGCGTATCAACTGATTATTCCGTTTGTTTTAATAAATGGTACCTCTTGTCCTGTTCATGATTTTCCTATCATTAAGAGCGGACTTATTTTGCCGATCGTTTGCCAGCCACAGATATATGTGTTAGGGTAAATCGATATATCTAGATATGGTAAATCGATATATCTAGATAGGGTAAATCGATATATCTAGATAGGGTAAATCGATATATCTAGATATGGTAAATCGATATATCTAGATATGGTAAATCGATATATTTAGATAGGGTAAATCGATATATCTAGATAGGGTAAATCGATATATCTAGATATGGTAAATCGATATATCTAGATAGTACTAAAAATTTAAGATCATATATCAGAGAGACAACCGATTTCATTAATAAGATCCCTTTTATTGAACAGCCGTTACCAGAACATACAATATTATTCTGTTTGGATGCGAAAGCATTATATCTGAGTATTCCAAGAAAAGAGACGATTAACCCTTCTAAATAGGCGCTGGAGACCACCAGTTGTAAAATGGCCCACATGGATTCATTCCTAGAAATGATAATTATAGTTTTGGAAAATAATAACGTTTCCTTCGCCGGAAAACAGTATTTGCAAACTTAGGGCACAGCCATATGATCACACCTAGAATGAATTATGCGAGCACATACATGGGAGAATGACAAGACAAACTGTTCAACGATAGAAAAAAAAATACCAAATGCATATTACCGATTTGTTGACGATAATCGGGGTAATTGGATCCATGGTCTGTATGAGCTCAAGGAATTTTAGAGGCTAGCGAATCGAGTACACCCGAGAATTCAAGTTGTGATGCGCTACTCTTTGAATTTCTGGACACTGTGATATTCTCAGATAGTGGCTACGTCAAAACAAACCTGTACATCAAACCCACCAACGGGCATATGTATCTCCATATTAAATGAAGTCATTCAAAAGCCATGAAACGAGCAATACACTACGGACTCGGAATACGAATAAAATGAATTTGCTCGGAGAATGAAGATTACATGAAACATGGATTGGTAACAATACGTAGTTTGCAACAGCGCGACTATCCTTTGTAACTAATAGAGACACAAATGCATAAGGTTCATACGTTGAATAGGAATCTTCTTTCGAAGAACAAATCTAAGTGAAAATTGACCGTGTATCACATGTTGTAACATTCTCTCAAAGACTACAAAAATATAAAGGAAATATTAAAGAAACACCTAAAAAGTCTCCATCGGTCAGAGCGACTAAAACAAATCTTCCCAAATCCACCACTTGTATCTTTCAAGCAATATAGCACCCTAAGGGACATTTTATTCCAGAAGAAACACAATCTACAATTTCATCCCAAAGAAGAAAATGGATGTACACTCTGTGGGAAGGAATTTGCAGTATGTAAATGTCATGAAATCCAACCATTTCGACGGGAACGAATGGACAAAAATACAAAATCCAAGCCATATAGATTGTCGATCAATTGTACTTGTTTACTCTGTTTTCTGTAAAAAGTGTAGAAAAATGGTCTTTGTAGAACAGGAGATTCTTTATACCTAAGAACACAGATAAGCCTTTCTAAAATTTGAACTAGAAAAGATGATGATACTGTTGCAAAGCATTTTAATGCAAAAGACCACACTTTATGTGATTATTTAGTGACAGGTATTGTGGTGTATAGTAAAAGAATCGTATAGGTACGTAAACGCATCATTCTGGATCAAAAGGTTAACACTCTGTCTCCAACAGGACAAAATTCTCAGGATGAATTGTACTGAAATTTTCAGCGAAAGTGATATTTAGTGTACGTTTATGTTTTGACGTTAGATTGTATACATGACGTCATCTTCCATGTGTTTACAATCAGAATCCACTGATGATGGCGAATTAGCCGAAATGTTTGGAAATTCAGAAAGACTTTGTTATTTTAAACTCGATACATACTGTGTGTGTGTGTATATATATATATATATATATATATATATATATATATATATATATATATATATATATATATATATATATATAAGCGATACGGACAGTAACAACTACGGTGCTCAACTTTTTTCAAACTTCTTGGGTTTCAATTTATTAACTATGGTAAAGTTTGCAGCGAGGGGAGTGTGGAAGGACATTAGCTCCAGCAAGATGCAAAGTCCAACATTGTATACACTTTCTTTTAATAGCAAGAAACTTTACCAACAAAAAAATTAAAAAATGGTGACATGACTTAGCATTCTAGCGATTGCCAATACATAATGATGTCTGCTCTGCCATTAAAATGTGTTCCAATTTCTTCAAAGTAGGGACAGAATCGTTCCTTGAAAGCTTTATTCAAATAAACAGCATCAAAATATATATTTGTTTCAGCTTTATGATTAGGTTTAGAAGAAAGGCCTACTTTAGTGTCACAGAGGTGAAGTGTAAGCTGCTGACTTTTACATAAAAGCAAACCGACTTTTCTCACTCTGAATCCTCACGATGGCTATCACTACAACGATATAGGATGTCGTTATTTTAAAATGATGGTTGAATGTCTGAATCCTTGCAACCAGATAGCTTCCCATTCCATTTCCATCACACAGCCTAATAATAAATATTTTACAATAGCTTGATATCCGGACATCTTTCAAAATGAAACACGCGTAGGTTATGCTGAAAGATATTCTAATTTGAAAGTGTGTACAGTTTACAACAAGAAAACTTGTCTTCACGACGTTTTACCCACCAATACGCTTTTTCTTCCATTACAACTTTTTTTTTACTATTTCACAAATTAACTGATCTTAATGTTATTTTTTTTCATCTTTCCTATGTTACAATTCTACATTATTAACGCTATGGTTGCATTATAATGATGTATAAGAGTTAATATAGAGATGCAAAATGATAATAAAGCAATCATTTAAAATATTTTCACGAAATGTTTTTAATTTAATATAGATTATGTAGATAATCAAGAAAAGAATGGACTTTAAGTAGAACTGTTTTGCACTGATAAAGAGACTCGAAATTCTAATTATGTTTTATACTTGTATAAAGAAAAACAAAAATGTGTTTATACACGTTAAATGCGAGTGCGATACGTTGATACGAGACCCACCCATACCGCTGAAGCCATTAAACTTATTGACTCCATCATAGAAAGGGTGGGGATAAAATGAAATAATGTACAGCAGTCACGACGCGACAAACTGTACATGTATATCAAGATACGTGTATTTACCCTTTGGAATATATTCAACTTTGATGTCAATTGGACTGTTAGCACGTACATTTTAGTTTAAACTTTTGATTAATTATGTTCCGCAGCAGGGAAGAAGTAATTGTAATTATGTCATATTAACATATGTACTTGATATATTACTTTTTAAATGCAACCGGATTTTATCTTAACAGTTCTATATGCAATTTATTTTCTAATTTTTACTTTTTTACAAGCCTGATCCACTACACTAAGATACAGCACGATATAAGACCTGGAGTGTAAATATCGGCACATTGAGATACCTGTTCAGTATGCCACGGTGTGTCCTTCAGAAAGGCAAATATCTCCCATTTCCTTGGCATGTTAGAGTTATAAAAAAAGTGTTGAAACTGGCATTTAAAAACAAAAAAACAACATCACGTCATCCTTATACCTGTTCAATATGAAAACAACATCACGTCTTCCTTATATCTGGTCAATATGAAAACAACATCACGTCTTCCTTATACCTGGTCAATATGAAAACAACATCACATCTTCCTTATACCTGGTCAATATGAAAACAACACCACGTCTTCCTTATACCTGGTCAATATGAAAACAACATCACATCTTCCTTATACCTGGTCAATATGAAAACAACATCACGTCTTCCTTATACCTGGTCAATATGAAAACAACATCACGTCTTCCTTATACCTGGTCGATATGAAAACAACATCACGTCTTCCTTATACCTGTTCAATATGAAAACAACATCACGTCTTCCTTATACCTGGTCAATATGAAAACAACACCACGTCTTCCTTATACCGGGTAAATATGAAATAGCATAACCAGGGTATATTTGTGTGCCGATTCTAAAATTATGAACTAAGCAATTCAATTTCAATGAACATGATTAACTTGCATCTGATATTTAAATGTTTAAAAACCATGCCAAAGCTGAAATTTGGCGCATTATACACATTTCTTTTTCAGATAATTGTTACAAAGTGTATCCAATTCCATTAATACATCCTCCAGGGTGTGCTTCTAAAATTATGTGTTTTATTCAGCGATGTCAAGCGAGTCTGAAAATATAACGAAAATTTATTTCAGCTATGCAAAATTTGCCAGATGCAAAATAAAGTATGTACATTAGATACATTTTATTTCGGCATAGTTTGTTAAGGTTTCGCTTCAAGTTTTCTTGAGGGTTTCTTTTTAGGAAATAAGGATTTATGTTTCTGAAACACTCATATTTTAAGTTATTGCACAAATATTCTTCAATTTTCGTTGCACTAGCATCAACTCTTAGATCCTTTAGTATTTCTTTCCTGTTCAGTGCATGTTTCATATAGCATGTCATGTTTCTTATTAGATTTATGTTCCTTCATATCCTTTAAGTTGAAGGAAGATGTTGCAAATTTAGCAAATTGACAGGAATAAATCGTCCTTAAAACTGAGCAAAGGAGAAGTTGAGAATGTCGTGTGATAAGACTAAAACGATACTTTCCACAAAACGCAGATTAGATTGCCATAATCAGAAGGGATTTGTAAACCATCTAAGGACATAGAGCTGCAATTGATTATGTTGATATAAACATATAATCCATTGCTTGTTCGAGTGTCCTATTATATCGGAGGGGGGGGGGTGTTCCTATAAAATGCAATGCAAACTATTGTACAATCTTATTTTAAATGAAGAAAATAATCTGCTTGTAGTTGTTGAATGAAAGTACGATTCACATTCAGTCCTCTGGGTCCTCTTGAATACCATTTTCATACAACTCAACTGCAGACTTCTCAAACTAATGATGGAAAAGTTACACAAATAATGACGGCTATTATAAGTTATTGCTTTCATGAAAAGCAACATTTAATATTGCCCATGTCAAAATGATAAAATATAGATAACATTCTTTTGGGTTTTAAAGACAGAAATGTGCGATAAGTTTGGGATCCAAGCAACAACAGTCTTACATTTCCAAGCCAATTTGTACATATTTCAAATTAGTCAGTTAGTAAAATCAATAACATATATTTCTTTTATGTATATCTTCATCAAAACCAGTACATCAAAGAAAGACCAGGTAGTATTAAAACTCGTGTCACTTTACTCGGGTCTGGCGTGTCTAGATTTATGACCTGATAAATTCATGTTTGTTGAAACACGGATATTTTCTATGAAGAGAGAGGGCCACAACATTGATAGTCAATAGCTCTAAAAGCACGAAGCAGCACTAGTGTGGTCACATTTCATAAATTACAAAGTATGATTCGTAAACCAAAATAATAAAAACAAGATACTCAAGCAAAAAATGTACATAACAACCTGTAACATGACAGAGAGGCAAGATCAAGAAAATTGTCTTTTCTTGTGCAAGCTCTGTAAAGTCAGTAAAAAGTGAATATTTTGTCTCAATATATTCCTAAAACATCTTTACATAGTTTTTATTCGCTTTATCCTTTAAAGAATGTGTATATTTTTACAGTGTGTGTGTGTGAGTGTGTGTGTGTGTGTGTGTGTGTGTGTTTTTCCTGCAGGTTATTCTTTCTGTATTTAAGTTTACTCTATAGATTTTACAATATATCCTCCATGTTCAGCTTTCCTGTACTGAGCCAAACTTTTTGAGAAATAAATTCTTTTGTTAATAGTTTATTCAAGCTTATCAAGCTTAACTGTTTTAACAACAAACCCAAAGATACTTTTCGTTTTGCTCGTGATGATTTGTTCGCCACAAATTATAAATAGTTTTTCTTTTTAAAAGTCCAAGATACTTGGCGTGAAAAAGAGTTGTTGATGAATCTTTTAAAAGGTCCGAGAACTGTGCCCTAAGGGGCCCATTTACTTAAGTTTAATAATTCTACCATTAAACATTTTAACTTGAATACACACACACACACAAATTAAAAGAGTACTGTGTCTTTGGTTTGTATTATACTTGTTACATTTTCACCACTCCCCATATTTTTACCAACATATTTCAACTGAATGAATTGCAACTGTTAGATTTGTTCCATGCAATTTAGTGTATTCATTATTACATATTTTTCTCTATGCGAAATATCTTTAAACAGTGTAGTAAAAGTCTGATATCTATTTCAAGCTCAGCTGTTCGTGTCAACGAATGTTAATAAGTCTTTTATGTTTAAAAACATTTATTTTTTCTGGTATTTCTTTCTTTAAGAATCAAGCAGAAAATTTCCCACCATTACGCTTACGCTTCAATATGCTTCTGACATATTGTAATGAGTAGTACCTATATTTCATCGTGTATATAATTGTACAACGCGTGAACGATTGCTCACCCACAACATATTAAAGCCTGGTGTGCGGTGAGCCAATAAAACCAATACGTATCATTATTTATCCATCAATATTTTAAGAAAGACTAGAGAAGGAGTTTATCAAACGCAACCGCAGGAGAAAATATGTATAAGCATACAATGAGATATAATTTAACGAATCTGAAATTACTTTCTCGTAGACATTTGATGTGAAAGACTCAATGCTGTAATCGGTTATACCGATTTAAATATTTTATCAGATTTGGCAGGAGCAATCATGTTTTAAATTCAAAATTTTCATTACGTTAGTTTTTCCTCAGAGTTACGTTGGTAACATGGACTAAATGTTATTCAGAGCCATTTCTAATCGTCACCGTTTGAGTCATATACAAGAGATCGTCTCTGTGTCTGGCCTCTTGTATCGTGCTGATCTCTACACCGTCCAGGTATGACGAACGAAATCTCGGCAACATTCTTACGTCTAGTCGATCACTTGCTGAACCAAAAAGGACGTTGGTTGCTCAGGTTTTGCAAAATAGATTCATCAATTCGCTCCTATTAGAACAGGTCACTTATTTGCTTTTTTTAATAAGTTGATATCGAGACGTATAAATGACTGTAATACACTTGGGGATATTTTTACAAATTGGATACATTTACCAATGGTTAGCGCCACTTAGGTATAAAAGCCAAGAACATTCTATAGAGCTTCTTTTTCTTCAATGGAATGCCAAGACGCATCATTATTTGGAAACTTTTGTCGACTTAATATGGCTTGTATTATTCTTATATCACATTGAAATTATTTATTATCTTTACTCTCCTTTTGTGTGATAGGATGTTTTGTGTTTTGTTCTATTTTATTATTTCATCTAGGGAACAATCAGCAGATTAACTGAATTCTTCCGCTTCCATCTTGAAAGGAAAATATAAAGATTCCTGGCAAATTATTTGGCCGACTTAAACATTTCATCTGCATTTGCTTTACGAACACTTAATTAGAAACAATTGAAAAATTTCTCAAGAATGAGTCAGCATTAATTCTTATATTATATTATAGCAAAATTTAAATAGTTATTTCCACATAGAAGACAGTTACATTTTGTCACTGTCTTTGTGTATCCTTTACTTTGCAACTCTTCTCCGAAGTGGCATTTCTTAATTTCATTCTTTCAGTTTAAGTAGAAGACAATTTCACCCCTTTATCGTTTGGTCTCATCAAAGAAAAACAAATGTTTACCAATTTTTCACCTTTGTTGATGTTCAGCAAGATTGCTTCATTAACATTACAATCACAAGCTTTGACTGCAATGAAATATTGGTCTTTGTTGCAATACATGTATCGCAGTGAGAAATGGTCGCTATGGTTTATTAACATTATGGTTTTACACTTTGTCAAAGCGATTCCTTGTGATACGCCTTCAGGATTAGACTTTGGAAAGCTTTGCGGAAATAATGCGCAAGAAAAAGGTCTTGCATTGCAAGGGGTAAATTTTAAAGATCAAAGTTAAATTTCTTGATTCTTTGACAAATACCATCTGATGCTATCAACTTTCAGGCCAACAAAGAAAACTCTCTCTCTCTCTCTCTCTCTCTCTCTCTCTCTCTCTCTCTCTCTCTCTCTCTCTCTCTCTCTCTCTCAGGAGTTACAGTAATACTTCATGTGGACTATAAGGAATTTTTAGACTTTTGAAGACAGTAAAGGTTTTAGTATAACTTGGAAAAACATGAAAATATTTTAAACACGGTTTCTTGATTATATGAAATAATTATTTTGGCGTAGTAGCACAAGTAGGTTATATGGAGTAAAGTGCCTTGACCAAGGACACACCATGGTAGGCGGCCCAGGACTGACCCAATGTTAGGATTCGGACCCGCACCATTTCGGTCGCGAGTCCCAGGCGCCAACCGCTGAGCCACTGCCGCTCCTGCCTCCAATAGTCGCCGCTTATGAAATGCAGGACAGTGCATCGAGCCTATTCTCCATTCCCGAGCCCTCAGGGAGTCTCTTCTAAAAGGAAGCATGTAATATTTTCTTTACAGTCAAATAACACAAAATCAATAAAATGTGTTCTATGCGTTTCAAGCATTGATTTGTACAAGTATTATGGTGAATTAGCCTTGTCATTTGAAAGGATTCATTTTAAGTCATTTTGACATACATCAATTTTCATTTTGGAGAGAAATCTGTACATTTTCTTCAACACATTAAAAACAATTTGCAATACTGATCTTTAGCATTCGTTTTTTAAATGACCATCCTGGGTATGTACATCAAAATTAACTACTCAATAAAACCCATTCTGTTTGTTCCGAGTGTGTGTGTGTGTCACTAAAAGAATTCTTACTGACCGGAGTCTCTGGGTTTCAATTTTCCATATCACTGACATTTCTATATATAAATCTGACACGCCAATGTCGATTTAAAATCAAGATTCGTTAAAAGGAAAATAGATATAATAATATCTCACAGGGTTATTCCTGCAGACAAACAACCATGATTACGTTTGTTTTAATTTAATATACACGTGTAAAAGACACCAACTGCCTCGACGTGTTGAAAAGCAAAACAGCAGGTAACCAGTAAGTAAATTGATGTGCAATCCGCTACGATATAATCAAATTGAAATAGTTTGCTTGAAAAGCATTATACTGCTTTATGATATATATATATATATATATATATATCTATATATATATATATATATATATATATATATATATATATATATATATATAGACTTTGCGCTGCTCTTCATTTTGGAAGCTATAAAGTATCCAATTTTCTATGAAAACAAATTCAAAAAATCAAAAATTCGCTGGTTCTAAAAAAATAAATTACATAACATCCAAAATTCAGCTCTGGATCATTTTCTCCATCCAATACATCAAAATTTGTAAATAAGTAGTTTAAAAGACGATCTTTTGCTGATTACGTTTCATGTATGACTACTACGTCATATTTTGAAAGTTATTTTACGTCTCGGACAAGGGTACATTCAATTATTATT
The DNA here is from genome assembly GCA_029931535.1 of Margaritifera margaritifera. Lineage (NCBI taxonomy): Eukaryota > Metazoa > Mollusca > Bivalvia > Unionida > Margaritiferidae > Margaritifera > Margaritifera margaritifera. The sequence goes on along the minus strand of JAQPZY010000831.1, from coordinate 227,277 downwards.
AGTGAGGACAAGGGTACATTCAATTATTATTAGTGCGGACAAGTGTACATTCAATTATTATTAGTGAGGACAAGCGTACATTCAATTAGTATTAGTTGTTATGTATGATGTTTATATAATATTATAGATATTTTAGAAAATTATAAATGTTTCTTGACTTTAATATTTGCTTAAATCTTAATGTTGTTTATCAGAAGAAGAAAAAAAACACGTTTAACTAGTGTCCTTGAATTAGGTTGTTTACTTCAGATTTGAGCTAAGGGATAGTTTTGATAAACAAAATGTTTACTGAATTTGAGGTCAAGGTTGATTTTGTTTACAGATAAAACTGGAAAATCCTTTGAGTTATGTGTAAAAAGTCATGTCCATACAAGTAAAATTCCATTAAGATGACACATATTCTAGAACATTCTGTCATGTGACCAATCTTTATATATACCATGTTTAGTGGACAGTTTTTCAGTTTCGACATTTGTATCAGTCTTGTAAAGAGCTATTACAGTTGTGAAAAGTAATTCAAAATTCTGAGAGAGGAATTATTTTAAATATTCATTGGATTGTAACAGTGCTCATAGACTTTTGGATTTTGGATTTTTAATTTATGATATCGGAATTTATGTGAACTTATTCAGAGATATTTTGGAGTACTTTATTTTGACATCAGCACATTAAAGACTACTAGTACATCAGGATTTTAAAGACCATTGGCATATCACGACATTCAAGGATACAGCTGTGAAATCGGAACATTCTATATTGGGACTTGTGATTAGGACACTAATTCTTATTGGATTATTTGGATATTAATACACATTACTGTAAGTGTCTTTTTGATTTTTCATTTTAATTATCTAGAAATAAATTGCTTGTTGATTTTTACTTGATTTGTTGGTTTCACTTACTTTATGTTACATTTTTTTAAGCCATAGAGTCGTAACAGAAATTTGGGGCTCGTCCGGGATAGAATTTCTTTAAAGCATATTAGATATATTAAAGTTATCTTTGAAAATCATATTGATTTTGTTTTGGAATTTCTTTTTGTCTTTGGCAAAGATTTTAAATAGAGAAATTTTTGGTGTGAAACCAACAAGCATTCACAATGGCATCTAGTGTTTAGAATTTCATTTCAAAACCTACCCAGGAGGGGTTCGAGTGTATTAGAAAGGATGAGTTGCTCAAACTTGCCAGAAAATACAGTCTGTCTGAGGCGAAAGCATCATTGACAAAACAGGAGATAAAGATTATTTTAATTCAATATTTAGTAGGAAAGGGAATTTTGGATAGTAGTGCTTTAAGTTTGAAGAGAAAGCCTGTATCTGGTTCTGACAGGAAATTAAGGGAATTAGAGTTAAAGAACCGGATGGATTTAGAGTTAGCAAAGCTTCAGATTCAGAGAGAGAGAGAGAGAGAGAAAGAAGAGAGGCAGATGGAGAGAGAGAAAGAAGAGAGGCAGATACAGATGCAGAAAGAGGAGAGGCAGATGGAGGGAGAGAGAGAGAGAGAGAGAGAGAGTGAGAGTGAGAGAGAGAGAGAGGAGAGAGGGAGATGCAGAGAGAGAGAGAGAGAGAGGAGAGAGGGAGATGCAGAGAGAGAGAGAAAGAGAAGAAAGGGAAATGCAATTTAAATTAAGAGAATTAGAACTGTCAAATGGAGCACACTCCACTCCTTTAAACACAAGTTCAGGTTTTGATGTTACTAGATATATTAGGTTAGTACCCCCTTTTCAGGAAAAAGAGGTAGATAAATACTTTCTTCATTTCGAGAAAATTGCTGAAAACTTGAAATGGCCCAGAGAGCATTGGACTTTTTTATTACAAAGTGTACTTATTGACAAAGCTCGTGAAGTCTACACTTCACTGTCAGTACAACAAAGCACTGATTATGATGTGGTTAGGTAGTACATCTTGAAAGCTTATGAGTTGGTACCAGAGGCATATCGACAAAGGTTTAGGAATTGTAGAAAAGAAACTGGACAAACTCATGTCGAATTTGCAAGGGAAAAAGAACAACTATTTGAAAGGTGTTGCTCGGCCAAGAAAGTTGATCAAGATTATGATAACCTCAGACAGCTCGTATTAATAGAAGAATTCAAGAGGTGCATCCATAGTGATGTTAAAACCTATCTTAACGAGCAGAATGTGGAAACTTTGGAAAATGCTGCTCGTATGGCTGATGATTATTCCTTGACTCACAAAATTTCATTAGCAATAAATCGTCCTCTCAGCAGTTTTCTGGTAAAAAACCATTTCAATCTCATACGAGTACTTCCAAATTTCACAACAGCACAACTGTTAGGAATCAAACATCTGATAAGACTGATCAGAAATCCTTATCTCTTCCTACGTGTACTTATTATAAAATGAAAGGGCACGTTATTTCTGATTGCTTCCAGTTGAAAAATAAGCAACAGAGTAAAGACAGAGCTTTTCCAAATGCTCTTATTTCTACGAGGTCAAGGTCACGGTCTTGTATTGAAAGCAATACATTTGTTGGGTCAAACAAACCCCAGTCTGATTCTATTTTGGAGGCTGATGAACCATTAATGTCAGAAGGTACTATATCACTTATTGGTGATTCTGCCAAGCCTATCCCAATTAAAATATTAAAGGATACTGGAGCTTCTCAGAGTCTTTTATTATCAGGTACTTTGCCTTTGTCTGAGGAGTCTTCTTCAAGTGAAAGTGTTCTTGTTCAGGGAGTAGAGTGCGGCTTTGTAAATGTTCCTCTTCATTGTGTAAATTTGGCATCAGACTTAGTTTCCAAACCTGTGACTGTTGGGACAGTGACTTCTTTACCCATAGAGGGTGTTCATTTATTACTAGGCAATGGCCTAGCTGGAGATAAGGTTGTGGTTAATCCACTTGTAACTGACAAACCTTGTTTGGATCAGAAAGTTGATCCTGTCGAAATCGAAATCCCTGATTTGTACCCTGCTCGTGCAGTTACTAGAGCTATGGCAAAAAGAGCTCTTGAGAGTGATGTTGATCAGGATATTATTCCTTTAGCTGACACATGTATTGGTCAGTCTTTTGATGAGGTCACTTTCTCCTCAGGTATTGATCAATCAAACGGTTTTTATCACAGTGATCCTCTTTTGGCAACTCATTCTCTTTGTTCTAATCAGGGTGACAAACGACAATCCCTTGTCGCTGAACAGGAGCAAGATCCCGAGATATCTTGTTTGTTTCAGAGGGCTATTAGTGAAACTGAAGCCACACAAGTTCCAGTGTGTTACTTTGTGAAAAATGGGGTCCTTATGAGAAAATGGAGACCACCTGAGGTACCCGCTAGTGACGAGTGGTCAGTGAGTTATCAAATTGTTGTTCCTAAGTCATATCGACAGGAAATTCTTTAATTTAGCCCATGAAACTCCTTTGGCTGGTCATTTCGGAGTCCGTAAGACTTATCACAAGATCTTCAATCATTTTTATTGGCTGAAACTCAAAGTGATGTTTCTAAATATTGCAGATCTTGTCACACTTGTCAAATGGTAGGAAAACCCAATCAGAAAATACCTAAGGCTCATTTGTAACCTATTCCTGCATTTGATGAACCATTTAGTAGAATAATGGTAGACTGTGTTGGTCCTTTACCTAAAACCAAGTCAGGCAACCAATACTTGTTGACCATCATGTGTGCATCGGCAAGATTTCCAGAGGCAATTCCTGTGAGAAATATAAAAACTAAAACTATTGTGAAAGCTTTGGTGAAGTTTTTTAAACTTGTTGGCCTTCCCAAATCTGTCCAGTCAGATCAAGGGTCAAATTTTATGTCTGGAATTTTCCAACAAGTTATGCATGAATTAGGCATCCAACAGTTTAAATCTTCTGCCTATCACCCTGAAAGTCAAGGCGCTTTGGAAAGATTTCATCAAACTTTGAAGAATATGATTCGATCATATTGCTTTGATACAGAAAAGGATTGGGATGAGGGTGTTCATTTGTTGTTGTTTGCTGTTAGGGAATAAGTTCAAGAGTCGTTGGGTTTTAGTCCCTTTGAGCTAGTTTTTGGTCATACTGTCCGTGGACCATTGAAATTATTGAAAGAGAAACTTCTTTCAAATGAAGATTCAAAAATAAATCTTCTTGACTATGTCTCTGATTTCAAATACAAGTTGTTAAAGGCCTGTGAAGTAGCAAGAACTAATCTTCACATTACCCAGTCAAAAATGAAATTAAGGTATGACAGAAATTCACAGGAAAGGAGTTTTAAAGCTGGTGACAAAGTTCTGGCTCTCTTGCCCATACCTCAGAATCCTCTTCAGGCTAAGAGGAAAAGAAAAGAAAGTAAATGACTTAAATTATATCATTAACACTCCTGGGAGACGGAAACAGAAACAACTTTGTCATATAAATATGTTAAAGGAATATTTTGACAGCGATAGCCCAGCTAATTATTCAGTTAATTTAGTTGTACCTGTCCCACACATTGAAGATATCAACGATTGAGTACAATCAGACTATAGTGACTCTGGTATAACCAATCTTCGGAATTCAGAAATATTGAACAATCTAGACCAGAAACTTTCACATCTACAGCAACAGGAAAGAAATGAACTAAAACAGCTATTACATTACTATGAACACTTGTTTCCTGATGTTCCAACACGAACAAGTAAAATTTATCATGACGTTGACATTGTAGATTCTGCGCCTATGAAACAGCATCCTTATAGGATGAATCCTGTCAAACAGAACTATTTGAAGAAAGAAATTCAGTATTTACTGGAGAATGATTTCATAGAACCAAGTAAAAGTAACTGGAGTTCACCATGTATTCCTGTTCCCAAGCCAGATAATACAATCCGTATGTGTACTGACTATAGAAAAGTCAACAGTGTCACCAAAACAGATTCATTTCCAATCCCAAGAATGGACGATTGCATTGATAAAATTGGAAATGCGAAATATGTCACCAATTTTGACCTTTTAAAAGGATTCTGGCAAATTCCATTGACGGAAAGGGCAAAAGAAATTTCAGCATTTGTAACTCCAGATGGACTTTATAAATATAAAGTCATGCCGTTTGGAATGAAAAATTCGCCTGCAACGTTTCAACGTCTGATGAACATGATAACATCTGGTCTTGATAATGGTGATGCTTATATCGATGACGTCATTATCTACAACAACATCTGGGAAGATCATTTGAAAACCATTCAAAAATTCTTCGATCGACTCAGCGATGCGAATCTGACAATTAATTTGAGCAAAAGTGAGTTTTGCCATGCTTGTGTCACATTTTTAGGACATATTGTGGGACAAGGTCAAGTTAAACCTATAGAAGCTAAGGCCAAAGCTATCTCTAAATTTCAAGAACCAATTTGTAAAAAGCAACTGATGCGATTTCTAGGTATGGCTGGATATTATCGGAAATTTTGTTCCAATTTTTCCAAAATTGCTGAACCTTTGACAAGTTTATTGAGTAAGAAAACCAAATTTCATTGGTCTGACAAGTGTCAGGAATCTTTTGACAAGTTAAAGGCCATGCTTAAGAATGCACCAGTTCTTTCTGCACCAAATCTCAGCCAATCATTTAAATTATCTGTTGATGCAAGTGATGTAGGGGTTGGTGGAGTATTGATTCAGGAAGACAAAAGTGGTGTGGATCACCCTGTGTGTTATTTTTCTAAAAAACTAAACAAGCACTAGAAAAATTATTCCACAATTGAGAAGGAATGTTTGGCTTTGATACTGGCTTTACAGCATTTTGAAGTGTATGTTACCTCAGCTCTTTCTCCAATTATTTTGTTTTCAGTGATCACAATCCCCTTACTTTCATCAACAAAATGAAAGAAAACAATCGGAGATTGTTGAGATGGAGTTTAATATTGCAGGAATATAACATTGACATCAGACACATCAGGGGAAAAGACAATGTGATTGCATATGCACTCTCACGTGCATAGAAATCTTATATTGCTTGATGTAATTAAGTTCAGTATCATAAAACATTTTCTTATGTAATTTTGGTTATTCTTGTACTAGATGTATATTCAAAAGAAAGCTTTATTGCATAAATCTTAATTTTTCTTTATGGGGGGAGGTGTTATGTATGGTGTTTATATAATATTATAGATATTTTAGAAAATTATAAATGTTTCTTGACTTTAATATTTGCTTAAATCTTAATGTTGTTTATCAGAAGAAGAAAAAAAACACGTTTAACTAGTGTCCTTGAATTAGGTTGTTTACTTCAGATTTGAGCTAAGGGATAGTTTTGATAAACAAAATGTTTACTGAATTTGAGGTCAAGGTTGATTTTGTTTACAGATAAAACTGGAAAATCCTTTGAGTTATGTGTAAAAGTCATGTCCATACAAGTAAAATTCCATTAAGATGACGCATATTCTAGAACATTCTGTCATGTGACCAATCTTTATATATACCATGTTTAGTGGACAGTTTTTCAGTTTCGACATTTGTATCAGTCTTGTAAAGAGCTATTACAGTTGTGAAAAGTAATTCAAAATTCTGAGAGAGGAATTATTTTAAATATTCATTGGATTGTAACAGTGCTCATAGACTTTTGGATTTAGGATTTGTAATTGATGATTTTGGAATTTATGTAAACTTATTCAGAGATATTTTGGAGTACTTCATTTTGACATCAGCACATTAAAGACTACTAGTACATCAGGATTTTAAGGACCATTGGCATATCACGACATTCAAGGATACAGCTGTGAAATCGGAGCATTCTATATTTAGGACTTGTGATTAGGACACTAATTCTTATTGGATTATTTGGATATTAATACACATTACTGTAAGTGTCTTTTTGATTTTTCATTTTAATTATCTAGAAATAAATTGCTTGTTGATTTTTACTTGATTTGTTGGTTTCACTTTCTTTCTGTTACATTTTTTTAAACCAAAGATTCGTAACATAGTGAGGACAAGGGTACATTCAATTATTATTAGTGAGGACAAGGGTATATTCAATTATTATTAGTGCGGACAAGGGTACATTCAATTATTATTAGCGTAGCAGATGGATTACTCAACGGTCGATTCGATCCGGTTACCAACTGTCAATTAGAAATTGAGAAAGGTTAATCACATAACGGAATTAGGAAGTCAAAATGCAGACAATCTGCCATTACATAACTGATTTTCCCGGCATGGAAAAAAAACATCAATCTTCAAGGGAGGTCTGCACAATAATTTAGGTGTCTGAATGCGTGATATGACATACAGGTACTCTATACTCTCCACAACATCTGTACAGTATAGTTTCAATGTGTGATACGACATGTCGGTATACCCTCCACAACATTCTTTACAGTATAGTTTGAATGTGTAATACGACATGTCGGTACTCTATACCCTCCACAACATCTTTACAGGATAGTTTGAATGTGTGATACGACATGTCGGTACTTTGTACCCTCCATGACATCTTTACAGGATAGTTTGAATGTGTGATACGACATGGTGGTACCCTATACCCTCCACAACATATTTACAGGATAGTTTGAATGTGTGATACGACATGTCAATACTCTATACCCTCACAACATCTTTACAGGATAGTTTGAATGCGTAATACGATAAATTAGTACTCTATACCCTCCTCAACATCTTTACAGGATAGTTTAAATGTGTGATACGACTTGTCGATACTTTCTACCCTCCATGACATCTTTACAGGATAGTTTGAATGTGTGATACGACATGGTGGTACCCTATACCCTCCACAACATATTTACAGGATAGTTTCAATGTGATACGACATGTCGGTACTCTATACCCTTCACCGCATGTTTACAGGATAGTTTGAATGTGTGATACGATAAATTAGTACTCTATACCCCCACAACATCTTTACATGATAGTTTGAATGTGTGATACGACATGTCGGTACTCTATACCCTCCACGGCATCTTTACAGGATAGTCTGAATGTGTGATACGACATGTCGATACTCTATACCCTGCACGGCATGTTTACAGGATAGTTGGAATGTGCGATACGATACCCTCCACGGCATCTTTACGGGATAGTTATTCAATTTTTTAGAATCAGAGACACTTGGCGTCTATATTTAATATAAGCTGGTGGTAGTTCAGGACATACTTCGAGTACAAGAGTGAATACTCTCACGCTGACCTGTAACGCGTACGAATGATTTTGCAATATTGGAAAATATGCTAACTAAAGAAATAGAAATTGCAGATAGGAAGGAAAAGGAACTTTTTAATATGTAACCATACGTCATATATTGAACAATATTGACTTAATTATGAATAACTCAGCAGAAAAATTTATTTTGTTGTTACCTCGTACACTTTTTTGTGGCAAATGATGCTTTCATTCCGCATACGATTTTATTTTGTCTGGAATAAACAGCGTTAGCTACAGCTACATTGCTCTTTGATTTATGCAAAAAGTACACAACTACCGTAATAAAATTGAACAGTGCTTCAAAACAAACTTTTACAGAGATTGAATTACACCGGACATGTCAAACCTATATTCACGTCATATTAAATTACATATATGCATATTATACTAAGACAAAATAATAAATAATATTATATTATCAACTTACACCTTAATTAAAACCGTAATCATTAACGTTCATTTGCATAAACAAAAATTTCCTAATCCAAACATTCTAGTCCAAAACATAACTGAAATCGAACCAAAGAATTATACATGATGATAATGACACAAAAGGTCACAAATTCAACGATTTATGTGTGCAAAACTTCAATCTATGTAAGCTTTGATTTTAAATTTTACGAGAAATCTGTCAGCATGCAATTTTTCTAAAGATTGTGCTGTACTTTGATCTTTGTAGTCATTTTGTGACCTTTAAAGCTTGATAATTCGGATATGAATTATTTAACAGAGTTAAGGAGAAAATAACGAATACGTTTACTTATTAAGTTCACTAGGCAGAGAAAGTATAGTGGAGTCGTTGTGTGGTGTTTTATACGATTCTTTGTTACTGACTTGTACTACATTAAAATTGTACCCTTTATTCTTTCGTATCAAATTATATATAGTGAATGATTATAGAGTATGATTAAATTATTTGTGTGTTATGAAAGAAAAATGGCATATACATTTTATGGATACTTTGTAAGGATATTTAACTTAATTCTGGATACAACACAATTTCGAGAGAATTTAATTCCTTACTTAATGTCGAAAACTTACATATATATATATATATATATATATATATATATATATATATATATATATATATACAAATGCGTTGAAAAGTAGTGCGTGAATAATCCTTTACATTCTACATGACTTTTCCTTGACTCTGAAAACCAGTATTTGTAATACAGTTATAACTATATCAATCATTCTGGAAATACAGCGAGATAGACTAATGGGTCATTTTATCTGAAACCACTTATCGGTGCAAAATGAAAAACATATATAACACAGAAAGTCTTCCATTGATCACACCTGCAGATGTTTTCCCAATACGTGTTATTGAAATATTTTGCTTGTTTGGACTTACCTATCTATGATATACCAGATTCAAATGTCTTTGACTCTTGTGACCGCTCGGATAAGTGTCAATTTAAATAACGTTTGGAGAGAAAAAAAATACCCAAACAAAGGTGTTTTCTATGCGGATTGTATTATGAATACCAATTTGGGGGTGCAAACACTGTACTTTCCAGTTTGTTGACTGAAATTGCCTTAAAACCATGTTTGTTCACCTTTCCCCGTGCTCAGTCACAAAAGCATGATCTACCAGGGACCATCGTTACTAAAAACAATCTTCAGAAGCAGACCATCCTAAAAGAATATGGTATATTTTCTATGCAATATAAAGAAAGCAATTAACGTTCATTGGGTCATTGTACTGGGATCGAAAAGTTCAAATTTATTTGGATGTAAAATTTTAAAAAATTATGTACTGAATACAATTATTAAATATCGTGAATCAGCGTATTCTAAAATTGGTTAGAACCAAATTAGACATAAGATTAAGGCTTGAAGTTGTGATAAAAAGTCGATGGCCAAGCTATATCAAAAACAATAATTCGTAACTATAGTATATTGTCTCCGAATATAGCTGATTTATTCCTTTTGCACCTATATCTGTCAAAAAAGCAGTTTTCTAAATGTTTAAGGAACGTCAATCAGATATTATTAATTCAATGATTCACAGGGCTTATAACTTTAGTTTCTGACTCACTAGCCGAAGACCAGTAGGTATCTATTCTGACTCACTAGTCGAGGACAGGAGTGTACTGGGTAAGCAACTCGGCCCTGGACTTATCTGCCGGGGACAGGCCCGGAGTTTTGCTCACACCAGTAAAACGCCGGTAAAAACGGATTTTTTTGACGGCCCACCGGCCCACCGATGCGGCAGTCTGCCGGGACAAACCCGGGGTTTTGCTCACACCAGTAAAACACCGGTAAAAACGGATTTTGTTTTGCAGCGGCCCACCGGGATTTGTCCCGGTATGCCCAATGGCCAGTACACCACTGGTCGAGGACCAGTAGGCTTCTATTCTGACTCACTAGTCGAGGACCAAGAGGCTTCTATTCTGACTCACTAGTCGAGGACCAAGAAGCTTCTATTCTGACTCACTAGTCGAGGACCAAGAGGCTTCTATTCTGACTCACTAGTCGAGGACCAGTAGGCTTCTACTTTGCCCAGGTCCGCATAAACCAAGCAAAGGGGTCAAACAACTTAGACATGCAGATATTTAACTACTGTAGTACAGTCCATTACATAAAGAAAACACAAAAAGAACAAAATATTAATGCAAACTGAAAATTCAGACGAATACATACCTTATTGCATATTGCATATTGATTTATAATTATGAATGTATTTAAGTTGCTATAAACAGATAATGATATATTTCTACTTACCATCATTCATACATTTCTGAAATCTGCTTTATTTCCTGTTTTATAATGAAAATCTGAACCTTTCTAGCAAAATGTTTTACTTGATGTAGGTTGCCTTACATTGGATTTTTCGTACCATTTGATATCCAGTGATCAAGTAGGAAAGGTGGTCAGCACGCTACTTACCTCTTTTCACAATCACTGGAAGAAACAGATACACCGTACTCAGTTACTGTTTTCGTGGTTGGCGTCTTTTTTTTTACCTGGAACTTTGCCGTCCGCAGTGTAGCAGATCAATTACCTGTATTTGACCCACTGGTAAATCCATGCTTAAACTAAAACAAAAATTAAACAATTATATGATTCATCCATCTAGAACATTCCGAAAGCCCATACAATAAATGTTTTGTTTTAGCTGATGGTACGGAAAGACAAACATTTGGTTGACAGATTAAGTTTAAATTGGTGCTCCGCGTATTGCGTGCTAAATCTGCCGACCTCCGATCATATTTTACTACACCAGCATCTCACTATCAAACTATCAATCTCCGCTTGCACTAATACACATATATAGCTTTTTTAGATGTTTTAAGGATTAAACAGCACATTTTATTCAATTTATAGGAACAACTAAGAAATATTGAAGGTCCGACGGACTAGTACTGATAATATATCACAGGTCCACGTCCAGAAAAGACGGGCCCCGGAGCTCAGACCACCGTAATTTTCAGGTCCCTTAATGTTTTGTTTTTTTTGTTTTGTTTTTTCTTGCTAAAGTATAAGCACAATTTATACTAGCTAACGTAGTTTAAAAGAGATGCATGACCACAACATGTCAGAATGTTGAGGAATTACGCCATGTTCTGCTTGAAGACTGGCGTGAGTTCCCGCAGTATAAACTATGGAGGCGTGTTCTATACACACAACGTCGTGTGAAAGTAGTGCATCGAAAGCGGAAAAGTTTCACCAGATATTAAACCGAAAAGTTTAAGCAGTGAACAAGAAGATGTGTATTGCGACAGCTAAAACAGATTCTTTGGTCTAGATTCAAATGAATTAACCCTTTTCCTATGATGTATGAATACAAAAAATGTGAAATAATTAGAGGATATCTACGTTTATGGAGTAGATATAACGAAATATTTCTCAAGTGAAATGGAAACATTGCATTGCCGCGAGGGACGAAGCCACGAGTGACAATACAAAATGTTTCCACTTCACGAGTAAAATATTTCTTTATATCTACTCAAAACAAGCATAGATTTTCTTTTTATTGTATATGTTTGAAGGCAAAAGCCATCGAATTGCATGGATTTCGTTTTCATCCTGTTCCAATGCTAGTAACGACTACATTACTACATCAATAAAAAGAAGTTCCGAAATTTTACACTAATTTTATGACGGTAAAATTTTACAAATTTAATTCCTACATATAATGT